>VXAA01001627.1:1006198-1079233 GCA_013399115.1 Anseranas semipalmata
TGTTTTTAGGGGAATTTGTGCATTCAGTGTGCGCGGAGAAGCAAGATCTATGTTCGGAAAGACTTTAAATGGCATTTTTAAAGGTTCTGGACGTTTACGGGCCGCGGTCCGTGGCTGTCTGTGGCCTGCTTAGCAGTGAAGCAGCTGAAAATCTGCAAGAGCTCGTCAAGTGCACCGTTTATAAATACTTGATAGCAGTGTTTACAGCTCTGCAGCAGCACTCTTTTGGGTGGGGGAAAAAGGGAGGTGATGTCAAACCTTCTGCTTTACCCTCATCTTCGTGAAAAGTCATGTTCAGTGCAGGGTGTGTGGAGGCAAATGTTGGTCCTTGTTCCTGCCCTGGCTCCAGCAGTACCCTCAGGAGCCAGCCGAGAGCGCATCCCTCCCCTCTGGGGCTGAACTGATCTTCAGAGGCTGATGCGATACAGGCAAGAGCTTGTTGTTTTCTCTGCATTGTCCACCTCTACCTTAATGAGTGAAACGGTTAAGTATCGGAGGGGGCGAGCCTCGAGGAATGTGCCTTCCATTTGACTTGAATATTTCGGTGGATAGAGGGAGAGGGAGGGAGAGAGCGAGCGAGAAATGCACTTACATCACTAGGACTGCATTGAGTGTGCCTGTGCAGGTTAAGAGACAGACTACAGTGTCTTTGCTTTCTGCAGGAAGCAGCAATGCCGTTTGTATCCTAAGAGGAATTTTTTATTTAGAAAAGGAAGCATTCTTTCTACCCAGGAAATGGCTTTCCTTGTGCGTTGCTATGCCAACTGCCTGCAGCCATGGTCTTCCAAAGTAAGCACAATAACGTAATTATATTGGCGTATTGCATTCAGACTCATGATTCTCTGGGTTTTTGTGTGTGTAACTGTGTTGTATTTCTGTTGCTGACTCTCTTGGCAGTAGACGGGCTCGTCTCGATTGTGAGGAGCGGGCGTCATAAAATTAGATGTCCATCAGTGTCACGCTGCTGAGATTAATTGTGCAAACTTGGTTAGCTGAGTGGAACAGAGATCACTGGTCACTACTCTGTCAGCATCGTTAGCAGCCGGGGGAGGAGGTCCCTGTTCGCGTGCGCTGCCCTGATTTTGGGGGAGTGGAGGGTGGTGGTGGCGGGGGGAGGCTGCGTGTGCGGGTGCGTGTGGCTGCAAATGAAGCAGGAGTGTTAACAATGCTTGGCTGAGTGCTGGGGGCTGGTTCCTGCACCCTGACTAATATAATACTGTATTAAGCCTTTTTGAGGGAGTCTCTGTGCAGTCAGCCATTTTAGCTTTTTTCCTCCTTTTTCTTTTCTTCCCATTCCTCAGTCTCAGGGAATGGTTTTGTTCCCCTGGATGAATGCTGGATATGTAGGGTTTCATCAGGCTCTTTGCATCCTGACATGCTTAGACTTTCAGTGTTACAAAAATGGAGACTAACGCTGTCGTTTGGATTGCTTCTCTGCACTACAAGTGTGAGGGGTTTTTTGAGCTTACCAGTAGTGACACTTTTAGCTCCGGCTTGGTTTCCCCCCCGCCTCCTCTTTTTAATTTAATGCTGTAGAGGGTGACTTGCCATCCATAAGAAATTGGTACATGATGTGTAAATTCAGTTCAGCTTCTGTTTCTTCATTATGAAACCACTTGCAGTCCCGGCTAACCATGGAGTTACGGGCCAGCAGGAGAAACATTCAGTAAGTATTGCAAATTCTGTTTGTTCTATCAATAACCTGTCACGGGCGAGCTGCATGGAAATTGAAGCTGCTTGTCATCCTCCTCGTGTACTTCTCCCGATTTGTGAATTTAATAGTGGGGTTTTGGGGGAGAGCTGTAACTGAGGTGGCAGTAGGATCTGTGACTGTGTTTAAGATTGTTTTTAGCTTAGCAAAGGCAACTCTGTAGGTTTTTTGAATGTTAAAAATGTACTCAGAAAATACTGCCATACTTTTGTTGGTCCAGAAGCTATGAGCATTCAGTTAAAATCGGAATGCATTTGTTAAAACTTTAAAGAAATATTCGAGCTGTATAACAAGTGATTTAATTGTAGCTGGTGACAAGAATAGATTTATTCTGTATAATGTATGGTACTGGTGTGCTGTTGCCTTGTAGCATGGCGTTGAACATCTGTGATAGACTTATGCTGAAAATGCAGAAACTGTTAGTAAAACACGGCATGAACAAAAGGCATAAGTACTGATGCTTTATAATTGATCCCATGAGTCAGCTACACCTTTGTCATGCTTTAATATCCCATAGGCTGCCTCTGTTTATTGTTTGTGAAAAATGCATTCATAAGCAGAACAGCAAACATTATTTAACAAGGCCTCAGGTGTCAGAAATTAGGAATTTAGGTTTTACTTTATGAAAAGATTCTAGAAGTACAGATTCTTATCACTTCGTTAACACATTTGTCTTCATGGTAGATTTTAGATGGGTTGATATAATTTTCAATCTTACCGTTTGTTTCCTGAAAATATCTCTCTATGTTCTGTGCATAGCGTATGTACTAGAGCGTGCATGGGAATGTGTACAGTATGTTCAGTATATACAACTAAGAATTGAAAATACTGGGAAGATGTGATAGCGGGAACTTTTTTAAGGAGGAACATTTTCTTTACAAATTCAGTTTTGATTTTGTATAGCAATACAGAAACTAATAGAAACATTTCAGAATGTGTCTATTGTATTTTTCTTATGCATGCAGCAGACATATCACAGTTTTTTGTTGCAGACTGTTTTGTTCCTTTCTGTTCTTCTTAATTACATTCTAAGTATAAAGTTCATGTTACCAAATCATTGGGTGTTCATGAAATATTTAGAACTTAATCTTTAAAAACAACAACAACAACAAAAAAACCAACTCCTTTCCTTCTGAAACTCAAGTACTGAAGAAGCTGAAATGAAATAGGATACCTTAAAATTGCAAATAAAATGAGAAAGCTGCATATGTATTGTTTTCCCTGTTCTTTTTATTCTCTAGAGAAGGTTGATGAAAGTTTCTGGGTGGATTCTGGTAACACAGCACGTCTGATTAATATGAAATAATAGCTTATAGATGAGGGAAAAATTAACTTGGTATTTTAGAGACTTTACATTCTAAGGTCTGTCATGTTTTAGATGCATTACTCTCAATTAATTAAATCACAGAGATGAATTTCACTCTGTGGGCCAAAATACAGGAATAATGAAAGGGAAGAGGTAAAAGGATAATAGTATCACTTTATTTCTTACAGTAAACTAATTTTCTTATGTCAACATATATATAAGATAAAGGAATAGTATTTTGACATAGGGCTGGCACACAATTGCAGATTTTGCATAGAAGTTTAAAATGAAGCTGTTAGGACACACACAGTTCTGTGAAAAACACTACTTTCCATACTTGTTCTCCAGGTAGAGGATTTTTGCTTGGAAAATGGGACTGAAAAATCTGAATTCTCTGTAGAGAGGGAAGGCAAGCTCAGAGTTTTGAGGTATAGACTTTGCCTTGCTTTGCCAAAAAGGAAAACTTACCGAATTAATAATTTTGAGAAGTTATTTTCATGTTAGTATGTTGCCAGAATCCTAAATCTTTATTGATGTCTGATGGATATGATTTCAAGAAAAGAGCCTGAATTACTTCTGTGACATCCCACCTACAGTCTCACAGCTTGATTTGCTGGGACAATCTGGAAACGAATGCAAAAATCTCCTGTGCTAGATTTCACAAAATTCTGTGAACCAATTTTAGTTAGTGCTGTTAAATCTTAATTTAACACTAGTTTAGTAGGCAGTGAGGGATATGGGTTAAGTTTACTGTTCTGTGAAAAGTCGTATGCAAAATGACCATTATGTTCATCATGGTTGGAACGGAGAGAAGAAAAGTGAAAAACGGTTACGTTTCCTAGATCACTTAATGTAAAAATCAGCAGCATCCATCAAGTGTACAGGTCCTACATGCCTCATCTTTCCTAAATGGTAAGAGTTTGAAGCAGTGCTACAGCTGCGTCTCTGGAGGTGTTGGTTGCTCTGTGGGCAATGGTCCTTGGTGCACAGCTACCATCACCTGCCGAACAGGGAGAAATGCGTGCCTGGGGTGAAAGATGGCGGAGAAGGTCCCCACAGTAGACTTGGGCCTCCTAAAATGTTCTCTTTCCATCTCATTCCTCCCTTTCCCTTGTATGTGGTGTTTTAGGAACTTTACTCAACGTTATTAAAAAGAATATTAAAAAAATGACAGGATTAATGGCTTTTAAAGATGTGACTTGAGATGCATAGTTCTCTCATGAATGTGTAATGATTAACAGCTCATGAATTGCACAGTGCCTTGGAGTCACTTATGCATGGTCTGTAAGAAAGGGTAAGTTACGTTTTTTTTTTTTGGTAGTATAGAAATAAAGTCTGCAAATAAAGGGTATGTTTCACTGGCAGCCCAGTGTCTCTCCTTTAGGGATCGTGTAGCCACTTCAGTCTTCTGATGTTCTTGACCTATCTTGAATTACTGAAAGATATTGAAAGCAATAAGTCAAGTCTTTGGCTCACTGGTACAGTGTTTTAGTTCACAAAGATTTGTGACCCCATGCCAGGGGCCCCGTCGCTGCCAGGAATGAGATGGAAGTGAGTGGCATTTGGAGGAAGAGTCTTGGGTTGTGATTGTGCAAATATGGCTATTTTAATTTGGTGTGGATTGGGATGCTTTCCTGAGAAATGTAAAACTTTATGGAAGGAGCATAACTTTCTGTTTCTGGAAGGGATAATCAGTGTTGTTTCAGAAGTCAAACAATACGTGTAGCCAGGGGTAGGTAGTTGTCTTTTGAGAGAGCATCACCCAGCACAAGGAGAAAAGGTGTAATGGTGTGATCAGGTGGCTACACTTGCTAAGCTGAACAAAGTGAGATGACCTTGTACCTGGATGTCTTTATATATACCTGGAAAAAAAGTTATATAAATAAACATATATACATATGAAAAAAAAAACCACCTTCAACTTGGTATTAATCTGTCATCCGCTGTAGCTGATGATGGGTGTGATTTTGTTTGTCTTAATGAATTGCATTACACTGGGACTTGATGCAGATTCTTTTAAGGCACCTCTATTTTTGTTGCTTGTTGAAACCAATTTCTATTTTGGCCCTTTCTGATTATTCCTTTACTTTTCGTTAGCATATTTTGAAAAAATATTCTCTCTGCAGACCAGTGATGGAGTTGTGGATTTTTCATGTGATCAGGAATAGTTATTTCTCCTATTCATAGGTGCGTTATCTTTAATTGTTAGTGGTCAGGTATAATTTTCTTCCGCAAGGTTCATCTCAAGATGGATAGCTCTGGTTTATATTTGATATTTTGCGTTAGCTTCATTGCTCAAATGGCCAGGTTGTGTTTATGGCATACTGATCAAGTCCTACTCAGAAGATGAAAGCATTAATTTTTCCTTCTCTGGCTTTTGGGCTGTTTGTAACTGCAGTGTTAATGTGATTCATTGAAGTGGTGCAGCGTAACATTATCTTCATTTTTCAGATAGTTCTGCTGAAGCAAATCTTTGGCAAAAAAGTAAGGACAGAGTTTTGAAAACTTCAAATGCTTATTTCTCGGCATGGCTTGGCCTTAGTAAGTGCTCAAAGTACAGATTTTATCCGAATTTTCTGTGTTTTGGCCCAGCTCAGGCACCCATGGTCTAATGATTGTCTGAAATGTTGATTTTAAGCGACTTGCCTGGCATCGTACCAGAGATCTGTGGTAGAGTTTGGATAAATTCCTATTCTTCAGGACAACATTTAACTGCAAATTTTCTCAAAAGCTTATAATTGGCAAAATTTGGGTCAGTTCATATGAACGACAGTGAATGCATTAGTGACCCGTAGAGATGGCAATGAAAACATCTTTGGCACATAGGAGATGTCATGCCATCTTTCTGTTACTGTTTCAAGGCCTGGGGACAGTACCACATGCACTTCTTTTTAAGTGTATAAAGATGTGTAGAAGTACATAAAAACTCCAGCTACTTCTTTGTTTATATAAATAAACAATTTGCTTTTTCTGCCTTCTTAAGAAGTCGCTGAAATTTTTCAGGTCAGCATAGATGGTTGACACTGAAAATCTATTATTTGGAAGGAATTTAGAATCACAGAATCATAGGATGGTTTCGGTTGGAAGGGACCTTAAATACCATCTGCTTCCAACCCCCCTGCCAGACCAGGTTGTGCAAAGCCCCATCCAGCCTGGCCTTGAACACCTCCAGGGATGGGGCATCCACAGCTTCTCTGGGCATTTATAAAGTAGTACAAGTTCACAGTGAGCCCTGGAAAGCCAGCACTATCAGTATTACAGCTCTATTTTATGTTCCAAAGTGACCAAATCGAGTGGCGGTATTAAAGTGCTTACGAAGTGATATTTACAATGCACACTGAAAGCTGTCATTTATAGCTAGAATATAGATGTGAACCTGAAAAGGACAGTCAGCTTCTTCTGGAATGTTATTTTAGAGCAGCTGGCTAATACTATGTGTTACTACTGAGTTGCAGGCTCTCCTGCCTGGTCTTCAGGCGTGTTGAAAATCCAGCTAATATTGAGAGCTGCTGATACCCAGCAATAAAAAAAAAAGTCCAAAGCTCTAAACACACAAAACAAAAAGAGCTAAAAGCCTTTAAGGTACCATTGCTTTGCTTCTGATTCCACAAGTTAATAAAGTCAGACAAATAGAAGCTCTAAAATGCAGAAGATAATGGAATGCTGCGCTAAGTAGCGTAGGTTAAAAATATCAGGGAATTAGCAATATGCAAATGGAGTGGCATGAAGTCCATTGCAACAAGAAGCAAGCATATTCAGCTAAGGAATCCTGTGCCTCAGTATCTCAAGCATCTTCCACCTGCAAAATATTTGCACTCCCTTGCAGAATGCTTGATTGAGAGTTTTCAGTGATACTTGTGCTTGGACTGAAGCGATTTCCAGGTGATGTAGTCAGTAACTTTAACAGTTTAGCAAATGGACCTGTAAAAATATTCCAGCAAGATGGAGTAAATTACATTTTTGCAATCATCATTTTTAATGATCTAAGACAGGGTATCTAAAATAGTGATGTGCAAGGAAACATGTGGCTTATAAGAGAATTAGAGACTGCTGTTGGCAGTGTTGCTTGTTTGTGCTGTTGTGATTGCCGCTGGTACTACTCCAGTACGCGGGCGTGAGGGGAAGTGTCTCGTGTTCTGTACTCTGCTGCTGAGGGGACCTGAAGCTTTTCTGAAAAATACTGCTGGACGCGATAGTTTTACAGGTTGTCTGCAGAATCGGGGAAGTAATTATCTGTGTCAGAAAGATCACTGCACATGATTTAGCAATTAGAAATCACGGTTCCCCAGTGCTCAAATTTGTAAACTGGAATTGGATAAACATTTAAACTGTGTTCTGACCATCAGCACTCTGGGGTAATGAACGAGGCTGAGGCTGATGGTGGAAAATCATAAAAAATATCTTTTTTCTAGTTTATTAAAAGTTTGGTTTTCTTCGACTATCCTATTTTAGATGGCTTTTACTCCTTGTTGTGTTCTAGGCTTTAAATTACTACAAATTAGTCCTTAACAGCTTCCTTGATGTTTGAAAAGCTGAACTAATTTTACTAGCCCTCTCAGCAATACACAATTGTTTGTTTTTTATCTGAAATAAATGCAAGATTTGCAGGGTCTCAGGATTACTTTAAAGTCCAATTTTAATGTTTTGATATCCTATTTGCAACAGTTGATGTATAGTCAGACTTCTGCTTCTTTTCAGTTACTATTATTGATGCATTCTTGTTAGCGTTCTCTGAATTTAAAAATGAACAGAAGTAATACTATTAGAAAAAAAATCAAGATAGTGGGGTATTTCAAGAGTTCACGCAGGGTAATACTGAAGCAATGTTTCCAGTACTCTTTATTGCCAGCGGATGACAAGTACTTCTGTCTGTGAAGACCCTACATGATGAGTGTAGTCAATGTTAAGGGTTTGAGAAAAATGGCATGTCTCAAGATTTTCCCTTGACCGAAGATTCTTGTACCTGACACATCTCGTTTTCAGTGTTGTGTTTGGAAGTGTCTGGTAGCTGTAGTGCAAGAAAAGCATGAGGTGACCTGTGCAGCTCTGCAGGCTTTTTAGGATTCTAACCTTCGCGTGCTTAACCTGTCAGTCTGTCCCTGAAATGTAAGTGACACTTGTACACTTCCCCAGTAACGGGTGGTTGGTTGTTCTTGCAGTTTTGTTACCTTGCCAGCAGTCTTTTTTTGCTGTTCATTTTGAGATGGTGATGACTCAGCAGAGAACCAGAGGAAGAATAAGCTGTACCGAGGGGGCATCTGAGCATTGCTCTGTGGGTTGTTTGTGGAGAGCTGATCCTATGCCCAGGAGCTGGAATTTACAGGAGCGTTTGTCATGCCTTCCTAAATCTGTGTTTCTGTTGGGATATTAGGAGGGTAGATGAAGGACAACAGATTGCAAAGCTTTTATGTGGGTGATGTTGAAGGTAAATAGTCTTACATTAACATATCGCCTGACCCAAATACTGCTGCTGCGTAGTCCCTAATATAGCTGAGGCTTTTTACTGGAGATGAGCTTTTGTCTGATTTCTTGGTTGGAAAAGATGAGCATCGTAACAGCTGCATTTGGTGAAATAACTGCAAGATAGGATGAAATCCTGAGTAGGTGTAGTTTGTAACTTGCACTTGTGATGCTGAACACAGCTCCTAGACTAGTGCAGTACGGTAATGCACACGACTGTGGGTTCAGCCTCTGGCCAAAAGGCTTCCTCTGTGTTTTTGGGTTGCTCTGACCACCAGCTTAGTGCCATGAAACAACTTGACTGTATTTAGCTAACCTGGCACTCTCTACTTGGGCTAAACCTTAAGCCAGTGGGAAAAACTAAAAATAAGGGCAGCAGACTGTGAGCTGGGGTGTCCATTGCAGACACTGGAGGACAAAATGCTAGCATGTTTAGTTTCTTTCTCATGAAAAATGAAAGAGGATTTCCCTAAATGGGGAGTAGCCTGCTAAATCTAAAGGGTTTCCCTAAATGGGGAGTAGCTGCTAAATCTAACAGCTTGAACCGGTGTTTTGTAGCTGTTCCTGAGTCCTGTGCTACAGGCAGTGAGGTTGATGTCCCCTGTAATATGCCATTCCTCCTAAAGCCAGTCTGGAGTGCCTTAAAAGGTACCAGGTAACTTGGTCTCTTTCCAAGCTCAATAGTTGCTGTGCTTTGTGGTCCTTGCGGTGGGTAGCGGATGGCAGGGTGAGTGCCCCTCCTTGAGTCAGGAACGTCGTCCTGGTTTTTCTTTACGTGTCTTCCGAGTGCCAGTTTAGTCGGTCACTATAAGTGACAACAGAAAGCTCTGAACTATTTGACACAAGGTGAACATTTTCCCTATAACGTGAAGATGCGTCTCTCTGCTCAAATATATGAGTGGCATTTGCAGCTTGTAATGGAGATGACACTTCTCATTTGCCCTGGGAGTCTGAAAACGGGTTTAACACCAGCCTTCTCTTCAGCCTAGGCTTCTTGACTTGATTCAGGAGCCGGTTTCTTTTCCAAACAGAGGAGAAACAGGCTCATGAGTTGCAATGTTTTGCATGCCATTATAGCTGCATTTAGTATCTGCTAATAAGCTAATGTGCTATTGCAGTCACAAAATGTAGCTCCGTGTAGTGCTTTTAACTTGTGACCTGGAGACGATTTATTTCAGCTGTCCTGGTACTGGTGTCCAGGTGAAACCATTGCCAGTGTTTGGTAGCAGCAATGTGTCCTCTCAGGAACTGCAGCCACCTGATCTTCCCAAGTGTATGGATGGCCAGAGAGGGACTGCCTTGGAAACCCAGACCTTCGGCAGTGCTCGCGCTTCTCAGTCTGCGATTTCCTTCACTCCGTCTGTAAATATTGCCTCGTTTGTCTGCAGAGTCTGTCAGCTTGCTTTCTTGCAAGCACAGGCGCTGTGCACCGGGTCATTTGGGCACTGACTGGGTAGGATTTATTAGTTTATAGCGTGACTCCAAACTGTGACTTTGCAAGTCAGAAAAATGGATTAGAGCTTTTTTTTCCTTCTCTGAAGGGTGATTTCATAAAAATGACATCGTGCTATTTTGTAGGTCTGCTCCCTTTGTGTATTTAGTCATGTTGGCTTGCTTTATTGTTAAAAATAGGCTTTTACTGTTCTGTGCTGCTGTTATTCCTGCAGAGCCAAGAGAATGGGAGCTGGATTGTGTTCTTAGGGCTCCATCCACGGCATTGTTTCCTGAATTCCTATCGGCTGCTGCGTGCCTGCCAACCTCCTGGATGCTGTAGGAGTTGCACAAGCGTTGGGAGGGTCTGGTGGCGGGTGTTCTGCAAGGGCATGGCAGGAGGGGAGAGCGTGGCTGTGGTGCTGCAACACCAGTTTAGGCTTGGGAGTGGGACCTTGAAATGGAGGTGATGGAGAGCATCATGCCTGGAAGTTGGATGCGTTCGGTTGTGGTTGAAAGAATAATCGTTCTAGATTCTGGGAAATGTAAACCAAACTGTGGCAATTATTTCTTAGTTAATTATATCCTAGCTTTCTGGACCAGTCAGCCCTGTTCCCATTTTAACCCAACTACATTTTTTTGTGTTCTTGAGCATTATTATTTTTTTAAATTACACAGAAACAGCTATAAGAACTTCAGAACTTGCATTGTACAGTGTCTGCCTCTGCTGCTTCCCTGATCAGGGTGCAGTTTGACCTCTAAATCTTAATTTATTCCTGATAACGAGCTAGGAAATAAAAAAACTTCCAAACACTTGGCAGGCATTAGCTCTCTGCTATTCTAGGTTGCTCAGGAAAGAGCCAGATGTCTTCCTGGTGTGTTTGCATTTTCAATTTTGACCACATCACCAGTGGATTGTTAGCTAGATTTTTTGGCCTTTGAATAAGAAGTTGAATATAGAAGAACTTACATTTGAAATACTCTTAAATAATGTGGAAAGATCTTTTCTTATTCCCCCTCACTTTTTAGGAACCACGAGGAAAAAGAAAAACAAATGAATTTATGGATTTAGGAGCCTTTGTAAAGTGTAATTTGAATAATTAACGCTGTGTCTGGAAATGATGTCCCACTGAATTTTTTTAAGGCAACAGTGAAGACTGGTACTTCTTTTAAAGTAAAGCTTTAACAACTGTAGAGGCAGAATGAAACACAAGCTAAAATGAAAAGGGTGTTTGTTAATAACTGTACAAGTCCGTATGGTATGTGTACATCTCCTTGTCTGCTGGTGTATGGCTTCTACAAACATTGTCTGCTGTCTGACTTCTAGGGCTTGCTGTCCTGTTCAGTCTTGCTCCATTCCAAAACAATAGGTTCCTTTAGTTGCTAATGGGTTTTTTTGCCTTTTTAGTTTTGTGAGGAGACGAGAGATTTCTTGCACTTCAGAGCAACGCATTTCAGATATTTGAGTTTATCGAGTTTCCAAGGTTCCTGAATACAGCCGGTGTTCCTAAATAAATGGATACTAAAGCATAGTTTCACGAGCTGTGGAGCGCATGTCAGCAGTAGTATACAGAAAATCTGGTTATCTGCCTCTTCCTGCTGAAGGAAGAAGTTGTTTAGACAGATAAATGTCACTCCTACACCTGCCACTTCCATTAGCATTGCACATTACTATTCCTTCTGTGATGCTGGTACCCAGGGAAAACTAAATTTAGGCATTCCTGAGTTGGAGTAATACGATTTTTTTTAAGTGAAGGTTTGATGTTGCAGCTGGGGTTTTATTCAGTCAAGTATGCAAAGATAACGTGGTTAATATAGTAAATGACCAAACCATCTACCGCTTTTATGAAGGAAAGCAGCCTCCTTCGTCTCCTGCCATGCGGGGTGTTGTAGCCAAGACCATGCTGGCGCTGTCAGAGATCAGCGCGTAGGATCTGGCTCTCCAATGCTCTGGTTATTACAAGGTGACCGCAGGAAACAGGTGATGTACACGCACATGTCCTGGGTCTCTGTAGCTTATCTTCTGAGAAATGGGAGAAAACAAGATTAAATTTACTTAACTGTATTTGCAGAATGGGCTTCAGTCATACTATTTCCAGCTGATTTGTGTGATCTCTTGTTCTTCTGCAGCTTGGCAGTCTGATCTAACATGTCCCTTCCTAAATAAGCAGCAAGGAAATATTTCATGGTATCAGTTGAATATATAAGTTGCTACTTTTTTTTTTTTTGTGTGTATACTGTGGAAAGAATACAAGGGCTGATTTGAACTTTGTTTGCATGCCTGTACAGACATAAACTGATGGATTTCTGGAAGCCACATCTGTACATCAGCGTTTTAAGTGGAATAACGTGGTGCTTCAGTTGAGTGTCTCCTTGCTCTACAGCAGTGTTGGTTTTAGCAGGCACCATGAAGCGCCTTCTTGTTTTGCTGCGTTGTATAAGACAGCGGGGAACTGTTATCTTGTGACTGTGTTGTTGTGGACATTGGAAACATTTTGTGAAAGCAGAGCTGGGCTAATTGAACTTAACATTTGATATTATTGTTTTGAATAGCGCCTTGGCTACCAAGAAAACCTCTGCCGGTTGTTCCAAAATTCAGCGGAAAGTACTCCTAATGTAAGAGATGGGTCTGTATCAAGTGTGTAAATGAATTCAGAGGGCTCTGCACAGTTGTTGTTGCTGCACAGGGCTCCTGAATTTAGTGGAACACCTTTGCACTGACCTAAAGCTCTCCAGAAAAGAAGAAAAATGGTACTTTATTTTTTTGTAGGTCTTTTGTCCAAACTACTAACTATTCACAGCTGTTGAAAGCAGTTGGAACCTTGTTCTGTGCACCAGAACAGAAACTCTAGGGGTATTAGGATTGCCTGGTACCACATACAGTCTTCAAAGTTTGTGTCAGTGTGAAAAAATGTCATTGTTTTCCATAGGAAGGAAAAAGTGAACAAAATGTAACCAGCAAGGCTGGCGGTATTGCCATTATATTGCCGTGGCATAAATAGTTTTACAATTTCAAAATTCACACAACAAGTAATAAAGCTATTTGACTCGTAGGTCAGTATAGCATTAAATAATCATTGGTAAGGTAGAAACATACTGTTCTAGGATTGTGCAGCATTAGCCATGTATAAAGGGAAAAGTTTGTCATTTAAAAATAATCTGAGTCGTCTTGCTGCTGTGCTATTTTTACATTATCAGAAAAAGTGACACGTTACGTGTATTAGCTTCATAATGCAAATGCACCTTCTTACTCTGTACGTCAATCTCAAAGATATTCTCTCTAAACTTTAAGATGTTCTTAAGTAACTTTTCTTTTAAAAATCATCTCATTTTAAAAATAAGATCGTCTCCATTTTTAAAGCAAAATTATTTGCCTCTCCTTTTTTCAAGCAATTTTTAAATTTTATTTTAGAATGCTTACTGTTATGCGATTAGGAATCTCAAAAGTGTGACTATGGGAAAATACATTTCTGCTTTTTACTAAAGAATGCCACATAATATTCTTTTTAAAAAAAAAAATAGGCTTAGCAGGTACTTGTGTATTAAGATATGTATCTTGCAATATTACAATTCCTCAGTTACTTTGGGATGAAGCAAAAAGTGTGAATCTTTCATTGTCAGATGAGGAAAATAGACAAAACTTGTGTTGTAGAGCAAACACATGCAAAATGAGTCTCGGTACACAACTTCCTATTTGGAGACAGTCGTCAGTGGATGAATTATACATATTTCCCTCCTATTGCTTAAGTTACTGAAAAGCAACGTTACGTTAGGAAAAAAATTCTTCTCTTGAGCCATATTGTAAAGCAAAGATAATCCTGTAGTTGTCTATTGCATCAAGTGTATTTCAATTAATTTGGTATTTTATAGAGATAAAAATCCACGTACAAGTGGAAATCTCTAGTTCTTGCACGTTTGCATAAAAATTATTTTCCTTGCTCTTTACTAAGAAGGTGCAAAGACTAAAAATCTAAAATGTTATAGTGTTAATCATGTTGACTTTTGTGATTTTCTTTCTGCTTTTGGTTAGTATGTTGCTGAATGAAAGTGTGAAAAACCAAGCTGGCTCCTGGTTTTTCTGCTTGGAGGAGTGACATGGATCTGGAGGGGATTTTCTGGGTCACTGCCGTCGCACACTGACTGGCACAGCACATTCATAACTTTGCTTCAGTTCGGAACCTTCTCTACCACAGCTCCCGTTGAGTGTGGTTTTGAGAATGTGTGGTTCAATAGGCTGCAACTTTCAACTTGCTGCTCGTTAGTTTTTGCACCTGTATTGCCTTTTGCTGTAAATGTTTCTCTTTTGTCTGTCCTTTTTCTGGGTAATGATCAGATCCTTTCTCAGCTCAGGCTGCGTAACTGCAGCGCAGGCTAAATAACCGCATGCTGAAATCTCCTCTTACACTTTCTCAAAACCAATTTTTTCTTCTTTTGATAATTCTGATAGTTCTCTGAATCTCTGCAAGTATGTGACTTTAAGTCCATCTTTATTGAAAACGCGTAGCTGGGAATGTGAGCAATATTCCAGGCAAGGTCTCCTGGGGGTCATGGATAAGAGCCCAAAACTTCTGTATTTCTGGATACTGCGTGCTGTGATTGCATCGGGTTCTTTTTCTGCTGCATCACCTTAACGGTTCACTCACCTCCTGATCCGCTGACATACAGGAATTCTTTTTGCAGTCACTTCTGACAGATAAGTTCCCAGATTGTGCTTGTTCTGTTTTGCTCGAGGTACACGATCTCGCATCTTCCTACACAGCACGCTGGCTCTCCTACTCTGAGTAGGCATCATCCTGCTCTCACGGACGTGTCCTGCTCATCCTTTGTACCAGTATCTCATTGCTCCAGCAGGCTTTGCCAGCATGCTTGTGATGCATCTCCATCTTTATCAATTTCTGTGCTTTTCCCCCCACTTGGGAAGATTTACTGCTTGGTTGGCCCTTAATTTTTAATTTTTCTCTGTGATTGGGCATAAAATAGAACAGCAACACATGGTGTACGAAAGCCCTGCTGATGGAGTCTTCAACACTTGCCATTGTACACATATCATAGGTCTTTGCTTTAGCCATGTAAAAAGTGCCCAGGATAGATGTTTTCAGCTTTGGGCTAGACTCTTTACTCGTCTGTAGTGGTTTTCAATCCTGAGTGGTGCTTTAAAGCTGAAAATAAAAGCCAGCTGCAGGTGCCATCGGTTTTTACCTCTGCTGGTGCAATGGCTCGTTAGTATCCCCACAGCGTGCTTTTTAGAATGCTGCGTAAGAAACCTAAAATGAGTCTGTATACGAGGTGTACTTGAGCATCCCATCATTTATTTAAAATACTCGGCAGGATTTAAAACATCTTGTTTGAAAATATTTGAATTAACATTTCCTGTAAACATACGTGCACACGTAAAACGTTCTTGAACTTTTTATGCTTTTACATCCTTAGACATAAATCTTTTCCTGATTTCCTGTGGAAGCAAAGTTTGTAACCATGTTTGCTGTTCCTTCCTCTCCCATAATTACTTGAAACAGGCCAAAGAGTTCACAATTTAACCTTACAGATCTCCAGAACTCCCAAAAGTGGGCCATGTAGTTTCCAGTTCAGCAGCAGAAGTTTCTATATTAAACATCAAAACAGCCACGAGAGCAAGTATTTGGAAATACCAGCAACTGGAACATGCATTACATTAGTATGAAAACCAGTTATCGCAGGAGAGAAATCTCTGCAAAGCCAGGCATTATTAATTGTCCTCCACATCTACTGCTGTTTAATAATGGGGAGCTTTTGCTGAAGTTCAGTGGCTGAGCTCATTAACCGGCCACAACAGTTGGTCACCGTGACCTCTATCCCTTACAGAATTGTTTACCGAGTTCACAGCAATGTAGAAACCTTCGTATGAGTTCCTGAAAACAGGATACCTACCGCTGTACAACCAGCTTACACGTTCTTGCTAAACCATTAGCTAGGCTGCTTGGGTTTTGAAAAATATTTTGCTTGATGGTCATGGGTACAGTTCCCCCCCAGTTTTACCTGTAGAGTGGTACGGTTTCTCTTGATACGGTGTGTTTTTTCGCTGTGCCAATGGAGAGAATTAGAACACTCTGATTCTCATGATTTTTTTGTTTTGTCCTCTACTCCCCCACCTTTGAGATACATCAGAGGAAAATTGAGGTGCCTCAGAGTGGTCTGCAATTGTAGTTGAGGGCTTCTTTGGCTGTCAGCTTTTGTTATTTCCACGGTAGGAATTCCCTTCCTAGTTTTACTCAATATTTTTGGAAGGATGTTAGCTTGTGTGCGGCTGTGGGCTGTGCAAAGCTTGGTGAGCAGTGGGTGCTTGCAAGAGTTGCGCAGTATGGCACTGCAAGTGCACGGGTATAGAGAGACTCAGCCTGTTACTGCTTGAGCACTAGTTCAATGCGACTAGAAATGGGACCTGAAGTAAACTTTAGATGCTTTCTGAAGTGGAACAAAGTGACCAATATAGAATACCCAGTACTGTTAATGAAGAAACAGGAGGCAGACCGGCAAATCCTACCTGCTTCATTCTGGCAAGGTTTCACTTCAGCAGCACTGTTTGGGAGAAAATTTTAGCAGAGCAAAAATCTTGCAGCAATTAAGCTGAAGATGCAGACAGAATGAGAGTTCTCCTTCTCTGTGAAGGAGATTTAAAAAAAAAAAAAAAAAAAAAAAGTGCACAGTGCCTGAGTAGTGATGTTCTTTGCAAAATCAGCTTTGCTATTAACACTGGGTGAGGCAACATGACTTCAAGGTTGTGAGATGGCAGGTCATGTTCCTCCATGCAGCTGAGGTTCAAAGAGTTGCCTGTACTTAAATGTATATCCACGGTCAGAACAGCTGGGAAATAGACTTTTTATTTTTAATCCTTGGAGTGGGACTACTCCAACTTTAAAAACGTCAGAGTCAGTATTTTAAAAGTACGAAATTATCCTTCGTTGCCAAATGAAGTTACACTTTTACCAGGTGTTTTCTGAATGAGACAGACTTCTGAGTAAAGTTCTAAATAATAGAACAGGATTGCTGCTGTTCATTATAAATACATGGTAATGCTTTGTGTTCAGCATCTCAAAAACCTGAGAAGAGCTTTCGAAAATTATGTCCTCAGCTTAGTATATTTTAGTTCAAATCCATTCTGCATTTTTTTCTTTTGTATTCTTGGTCACTGTCACTATAAATACATGTATAATACTATTTTTTTTTTTTACATTGAGTTGTTGCCAATAAATTTGTGTTTGCTGAAGGAGTAATGCTTATGCCAGATTTCCTGAAGAAGGTGCTTGAATATAAAACACTATTGAATCTGTGGCACAAATGCTGTCAAAAGAAAAAGCAAATACTAACAGACCTGGTTCTACAACAGCTGAGGTAGTGAAGTTACAGACGAATGGGTGTGTGTCAGTGATGCATTTGATACTTTTCCTTTGAAAAGTTTTCCCTGAGAGCTTTTCTCCATTCCCCAGATACCCATTTACATTTCACCACCTCTGTCCCTGTGCAGAAGTCAATAGTCCTTCAAGCAAAGGATAATTATGTTCAATGCATTAAATGCTCATAGGATTAGCTGCTGAGAGCTAGGAGATGTACATTAAGTGGCAGGCATTGTGTGTTTTGTAAGGGAAACAGAATGAAGCCCCCCCGCTATGTCCCCGAGACCAGCAGGTCACATTGCATTGGTCTGAGCCTCTGAACGGTTTTTGGGGGAATACCTGTAGCAAAGTATTAGTGCAGGAAAAGCGTGAAGAGCTTGCCTGAAAAGATCCTCGTAATTCTGCTTTGCTTTTCTTTTTTGTTAGAGATGTTCTGTTGTGGGCCTTGTATATAAACAATCTGCTTAACAGATTGCACAAATGCGGTATTTTCAGCACGTGGGTTGTGTCTCGTGTTGTAATCAAGATGAAGAATGTTTCGAAGAGTAGGTCTTCATGAGCTTTGAGTCACTCTTTCACACAAAGATGTCTATTTGAGGAAAGTATGTAGATTCAAAATACATGAGATACTTTTGCATAAAGTGAATGATGTACAGAATACATAATTTAAGTTGGAAGGTTTTTTCATCTGTTTTTAGCACTTAACTCTTCTTTTGCTGAAGTTTGCAGATACCATATCGGTACTTCCTAATGTTTTCCATCCCACCCCTACATACAAGGAAATCCTGCTTCTGTGGGAATTGCATCCTAACTTGAACTGTGCATAGCTTAAGCTTTTATTTTAAATTTTACTCTGTGCTGGACATGTCAGCCTACATCATGTCTTTAGGCAGAATCGATAGGAGTTACTTTATTATTCTGTAATTACTTACATTGACTGCTGTGTTTTAAATCACTGAACCATAAAAATGTTTTCCTTGATGTGTCTCTTGGTTAGGGAGAGAATTATGTTGAAATGGCACATAAGTAGCACACTGAATGCCCACCATTAGTAGAAATACTTCTTCCTTTAGTCATTAAATATTATAAATCTGAGTATATCATTAAAAAGCATAAATGAACTTACAAACATTCAATAGAAAAATAACCATTTACATAACATAGTGAAATAAGATGTTACTGAATTGAAAGGACACTAAAGTATACGGGGTTTGTAATCTAGACTATTCTAGTACACTAGAACTACAAAAAAAAAGGGAAAAATGGGAAAGACTAAGGCGTAGTATTTCTTGTATTTTCATAATATGATGGTTTTTATTATTCTTTCATTAGTAAACAGGTACAAGATATTATCTAGTAATCGTATGAGATTACAAGAAATAGGAAGTCTTTCATAGTATTACAGTGGCTTTTTTTACATTATTAGGAAACAGGTACTGCAAAATAAGTGCAGAGATGCATGTGTTAAGAGGCTGAAGAATCAGTGTTTGTGTTTCTTTAATTCCCGAAATTGGAAGCACGTCATAAAGGCGGTGTTCTGCGCTGTCATACGTCCACCAGACAGCGGCACGTCGTTGCCTATAGGATTGTTCGTCAGGAATTGCTTAAAAGAATGTTACACCGTTGCTCTCAAATTCCATATTTCTGGGGATCTTCTTCAGCCAGCCACTTTGCATGCTTTATAAATCTTTCATAAAGTGCTGAATGGCCTTCGGTGGAAGGCCTTGCTTCTAAAATGCTTACTGAGGGGTTTGCTCTAGAATGAGTGGTTTATTGGAGCTCTCTAACCTGAGTCCCTCTTGTATTTTAAAATTTTTCTGTTTCTTTCCCATCCTTGCATTTATACATTTTTCTACATATAACTACATTAAAAAGAGAGAGAACCAGTTAAATTAATACAAAAATTTGGTATAATTTCATTCATGTTTTGCTGTTCTCATATCTCTAATATATAGCTAAAGGTTTTCATATATTCCCTAGTAAATATTCTGAAAATATATTCATTTTCTAATGTACTGGTTTAGGAGGGTGAACCCAGTGACATCCTGAGTAGAAGCTGGACAGAATGCAGTGGAGCTCAAGTGTTTCCCTAAGGACAAGGAGGAGCCCAGCACAGTCCCCAAGGTGGCATGTAGTCACTGCCTCTTGTTATACAGAAAGGCATGCTGTGCAGTAGGAGAAAGTCATGATGTTCTTAAAATAGGGGGAACATATTCAGAGCAAAGTAATTGTTAGCTTTGCATGCATAAAACGGTGACTCACTTTGAGGGTGGAAGTAATAAAATGCTGCTTTTCGTATGGGAAGATATGCTATGCTTTAAGGCATTGTATGTTTCAAAGTGGAGATACTTCTTTGTCCTTAAGACAGTTTCACATAATTGTTCAAGTTTTCATTTGTTTTATGATTTTCAAGAAGTAAATGCTTGGAGTTCCCAGATGCACTGTTTTTCCTCTGTTTTCTCTACGTGTGTGTAAACTGTTTAAATGTGTACATGTACACATGCACACATATCAGGAGTTACAAGTACATGTACGAAATACTGTTTCGACCTCTGCCAAATTAACATTCCATCTTTGGTGTTAACTATTTTATCGTTTCATGCTTTGTTTTAAAAATTTCTTTCCCCTGTTATAACTTTTGATCTCTGCATATGTAACCTTAATGTTTCTCGCTTATCAAGTTTGTCCTTGAAAATAGGTTATCAGGGCAGTTATCTGGTCCTTTAAATGACTATTAATTATAGTGTCCATGTAATATATTTTGAAGTTATATTTACTGAAGAACGAATCATGCATTTCTTTTTCTAAATTCCCTGCGATGTTTTTATTCCATCTGCTGGTTCATTGCAGTGCTGTGACTGCAAGTGTTTAATGACAAAGTTAAGAGACACTGTAAGTTGCTGCCTTCGGAAGCTGTAGTTTGGTGTTCGGTGGTGTCGCAGTGCTTATTGTGTGAAATACACAGGTTGCATTTTTTTCCCTTATTACTTGGAGGGACTCCTTAAAACTAGCCATCGTTTGACAAAAACGCAGAACAAGGCAAAGGTGGCTCTTTGGTCCTGGTGCCACTGGTGGTGTGTGCAGTCTGTCACAGCTGATGCTGCGGAGGGAAGCGGCGTGCCCTTAGGTTTTCTCATATTACCGTGTGATCTGGAGGGTAAGGCACATGTTATAGCTAGCCTTTATGCACTTGAGAACATTACAAGAAAACCTTTATTCTTCTGTGATACTAGATGCTAAAGGCAGTCTTATGCTGCTGAGTGGTATGGTGGTTGAATACAGGCACCGAGTGATCAAATGTCACAATAAAGTGGTATTCAGTGGCACAGCAAATAGATCTATAGTAGCGCAGTTAGCTGATACGTCTTCCAAAGGCAGAGACTGATGTTCCTAGCCATTTATCCACTGGATACAACAGCAGAGTTTCGTGATGTTATTTTCTAATGGTGTTCTCTTTTCCACTGCACATAAGAATTGAGGTTCAAATACCCTGGTTTGGGCCAGGCAACTTTGTGCAGGTTGCTGGCACTACGCCGGGTGTCGAAGGCTGCATTTTATTCTCGCCCTGCTTACCCAAAACTGATCACCTGACATTGTACTCCACAAGTGAAAGGGGTGGCTTCTTACGTCGAAGATTTAGATGCGTGCTTTTTTCATTGACATCAGTGCTTTGCTTCTTCCCCTTGCTGTACAGCTCCGTCCATTAAATATTTTGAGTAGCAGTATGCAGCTAAGACAGAAATGCGTGCATTTCTCACCCACTCTTTATTGAGCTCATAATTTAAATGTTTCAACTTGTTTACTGTTTTTTATTTCTTCTCCCACGGCTTCTCACCTTACCTTATCTGGGGGTAGGGCAGTTGAACTGGATGTCGCTTTTGGGCATATAGCACAGAGATGTAGTATTCTGCAAAGATGTGAGCATGTGCTTTCTGCTTGTGAATAGTCCTATTTGATTAAGATCAAAGTGACTGGCTGGGTTGCCCTAAGTAAAATGCCTGCTTCTGATCTGCTGCTGTCACCACTTGGCAAGCCCATCACATGCAGCATGGCTTTGACTTCAGGAGCTGTTCGGAAACCGGTAGTCACCAGACATTCAGCTGATTGTCTACAGCCAAGAAAAATTCAGAAGGCTTGCTTTTATTTGCCTTGTATTTTATCAGTTGCAGTGGAATCTCCTGCCTCTTCCAATTGCCTGTGTAGGAACAAAACCTAAATCCTTGCTCTTCATTTAAAACACAAAGTGCAGCCGTTATATTAAACATAGCTTGATTTCATTTTTTTAATATACTAACTGGGTTTGCTTTGATGTAAGGTTTTAAAGAATTGTTATTGCATTGATTAAAAATAAATGCAATTGTTAGTGACTTGGAGATATTTGAAAGGCACTATGAAAAATGAACACGTTTGGCTGGGCTCAACACCGTAGACAGTCACCTGCCTTTGGAGTTGATACTTATTTGTGATTGAAATAGTCACTACTTTAGAAAGCTTTCAAAATACTATACAGTATCTGCTTTGTGAGTTCTCGTTAGGCATGCAAATCTTAGGTGACTTGTGTCTGCACATTAAAGCAATACGTGGGATTTCTACTTGGAAGTAACCCTGGACTACTTTAATTCTAGGAGACTGTACTTTCAGAAGTAAATGGAGTATTCATTCGCATGTTACAAAAGCCGTGGTGATTCACTTCCTATACATTCTACCTATGGAATGTATACTTGTTCGTAAAATGGTTTGAATCGTGATCAAAAATTAATACAATGGCCTGAGTATCAGTAAATACTCTGCAGTTTTGTGCCGATTCAAACTTTAAAGATTGAAAAGGGAAGTAACAGGTTCAACAGATGTTATAACTAATGCACTTTTTCATCCTATATTTTCTCCTTTTGATATAACAACAACAGTGGTGAACATAATTAGATCTTTCTGGAGGCAGCATCCATGGCTGTGTATGTATTAGAGTATTGCTTTTGGTAATTGCCCTTTTGTTGTTGATTGGCATATGAAGATCAAATCTAGCTCTGGGCTGACTGAAGCTTTTTAGGGTTATTAATGTTTGGTTCCTGGTTTAGCTCCTCTTTCAGGTAAAATAGTAAGAATTTTTCAAAATGTAGCCATTTTTGCTGTCACTGATGTAGTCATACTGCGGTAAGGAAGAAATCCTTTTTAGGTGTATTGGAACAGGAAATAGCAGTCAAAATACAACTGAGGTTTCCAGTTGTCTGTGCTTTCACCGCAAATCCTAAAGTCGGGGTTCTTTCAGGGCATGTACCATAAACAGCTTTAAACCAGGCAAGCAGCAGTAAAATCACTCAGTACCTCTAACTGTATAGAGCTGTCATTTTCTCAAGCACAGTCTCACTTGTGCCTTCAGCAGACTTTTTGCCTAACCTCTTACACTGATTGACCTATTCTATCTTAATGCTGAATGAGATCTTATTTTCATTTCCATCCGGGCTGAATGGTAGCAGTGCCAAGGTAGCGTTAATAGCTGACATGGCTGGACACCCTGCACCTGGCATTCTTGTTACTCTCTATTGAGGTCTGTTTGTATCTGCCTTGTCCGAGTTGAAGCAAAAAGAAATTAATGAACAAAATTTTCTTCAGCTATTGAAGCATTTATTGAATACCAAAATTGATACTTTAACATACTTTCATTAGCTAGTGGTGGGATGCAAGCTTTTTGGAGAGAGGAGTCTTTGCCCCTAAAATAGCAAATATTTTCCTTTATCAAAGTTCACTTTCTACAGCCTGGCAATGTTTACAGTTCTTACAGATTTTCATGGGAGCTGTGTACATAAAGCAATAGTAAAATATGTGTCTCAAATCTTTGGTGGACGATTGTTAAAAGTTCAAATATACTGTCTTGTTTCATTCTTCAGCAAAGCACGTGAGCAAACTCATTTCAGGATTGCAGCTCATTGCAGTTGTGTCAGTCTTCCCCCATTTCCTATTTGCCATCACGTTGTTTGGTTCAGAGTATAACGGATAGTTCAGTGCCTTGGATTTTACTTCTCTGTAATGTACCCTGTCAACTTCAGAAGCAAAAGAGTTGGCCAAATCCAGAGCACTGTTTGCTGTAACTATGTGACTTTACTCACTGTTAATCCTACCCTACAGGAAACCATTGCTATTGAAAGCAGCATAATATTCATAATTCTACCCAAACTGTGTAGTAAGATACTGAAGAATTTTGGCATAAGGGTTATCACTTCATTGGTGTTTGTTCTCAGATATGTTTTTTCATCTCTTCTTGTATTTGCAGCACTTGGTGGTATATTGCTGACATCTGCACCAATCTAAAAAACTGTAAAACTCAAGCTTTCATGCTGCGTTCTCAAACCCCAATGGTTTTCTTAATACAGTCAGTGCTGGCAGAGAGTAAAGTGTGCCATAAATGATTTGAATTCATTTTGCTGTGTATCTACCTCAAATTGTAATGATGCTTTTTCTGCTCCACCTATAGCTTCCTGCAGATTTCACAAAGCTGCACCTTACTGACAGTCTCCACCCACAGGTGACCCACGTTTCATCTAGTCACTCAGGATGTAGCATCACTAGTGATTCGGGAAGCAGCAGCCTTTCTGATATCTACCAGGTAAGACCGGAATGGACGCTGATGGGACGTGCCGTTACTCACAGCTTTGATGTCAACAGCTGAACGCCCATGTTATTGCGCATTGGCAGTTCTTGTCTGAGGAAGCGATCCGTAGGTTTCAAAAAAATAATTTTTGTTTGAATCAGAATAGTTTTAGGGTTGCACCCACTACTTACTAGATCTGATGTTTAAAAACTCAGCAGGTAATCTGCAGCGCAGTAACATGACGTGTTTCCTTAGTTTGTCACATCCAAGTCAGCAATGTAGAGGTGTAGTGTTTTTGCACTTCATGAATTTTGTTTGTATTTTGTGACTTTTGGGAGAGGAAATGTCCCGAATTTCAGCACGGAAAGCCAGTGTGACTCTTCAGTAGAGCTTCCTGGTGGGACTCGGGAGGTAAAGGGACTCTGTTCCTGCTGCCAGCATCTCACCTCACCTTTCTGAGTGTGCTTTGCCATTTGCAGAGAAACAGCTGTGATGTTTACTGCTATTTTGAGAAGACTTTGAGATCTGTTGACAAGAAGTGCCCCGAGCTGTGCATTCTGATTAAAAGCGAGATCAGAATTTCAAAACTACAGACCTAAGACCTTGTAGAGTGAGGGGTTTTTCTTGATGCTGTACTTTATATTTCTGAGATGTGTTGGCTTCAAAATCTGGAACAAATCCGGTGGTTAGGAGAAAAAATACTGGGTGCGCAGCCTGTGCTGGCTTGACTTCAGGGGCATATTCCAATTTCTCCACCCTGTGGAGAGCCAGTGCTAGCCTCTTGGTGCTTTTTCTCCTGGCTACCTGGGAAAGCTGGGGGCTTGAACTGGTGAGACTTCTGAAGTTGTTATATGGCTGGGGGGCTTCTTGGTCCAAAGCTCCGTGCTTTTCGTTTGGAGCAGCTTGAGTTTTGAGAGACTTGCTGTGAAACGTATCCCGAGGGTGCCTAGAATGTTTGAGGTGTGTGTGCTTGTTTTAAATATGAATTAAAAAAATCTGAGATAAAATAATACGAGGAAGTCTAGATCGTCCTCTTGATATTTTCAGTTCTTGCAATGTCCTCTGATAGGAAACTATAGCAATTTGTTTTAATTAGGTTTGACTCACTTTTTCAGAATAACAGTCTTCTCTCAAAAGGATCTTAAAAAAATTTAGGGGTACCCGTTTTACATAGTGCTGTTTACTAGAATAGGAATAATGTTTGTTTTGGTTGCTTTTAAAAATACAGATGTGTCCATTTAAATAATGGGAAAAGCATCATCTGTACAAATACATACAACTTAAGTTGTTGTGAGCATAGTTGTAACATGTAGTCTGCTTTAGGGGAGCAAGCTTGGAGGCTTTTCTGTGGTATGAGGTAGGCTAAAAAAAAGTCTCAGTCCAGTTTAGATAGTAATTGCAATAATGCAAAGGTTTATTTTTGTGAAAAATGTCAAACTGAGTGAACGCTTCAGGCAGAGCATATGCCAGTCAAGTATATTCATCAGAATTTCTTCTGAAGAGAAGGTTACTTTGAGACAGGAATTGTGTTTATATTGTAAGGGTGAAGAAGAGGTAAAATCAGCTTTGTTCTTTAAGTCTTCTATAGATTGTCATACCTTTTACTCCAAAGATTTTACCCTTCAGCATAAAAATAACAAGTACCTCTAGAGAGACGCTTGTAGGTGGCATTAGGTGGTTATAGTCCTACAGTTCCTCTCTAAATAAGTTGCTGAAACTTTTTGCAAAAGTTTTGGAAGAAAACTTTTATAACTGTGATAAGGATCACTGAATTCCTGGGAAATTAAAAATACTAAAGGGAAGCTTCAGAGAAATACTTCTTTAGCCACCAATCTGGTGTATGACTCCTGTAGTAGGTTTTGCTTGCAGTAATGGAATCAACAGGATGGTGTTTAGAGAGAGTCAGTGATTCTTCTGAAGTATTTACATGGGGAATATTTACTTTAATATTTAATTTGCCTTATTAAAAAAAAATTTGAGGATACTATGTCACACACTTAAAAATACTTCCCAATTTCTTCAATTAATCTGCAGTTAATTGCTCATTTAAAGAATTCTTGGCACAGGTGTATTGAGATCTGTGTAACTGCACAATGTCAGAGTAATTATTAAAATAACCTATGTCCCTAGAGACATCAAGTACTACGAGCATTTATTGTGGAATGTTTTGTGTTAGAACATACACTTGAAGAAGTTTTTATTAAAACAAATGAAAAAACTGAATTGATGAGTCCAGGTGTAGAAACTGATAAACTTGGGAATCGTAAACTCTTGAATGTAACTTTATGGTACCAAGTGCTGTCATTTTTAATAATTTCTCACATTGTCACAAACCATTAATTTCTTACCTCAAGTTCAGTTGTAAAGGAATGTAATGTAGGAATACGAAGTTAGGTTAAGTACTACAAAAAAAAAAAAAGGCCACAACAAAATAAAACAGCTGTAATTTGAATTTTCTAGCATCAAGTCTTGGATTAAATAATCAGGAATACTTCTCGAAAAAGATTGGATCGGTCATTCTATATATAAAGGCATCTTTCCATTCAGTGAAGTGGACTTCTGCTCATTACGCCTAAGTAGAAAGGAATGATTTAGAAAGATTGCCATCTTATCCTGTAATTGACTTTAAAAGAAAAAAAATGAAACTTTTCTTAAATTATACTATTAACTGAATCTTTACTGTCAACATCTGAGTTAATGATATGTCATGTTATGCATCCTATTAAGTTTCAGTCCTGTAGCTTTAAGAGCAGCTGTTTGCAGTAAAAATATGTTCATGGCCTTTTCAGCTTTTTTGAATAAATCATGAAGCTGAATCTTCAGATGCTTTCAGCATTGAGCTGAGAATATTTCCTTTTAAATATTAATGCTGTAACTAAATTTGTTTGTCAAATGTTGCACATGAAAGAACTTCTTTTAGGATAAGAATTATTTACCAAAATAAAATAAATAATCCTTTGTCTTTACCCCACCCAAGTCTAAAAAAAATATATATTTCAGGTGCCCGTCAGTAAGGTTCTTAATGTTAGAACTTTTATTTTAGGAAATAAGTTCATAAAGTGACTGTGATGTGGCTGGAGAGGAAGGGGATGCTGAGCGTTAGCTTGCGTGCGGGCTGGTACCTGCCGAGAACAATACTTTGCTCCTGCCTTGTGTTGACTTGGCAAAGCAAATGGTTCGCTCCTGCTTCTCATGTTCGGTTATATACCTCTTCCTACGCGCTCCTGAATGCTTCCTATCCCTGACATGTTTATTACCAGCTGCTGATTTGAGAATGGGGAGATTTAAGCCTGTGAATGCGTGTTACTCCTCCTCCCTCTCTTGGGAAGGCATTGTTGTGTTGGCCGAGCCCCTTCCTTTGGCCAGCCTTCCTTTACCTTATCCCGGCCTCAGGCTGGTGGCTTCCCGTCAGCCCTACGTGCCTGCCCGTGTCTGCCCCAGACGCTCCCAGCAGTAAAGGAAATGGGTAACATCCTTTCTGCGACCCTCCCAGGATGCGTGTAGCGCTGGGAAATTTTCAAGATGTCAGCTTTGTTTTCTCACAAGTCTGATAGGGGAACTCTTCAAAGAAAGGTCCATCTTCTAGAAATTTCGTGGCTGTTTGCACTCTTGGCAGTACAGTTTAAAAAAAATAATTTGACAACCTTATATTTATGTGAGATTTGTGTGCCTGCAATAGTTGTAATTGATTGTAATATATTATAATAATTATGACATACAGATACATATTATAATTAGTTATATGGCTTGAATTTCATAGCAATTTATTGATATTGTAACCTTTTAGCCAGTGAGTTGAAAGCTAATGTAAAACAAGGCCCCAGCTGTGATTTCTCTCTGTAGAAAAGCTGGGTCCAGTGTGCCTATATAATGACAGTAGGAAATCTTTCAAGCTAATGGGACTTCTGCAAATGATTTCACTGAAGGTGTAGTGCCCGTGTTCTTGGTGTTTCCTGTCAATATTGGTTTATAAATTAAGAAGTAAAAAAAGAATATTTTTGCTAATAAACATTCTTAGTTTCACTTTTTCAGTTTATTTTTTAGCCCTTCAACTACAGTGATGATAATTTTTAAAAGTTTTTTTTTTTGAGCAGGGCTTGGCTGTTTTCTTTGTTAGCTTGAAGAGCTGCAGCAGACACAGAACCTATTTCTGATCTGCACAAGAAGTGTCTTGAATTTTTTTTCCAGTATTTTTCTCTTGCACGTTTGGGGATTCTGTATGGTTTTTTTTAGGTGGTAGAGTTAGTCACAGAGGGACATTTAGTCTTCAAAATGGATGCATTTCTTGTCAAAATGTTTCCTGAAGTGATGCAAAATTATGTTAAAAATTCTGTTTAAAATGCTAAGAAGTCAGTAGTTAATGTGGTTAATTCTTTTATTTTTTTTTCCCTCTTCTGTGTTGTCAAGATCATATGGAAGCTTTCACCCCAAACCACTGTAGAAAAGAAAACAGTGATGGCCACCCAAAACAGCCATTCTGGTAGGCAGTTCTCCAGGTCTTCCCACTTTGGGGATGCATTAAACACAGCACAGCCAGCCAGTCCAAAGAGGTGATTCTCCCACTATATTTAGTGTTGGTGCAACCTCACCTTGAATATTGTGTAGAGTTCTGGGCTCCACAATATAAACAGGATGTTAAGATACTTAAAAGTGTCCAGAGGAGGGCAAGAAGGCTGGTAAAAGGGCTGGAGGTCATGTCCTGTAAGGAGAGGTTGAGGACGCTTGGGTTGTCTAGTTTGGAGAAAGGAGGCTGAGAGGCAGCCTCGCTGCTCTCTGCAACTTCCTGAGGACAGGAAGCAGAGGGAGGTGCCAGTCTCAGCTCCCTGGGAATCGATGACGGGACACGTGGGAACGGCACAAAGCTGTGCCAGGGGAGGTTCAGAAAACATTTCAGGAAACATTTCTTTATTGTGAGGGTGGTCAAACACCATAATAGGCTTCCTAGAGAGGTGGTTGATGCCCCATGCCTGTCAGCGTTCAAGAGGTATTTGGACAATGCCCTCAATAATATCCTTTAACTTTTGGTTAGCCCATCTAGTTCCAAGCCCCCTGCTATGGGCAGGGACACCTTCCACTAGACCAGGTTGCTCAAAGCCCCATCCAGCCTGGCCTTGAACACTTCCAGGGAGAAGTCCCTTGAAGGTCCCATCCAACTGAACTATTCTATTCTGTGTGCGAAGGAGTTATACTGAGAGTTACTTGATTATCAAGATACAGATTTGTTGGATGAGCTAACATCCCCTTGGTGTCTTATCTGTTTCTCAACAAATATCCAAAAATCGGATGGAGAAGGAAGTGTCTGTAAAAGAGGTCATCTTCCTTAGCTGTTCCCCTCTCATGTTAGGGCCCTGTTCATAATGTCTCCAGAAAATGAAAGGCCACTAAAGTTGGGCTTGATCACTTTCCTCATACTGTCTAAAGGAACCAACAGGGTCTTCCATTCTCCAGTCTGCTAAGTTTGGCCTAATGAGAACAATAGTTGGTTTTTCTTTTTATTATGATTTTTCCCCTCAAGAATCAGTCAGACCTAATGGCTAACTGAGGAATATTTACTCAGTGCTCCTTTATTTTCCATCTTTTCATACTTATTTCAGTGTATTTATTTAATTAGTTGTTACCTTTCAAATTTAGAAGTAATTTTGGTCTTGGAGGTGGTTAGCAATTGGAGGAACCATTTTTGTATTACTTCAATATTAGTCTTAATAGACACTGCTTAAAAATGGGCAGGCCTCCTTAGGTACTGAATGTGAAATAACTCTTCACCTCAGGCTTGAAAATGTCACTCAGTCTCCTGACTTTCTCGTTGGTGATGTGACAAATAAAATCCTAGGCTGTCACTGTTGCTCGATTCCTTCGAAGCTTCAGCAAATTTCTCATGACATCTTTTCAACTGTGAAGAAAATTTTCATTGCAACTGGTATTCAGATTTTGGAGAGACAGTGTTTTGTAGTTTAAGCTGCAACCAGCATTTTTCATATATAAATCTAAAAAAATTGCAAGTAAGTAAACCCAATATTATCTTATTACCCAAGAAACAAACACAGCATGTATTTATGAATGCACTCATTTCTGAGGTGTATTTCATCCTTGATAAACATGCATTAGAAATCTTTAAGCCTCATGATTGACCATGGGCAAATTCTGTAGAGTATTCATCTTGTGTTCTGGATTTGCTACTGCTGAGGCTTACAAAGAAGCTCCTATCCTCAAAGGAGCTAATCAGAATTTTTCCTTTAGTCTTACACAAATGCATGGCTATTGCTCCCATAACTAAGGGTTCCTGTGCAGACATGCTTGGTTTTCCTAACCCAGGGTGAAGTACAAAAGTGGAAGTAGGTTGGAATGAAGTTTAATACCTCAGCAAGAGGATCCTGAACACTTAATGTCATATTTAATGCTATTAGCCTAAAGAACTAAGTTATTTGCAGTGTTCTTGTAGATAAATTAGTGTGTGTTTCTAACGTGAAGCCATATCCAGTTATTCTTCGTAATGTAGCAAAACTCATGCAAAACTTTTTGCATGTATAAACTGAGAAGGTGTCCTTGTGGGATGAGTTGCTCTGTTCTTTCTTACTACAAATGCATATTGCATACATGGAAAGGCTACATATTTTTTTTGTTAACTTTTGCTAACTTTTGCATAATAATGGCATGTTGCTTGAAATACGTTTTTTCTCAAAAGATAAGGTGTCCTAAGTTAAAGTAATGAATTTTACTACTGCTGTGTGGATTGCTGCATTCAATTCTGAGTTTCTGTGTTGCAGTTGTTCGCGTTTTTGGATAACTAGTAAGATCTGAATGCTGAAGCAACAATTCCTGTTTCTCTCTAGAACAGTTTTTTTATTCTAGCTTAATTGTGCATTCAGCTTACCAACAGGCTTTTGAGAAGGCTTATTCTGGGCAGGTAGGAGGGCCACTTGTTAGTGACAGGAAGGTTTGCAAAACTGACTTGTGAATTAGTCACACAGTCGCTGGGATTGTCACAGTTGGAGACTTATGATTCTGACAGATCAGTGTCATAAGTCGTGTGTCTACTGACTCATCATCACTAATTTTTCCACCAGTCTCATTCAATGAAAGCTATTTTGTAAGAGTAGTTAGAGCAACTGTTTCAAATGTATCATGGGGAATATGCGTGTTAAACACAGCAAGACCGCTAATGAAAATACTGCTAGCACTATTCATTTTTGTGATCTGTTTATATGCCAGTAACAGCCTTCTTTACCCTGTTTAAGAAATGCTTGGCACCTCTTTCTTCTAAAAACAAAGTGAGAATAATCTGAATATTGTGTGGGTGCTGTTATGATGCTCTTCATATTAACAGGACCCTGTTACAAAGCTTGTGTTGTGCTGTAGGGCAGAAGTGTTTAGGAGTGCTACTAGCTGACCTGATCCATCTCCAGCCATATGTTACCATTCATAAGGTGGCTGTGTATGATGGCATTAAAGTAACAGATGTCAGCTACATCTAGTCAGGAAGTAAGGAAGATCATTCTGTAAAAATACAAACATAATTTGTCTTACCTTCTCTGCGTTTGGAGGGTGACCTATTTTTTTTTTTTTTTTAAACCGGTTTATGTGAGTCAGATCGATCAAACAGGCTTTGGTAGCTGTGTTTGTCCCATGTAGTATTTTTAAAGTAGACATGAATGCATTGTTTGCATTCGTATAACATCTGAGAAACTTGATTTATCAAGCCATGGCTTAAAACTTTCTCATTAGGAGCTTGCATTTCCTTAAAAATTGTGATGGCTGAGCCTTGGCAGCTGCTGTGGCATTAAATCAGGTTCTGAGAAAAAGCAGCTTTATCAGTCACGATAGACAAATGTTTGTAGGATTTATTAAATGTTCAGTCTTAAAACAGTATCATTAAGATGTATTTACCTTTAGGTGCTATCCTAATGACCTCAGGCTATATGTGGACTATGTTTTCATTCATTTTTTAATAAAACAAAACAGGCAGTTCTAGGTTACCGAGAGAGCAAAATTCTTGTAGCATTTTGTTGCTGTGCTTACTTCCATAAACTGTCTACTTAAGATTACATTGCATTCATAAATGTCTGAAAATGTAATGTTGGGGCGGGAACAGAACATGTTTTAAATTAACTGTTTGTTTAAAATAAATAAAAACAAACAACAGTGATCTATTTCAAGGAACAACTTATTGGAATAAACTGCCTTCAGTTCCCCCAAGACCTACTAATTAAATAACGTATGTTGAATCCTGTTTATGTATGGCTGATTGAAATGTGTTAAAAACTGTTTAACATTGTTTTGGGGTTGATTAATGGTTAGTTGTTTTAAAAAGAAATGTAAAGAAAAAAGCAATATAAAAATCATTTGAGAAATCAGATTGAATTTATTTCTGTATATTAAGTAGGAAACTGTAGCAGCGAAGAACACATTTGAATGCTTTCATTTTTTCAATTGTTTGTACACGAATTTAGGCTACAGAAAGTGAAGCTGGTGATATGGATCTGAGTGGGTTGCCAGAGACAGCAGTGGATTCTGAGGATGATGATGATGAAGAAGACATTGAAAGGGCATCTGATCCTTTGATGAGTAGGGATATTGTTAGAGATTGCTTGGAGAAAGACCCAATAGACAGGACAGACGATGACATTGGTAAGTATTACAGTGTAGTAAAATACTATCAAACTTTTTCTACTTCACCAAAAAACTTCGGTTTTGAGCTTGGGGTTTTATTTTAGTTGTTGGCTTTTGTAGTTGGTAAGTTTAGTGTTTATTCTATAAGCTGATCCATACAGGACAACGAATGAGTACAGCGAAAGAAGCAGAAAATGCACATGATATGGGGGAAAAGTATCAGTGCTGCACTTCTAGGTTTCAGCATTCAACTTCTAATTGATATCAGGACTGGTTTATGAAGTAAGCATTGTTGCTTACTGGAAATTGTTAGAAACTTGGCAAAGTTGTCAATGTAATCACTGGATTCTTATCAGATTAAGTTATTTTATTTTAAGTTGTGATGTTGTGTCTCTTTTTACCCATACATATACATTTGTTGTACATAGTGGAGTCATAAGACCGTTACATAAACGTGAATCTACTGAAACTAATTTGCTGTGTTAATGTACAGACTAATGCATTGAATACAAGGCAATGCAGAACTGTAATTGTAATAATTACCATTCCTAATCTAATCTGTTTTACGTTTTTTTTTTTTTTCCTTCCATTAGAGTATACCTAAATGATGATTAAGGTTGATTGTGAGATGATAAAGGGACTGGAACATCTCTTGTATGAGTAAAAACTGTGAGAGCTAGGACAGTTCAGGCTAGAGAAGAGAAGGCTTGGGGGCATCTCATGGACGTGTACAAATACCTGAAGGGAGGGTGTAAAGACAACAGAGCCGGGCTCTTTTCACTGGTTCCCAGTGACAGAACAGGAGGCAATGGGCACAAACTGGAACAGAAGAGGTGCTGTCTGAACATCAGGAAGCACTTCTGTGCTGTGCAGGTGAGCACTGGCACAGGCAGCCCAGAGAGGTTGTGAAGCCTCCTTCCTTGGAGATTTTCAAAAGCCACCTGGATGTGGTCCTGGGCACCCTGCTCTAGGTGGCCCTGCTTGAGCAGGGTTGGACATGAAGGGACTCCAGTGGTCCCTTCCAGTCTCTCGACCATTCTGTGATTCTGCATAAATAAAATTTTAGGAAAAAGGTGGAGTTATATTGACTTGTTCCAGTAGGTTTAGATGAAAACAAATGCAAAAATGTCTAACATCTAGGGCATATAATTTCTCAGCAGGACTATTAAGAAAAATTGAGCTCTGTGTAGCTATGGACTATGTAAAAAGTCAAAATATGGGAGAAGCTCGTAGTTGAGTACAAGTGCAACTCCAGTACATACAGAAGATAGAACGACAGTAGTCACCTTTAAGAAAGTAACCACATTCTGTCCGGCCCATTCTAGGGGAGCTTTGTGAATGCACCAGATAACAAGCATCTTGTCATTAAGATGACTTGACTTTACTGTTAAGTCTTGACTGGGCATGGAATGGATGGGTTTACCAATGAACTTGCTCAGTTTTGTGAAATCTCCCTTCTTAATGTCTTGCTGTGTTTTATATAGGGCTATCATAGTCGTAATGCAGTTGTTGCCCTGGCTGGATGGAGAGTTACAGTTTCATTGGCTGTGTTCAGAGCTCTTGATTAAATTACAATTCTTCCATTATGCTGACTTTTACTTTGCAGGGTTTCTATTGATGGTATGACCAGCCAGTCTGTGCCTACAAAATACCCAGTAATTACAACAGGCCACTGTACAAGATTTATTAGTATACAGAAACGATTGTGCAGCATTTTAGCTTAAGTAGCCTTAGGCATCTTTCTGAAGAACTGTCTTTGCTGTGCTTTGTTGTTTTGACATGCACGACTCAGTGGGCTTTTTCTCCTTCAGAACAACTACTGGAATTCATGCATCAATTGCCTGCTTTTGCCAACATGACAATGTCAGTGAGGAGAGAGCTCTGTGCTGTAATGGTGTTTGCAGTCGTGGAGAGAGCAGGAACTATTGTACTGAATGATGGAGAAGAGGTCAGTAGAAGTAACTTCTGAGTCTCCTCTTATACCAGACATCCCAGATTCCACAGTGTTAAAGTCCTGTTTTTTTTTTTTGCCTTTAAAAAAGAAAAAAAAAAAAAGTAACATTCAGTAGGTAAATTAAGCATCTTGTTTTGTCTTTGAAAGTTTTTGTTTAAGCACTTGTACAACATTTCTTACTCAATAAAAGCATAAGAAAATAGTCTTCATAACATACACGATGCTTCCTGCCTATTGGAGTTGGTTTTGGAAATTTATTTCAATGTTTTAAAACCTAGTGTATACATCTTTTTTTTTTTTTTTTTTTTTTTAGTAGGTGCCAAAAAGTAACTCCCTTCCTTGGCGAGGGAGGTGTGGGGTGGTAGGGAGTAGGGCTATGTCTGTATAGTATGATATTACAATGTTAAATGATTCAGTCTTCATGTGTCCTGCAACATTGAATTTGTAGCTGGATTCCTGGTCAGTCATTTTGAATGGCTCTGTGGAAGTGACGTATCCTGATGGCAGAACAGAGATACTGTGCATGGGAAACAGTTTTGGTGTTTCCCCTACCATGGAAAAGGAATATATGAAAGGAGTGATGAGAACCAAAGTGGATGACTGCCAGGTAATGTCTAATTGTAACATATGCAAAGTTACATATACATAGAAGTAATATAACTGAATAACCAGACATAGTTTTATTTTAAACTGAGTGTGTATATAAGATCTCCAATGCATAGCCCTGTGCAATACTTGGGAGATATGGTTCCGGCTGTTTGTACCTACAGTCTGGGAAATTGAATTCTCTTCATCCGGATAGGGATCGTTTTGGATGAAGAAGTTTGTCTGTGTGCTTTCTCCAGAACGTAAGGCCCAGCAGCCTGCTGCATATATCCATTGCTTCAGAGTTCCCTTTAGTAGGATCTCAAGGTCCATTAGCCATTGCAGGCTCTTTTACTTCTGCAGGTAATAGCTGTTCTTCCTTACTGGACTTACCTACTGAATCTTAGACTAATACATCTTTCTGTCCCATGGCTTAATGAGTAGATCTTTTCATTTCAGCCAATCTGGCCTTTCAAGGAAAATGTCTTGACCTTTGCTATAACACAAGCAGTCAGTTGTATGGAACATTTCCCATAGCATAAAACAACTAGCCTAATCTAGATGTGTGGTGGCTGTTTACTTATTCTGATCCAGAAGATAATAGCCAAGCTCTGGGTGAATTAAGTGTTTTTCTTGGTTCTGATGGCTAATTAGCTTCCATTGGATGCCCTTTGAAATGGGTGAAAATGTGTTAATGGAGTCTAATTTTCCATAAGTGCATAAATCGTATCTTGTTAGAATAATGTTCTGCAACAAATTCAAACTGTGGGAGATCTGTTTCAGCTACTAATAGCTGCTGCAAATAGAAAAGATCTGTAAGTAAATTATGAAGAATGCAGGAGAAAATTCTGTCTCTGGGAATCGTATGCCTTTGTCCTAAGTATGCACATGATGATTTTGCAACTTGTCAATGAAAAGAAACACTAATTTCCTTTCATTTAATGACCCATGTTCATTTAAGAAAACAGTTTAATCTCAAGTATTTGCTGCTCTCCCCCNCCAACAACATAGAAAAACAACAAAAGAGACAAAGCTGCAAAACTTTTAACAAGTTATGGAAGGCGATGCATAGTGTATATGCATTTTTTTCCAGGATGTAGTGGGTGGTCTTAATTATATTTGGATAGTGTAGGTGCTAGGAATATGCTTAAGCGAGGAGGTCAGAACAGCTGAACACAACTGTCTGGTGATGCGAAGTCATTTTGCTCTGATGAATGTTGAGCTCCTCTGTTTGTAAGATTGTATTGGAAATACTGTGTATTCATCTGCTTACTACAGCTGAACTGCTGGAAAGACAAATTTGGCTGACTGCAGGTTGAGAAACTACTTTACATTTCCTATTAATAGAGTGCTTGCATCATAAGGCTAAATGGTTTTCTGAAGACTTTACCTTTTAATACTGGTGCGTGATGATTCTTTCCAGTTTGTTTGTATAGCCCAGCAAGATTATTGCCGCATCCTCAATCAAGTGGAAAAGAACATGCAGAAGGTAGAAGAGGAAGGGGAGATTGTGATGGTTAAGGAGCACAGAGAGCTTGATCGCACTGGAACAAGAAAAGGTCACATTGTCATCAAGGTAAAAGCAAAAGGGGGAGAGTCTTGCAAAGGTCTGTGTTCTATAAACTTATGAACTTGGCAAGTAAGGCCCAGGATTAGTTGAGATATGTATGATAAAAGCGTATTTGAAAATAAAGGGTTAATATTTCCAGTTTTTCACTATAAAAAGTTATGCTCATGGGTAACTGGGTGATTTTTGTAAAACAATTACAGAATTTTTTTGCGTTTCTTATCACAATTGTTAAGCTATTGTTTGCTTATTTCATCAGTCAATAGATGCCAATATTGTTCTTTCTAGTGTAATTCATCTTCAATATGCTACAAGAAAACAAATTTTCATTTATTGAAAATGTGTTTTAATGATTAAGGTTTTATTATTTTATAGGGAACAGCTGAAAGGTTAACAATGCATTTGGTGGAAGAACACTCTGTGGTAGACCCAACATTTATAGAAGACTTCCTGTTGACGTATCGGACCTTTCTTTCCAGCCCAATGGAAGTGGGGAAGAAGTTGTTGGAGTGGTTCAATGACCCCAGCCTCAGGGATAAGGTTCAAATCCCCTAAAATTTATATACTTGTTGTAATATGCATGAAAATATAAGCTATTAAGAAAAAAATAAAAATGTTTTTGAGTGACTAAACTGAATAAGACACAAATAGGTGGTGATGTTTTAATGGTAGAATGCACGGATAAAACTAAGAAAGTATTTCTTCTTATTGTACTTTAAGTACAAACATGTTCAGGCGAGGTAAATTAGTCATATTCTACCTTGCTGTGTTTTTACAACATAACTTAGTTGCTTGTAAGTATAGAGAGAGTCTTTTCTTCAATAATTAGCATTTTTATTTAATATCATTTTACAGAGTTCTATTGTGCCTTGAAATTTGAGCATGTAACTAAGTCCTGTGTTTTCCATACATAATGGTAGTTAACACAACTTGGCAAACATTTGGTGATAATTTATCCTTATATAAAGACGCAAGAAAATATAGCCATTGTTAGGAATCTGTTGAGCCTTACACAGTATTGGAAAAAAACGAAACACAAGACAACAGTCAAACAGCCCCTTCCCCAAACAAAACTACCACGACGGAAGAATAAGGCCCTGTGTATCCAGTTCTGGCACACTGATAGCCACACACTGTCTATTGAGGCTGCACTGTACTTCACACTGTCGTGCTTTATTTTTGATTGTATACATTTGTCAAATGTAAAACACTAGTTAAAAAGAAAAATCTAGTGGTTTTTTTTTTTTTTTTTTTGCAAGTTTGAAATTAAGGGAATAATATCAAAAAGGGGTTGGTTTTCAACTTTTAAATCTGGGTATTTCTTCTACTAGCAATGTTAGTGTGTCTGCACTTTGGAGAAAGGATCTTATATTTGGCAGAGAGGCAAGGCTTTGCTTCAGGGAAGTGCTCATTGTTCCTGTGAAAATCTGACTGCTATGTACACTGGAAAGCTGCAGCTAATATTGTTTAGCACAGACTTGCTAGAGGTTCCGAGCTATAATACCAGAGGTCATCTTTAAACTTATTTTTCTTGTCCTCCCATGGATAATCTCCATAGCCTCTAAAAGCATGAGCAAGCGTAGTTGCTGGTATCAGGTGTGGAAACACAGCGGCTCTTTGTTCTGCCATCTCAAGAGCCAACCCTTTCTGACATTGAGCAGCACTGACAAAAAGGCTCCTTGGTTCAAGTGCGGGAAAGGCAAAAGCCAGAATAGCTTGAGAGAAGCAAAGATAAGTAAGTGGGGAAACAAGGGATCTGGAAGATTTTGGCTGTTCTGGATTAGGGGCTGGCAGAGGAGAGGGAAAGGTGTGAGTAAAACTTCTGGAGCACCATCAGTGCTCAGTGGTAGACTGGGACATTTGAGATCTAACCTTGCTTACAATTTTGCCTAGCACCAGGGTACTTGACTTTACAGCTTTAACCCTTTTGTAGTGCTGCTCTCCTGGTTTCAATACAAGTAGTGGCATTCTTCTGGAAGTCACTGCTCAACCCTTTTCAATGCAGTGTCTGCTGGGTGCAGCACTAAGTCCCTTCTTTGAAAGCTGCATTGGTATTGAAGCTGTCACTGCAGTGATTTAAAATACATTGTGGTATGGCTTGCAACTTCCCAGCTCATTTTAAAAAAGTTGTGGTTATCCCAAATTTAGCTAGACGTTATCTGGATCTTCCAATGTGATCCACATTAAGGAAGAACAACACAGATGTTTAACAGAAAGGAAGTTCATCTTCAGTTTGAAAGATGGAAAAGTCTCTCATATGTCAGAAATGCTACCCCTAGCCTACTTCCTTGGGGCTGAGAGCTGTAGCACAGTTACTATGCAGTTACCTCCTTTTAGAAATCTAATCTCTCTAGGACTTTATAGAAGTTGATTAGTTTGGTTGTGAATTTCAGCAATTATTCTGAATTCACTTGTTTTCCAGCATAAAAGGGAACCCACTTGGAAACTGTGTAAACACAATAAACCATACAGCTCCCACGAGGGTGGCAGGGTTTGCTTTTGGATGCTTTGTCTTAGATCTTTAGCGTAAAAGGTTTAGATTTTGTGCAGAGGCGAAAAACTGACAGCGGTTAGCTTTGTGATTAAAATTTGTATGAGATTTTGTTCTAAGCTCCAGTTTTTGAAATGTTCAGTTTTTTTTTTCCCTATTGACTTGCTTTCCCAGCAGAAGAAATAGAGCTGTATTTTTGAGAACTTTGAGTGGAACAACTATTTTTGATTCAGGAGCTTTTTAAAAATTGTGTGAATCAATCTTAATTCTAAAGGCCAAAAAGCTTTTATTTTGTCAGGACAAGTGCTGCTGATGTTCCAGGTCAAATCACATCCTATGATAAAATTTTAGTGGAAGCATATATTAAGAAAATAATAATAATTAAAAAATGGCTCTTGTTTTGTGGCTTTACTTTCAGTAATATTAATTGATAGGAAAAAAAATAAACTGATAGTAACAAACTAAAATAACAGCAAATATCCTTCTGAACTTGATAATCATAGTTGAATGGGGGGAATAAGGGGTGAAGAGAAAGGAGGAGGAGTAAACTGGAAGATTGAATGTAAGGAAGAGAATTGCTTGTATTTGCTGTTAAGACCTTTTCCTGCTTCTCACAATAGCTCCTTTTTCCTGCCTCTTTAAACATACAATAGCTCTTTTACAAAGGCAAATGCCTAATGAAGTTAATGGTGGCTTATCTCAACTTCTGTGAGTTTCAAGAGCCAATATAAAAAAAATATATACCAGAAGCTTTGCAATCATATGCTTGAAGAATTAAGCAGATTTGGAAATGTATGTGGACAGGAAATTGTTGTTATAAGTCAGAAATGTATCTAACTCAATGCCTCGTACCTGTGTGTGCTCTATTCCCCACTCAAACAAATTTGATACAGCCAATAATGTTAATTTTCTAACTTTCAGTAATCTATATGAAATACAACTCTTAAGAAATGTTAATACTTCATTCTCTCCTCCTGGTAAATGGTTGCATATGAGTGAAGTTTGGGTATATAGTATTTAGGATCCTGATGGAAATTTACAGAAGCTTTAAGAAGCAATATTTTTAAAGGACTTAGCAATAGTGCTGATCTGGGTGTTTTTGGAGTGTACTTATATTATTGATTAATTTTCAGGTTACACGGGTAGTATTGTTGTGGGTGAACAATCACTTCAATGATTTTGAAGGAGATCCTGCTATGACTCGATTTCTGGAAGAATTTGAGAACAATTTGGAGAGGGAGGTAAGAATGAGTCTTTTCTGACAATTTGAGATAGCAGGGAGTAGTCAGGCTATTATTATATATAACTCATTATGCTTCTCTTTTTTTTTTATAGAAAATGGGTGGACATTTGAGGCTGTTAAATATTGCTTGTGCTGCTAAAGCGAAACGAAGATTGATAACCTTAACAAAGCCATCTCGAGAAGCCCCTTTGCCTTTTATCTTGCTGGGAGGGTCAGAAAAGGGATTTGGCATCTTTGTTGACAGTGTAGATTTTGGTAGCAAAGCTACAGAAGCAGGCTTGAAGCGTGGAGACCAGGTATGTAATTTTAAAACATTTTTTCTCTTTTTTTTTCCCATTCTCTTCCCTAAATAAAAATAACACTACCTCTTTTTATTTTTAGATACTGGAAGTGAATGGTCAAAACTTTGAAAACATTCAGCTGTCAAAAGCCATGGAAATCCTTAGAAATAACACTCATCTGTCTATCACTGTGAAAACCAATTTATTTGGTAAGTTTGTGTGCACTTGATCTAATTTAGATGGAGTCTATTTAATTTTGTACAGAAAACATTTGGAAATGGTTTAAAATAGTTGTTTCAAATACTTCTGAGGTGGGAAGAATAGGAAAAGGAGGTTTGCAGCTCCTGAAGAGTCTGAGTTCAAAATCGTGGAGAAAAATTTACAAATAGGTTCTTATATGAAGTCATTTCACACTCACAAGTGCATATTTTTGGATTAAGAGGAATTGCAGTGGCCATTTAGCTTGCAGTTGTAAAACATGTCCATTTGTGTAACATTTAGTCCTTTCTCAAGAAAAAAGCCTTTTTTGGAGGTTCAGTTGTTTAGTGATCTTAGTCTGTCGGCTGCATTTGCTCATACTTTGCTCATACAGTCTGTCCCTTATGAGTGCAACGAGGTTAATAAAACCTTTCTTAGCAGCTAGGTGATAACAATCTCACTACCCTCCAAATCTATTCTTTCTATTTCTTTCTCTTCCAAGTACTAAAGAAGTCATGAAGGAGTCTTTAAGCACTCAGTTACCATCCTAAGAAATAAACAGTTTGTGGGTTTTGTTTGATATTTACCACTGGACACTTGGATTATTTACATAATTTAGTGATATGTTCCCTAAGTATCTCTTTTTTTTGAGGATGAGGTTCTTCATTGCAAATAAGTAGGGCAGAATATTTCCCCAGGACGTCACTGCATTAGTTGATGGTTAAATACGCTTAGGCTATCTCCAAAACACATTTGTCAATTCTATTTCCTGTGGATTTTTTTCCTTTCCAGTAAAGATTCTAATATTTCAATTATTTATGAAAATTAAGGCATTTCTTAATGTATCTGTATACTTGTTTAGTAGCTATGTGCTTGTTCCTCTATTTGTGTTCTTTGTAACACTCCCTCTCACCAGGTTTCTTTAGTACCATGCGTTGCTTTAGTCTTAAGACTAAACCTGTCTTCTTCATAAGTTGTGCTTTCTCAATTTTTAATCTTGTTGCTCCACTCCAAATACTAAAATCACATCACAGTAGAGTATCAGAAAAGAACAGTTACTTCCTGTGTATTGTATGCAATATTCCTTATCAACAAATCCCCAAAAGAGAGTTTCCTATTTCTTAACTGCATCTTCCTATCTATATCTAATTTCTTTATAGCCCCCAGCTCCTTTTCTACAATACTGTTATTGGCTCTCCTTTGCTTTTCTTTGAAGCTTTAAGGTCCCTTGGTAATTTGTTATGTACCTCTGGAGGAACAGATGAATATTAAGGACAAAAAGAATACATAGGAGTAAAAACCTTGCCCTAAATACTCATTCTAAGCTGCTTGCCACTGTTCCCACTTTTTTGACAATTCTGTATTTTTAATCAATTTCACAGAAAATACCAAAGAAACAATATCTTTGTTGTTTTTGTTTGTTTGTTTGTTTTCAAAGCAGATTGCTTTTGTATATTTAACATAGACTTATTCAGTAAGTGCCAGCTGGCTGACATTCATTTTATTTCTTTGTTTACCTTCTCAAAACCCCTACTAACCCAAACTCTTGGGTTGATTGTTCTTTTTCCTTATTCCTTCCCTGTCTTAGTATGCCTCCCTATTTTATGGTGGTCTTTCTCTAAGGTATTCCACTTCTAAGGAGGGAGCTGTTGAGAATACAAAGGGCTTCTCTTCTTCCTAAAATGAAAATCCTTCTCCAACACGCTTCAAATACACGTTGTACTATTTCTGTACAAACAAGTTATTCTCTGCAAAGATATGTAAATAATAAAATTCTTCCTTGCCTCAATGTCCTATACACAAGATCGTACATGCATTACTACTTCTTGATATGTTCTGTACTAGACCTATAACAGTGGCCTTGTTTTGTTCAGAAACATTCAAAACCCTTTCTCTTATTGCTTCCTAACATTCAAGAGTCATTTGTGCATACCTTTTATCCTTTTATGTGGTCTCCAATGTTAATCTTGCACAGGTTCATCATTACAAATCAAATAATTGGATAATTTTTCCCATTTATCTATGAATACTTTTTTTCTCACTCCAGATGTCTGACTTGATCGACAGATCAGTTTTGTTTGTATTTAAATATATTGACGCTTTTGTGAAGTTTAAAGTTGTAGTAGAAGAACCGATTCACAAATTATCAGTTATTTCTGCCTCATAGATGACTCTTTGCTAGAGAGCTGTGGGAGACACCTGGGAGCAGTCATAGGTTTAGCCTTTTGACTTTATAATTTTGCCATACCCAGTCTGTCAGCCTTCTAAGACTTCAGGTTTTCTTGTACATCTGACAGATGGACACAACGGCCACATCAAGCATCCAAGCTGTCTCTAAGTATTCTCATAGTTTCTCGTTTGTATGTTTTATGACTTTGTTAGTTTCCACTCTGATTACTGTCCTTTGATCCTGTTGCTAATTATTGTCCATCACAGTTAATTTTCTTATGCCATTTTTGTCTAGTGTACTTTTTTTTATGCATGCTACTCTTCTGCAGAAGTCTGTCCTTAGACTGAAAAGTCAAATTCCTTCTGCTGACACCATCCAAGCAAACATGTGGTCATCTAGTGTATTTCTTTTCCAAGCTGGGCCAATTTACTGATTTTTCTGATTATTATAGAAAATTAATGTCCTTTTTAAAAATTGAAAATTATTTAGTCTTATCTCTGAATTCAGTTAATATGTGAATTAACAGAATGTGCTAAGCAGTTTTTTTCTCATGATTAATATTAAAGTGGTCAGTTGCACAGTTTTCTTTTACATTTTTGTTCTTCTTTCCCCCCTTTTCTGTTGTGCAGTTTTTAAAGAACTTTTAACACGGTTGTCAGAGGAAAAAAGAAATGGTGCTCCCCACCTGCCTAAAATTGGTGATATTAAAAAGGCAAGCCGTTATTCCATCCCAGACCTTGCTGTTGATGTGGAGCAGGTAATAGGATTAGAAAAAGTAAATAAGAAAAGTAAAGCCAACACAGTTGGGGGAAGAAATAAATTAAAGAAGATACTTGACAAGACTCGAATCAGCATTCTGCCTCAGAAACCATACAAGTGAGTTTTGGATTTCTTCTTAAGTACTCACTTTGTGTTACATTTGAATAACTTCTTGTGATACTTATAATTTGTTGTGATACTTTTATTATTGATGCAAAACACTTTTATATCTTCTAAAATATACTGGAAAATACTAGTCTGAATATTTGAATGACCATGGACTACTAACAATGCAGTTTGTGGCATCAATATGAATATATTTAATTCTTATAGATACAGCAATGGCATAAATACTTTTTGTCGTTTTGTGGTTTCTTTTAAGATGACTATTAACTGGAAGCATCCTGGGCAATTAATTTTAGAATAACTCTGCAAGCAGGTTTGCTTGCAAGTTGCTGATAGAAGTAATAATTTCAACCTATACACATTCCAGTGGTCTGTAAGAACTTATGCATGCTGCCATAAAGAAGTCTGACGTTAAAATTCTAACTTGAGTTCTTTGTTAGAATTGAATTTTTTTATTAAAGCTAAATATGGTGTCTGATACCTTTTTATTCTGTGAACACATTTTAAAAATGGAGTTCTGATGAGGGTTCTTAGAAACAGTGAGTTTTATATGGTTTTATGGGAATCTGGTTCTTGTCCAAGAGAGATGGCATCAATGGGAGGAACATGTAAATGGCAAAGCTGAATTGTAGAGGGTAGTGGATGTGTGATAAATATTTTCTCTTGTATTTTCTGTATCTGCATACCATTGGGAAAAGTCTATACTATGTAAACTCATGAAAAAGACACTTGTGCTGAAAATCTAGGATTTTTTCCTGCAATGATTTAAAAAAAAAAAAAAAAGTTTGCTTGACTAATGTTAGGTGTTCCCACTCAAAAAAAAATGAATACTCTTCTGAAACATTATTAGCAACAGGATAAATAGGATGTTACTGATGTAAAGGTCAAAGGAATATAAATGATTATATTCAAGTAATAAATCTTTCTTAAATTGATGTAGATAGATTGCAGTAGAGGAGAATCTGTAAATCCTCATTTTATGATGTTTGTCTTTACAACTTTCTTTTATTTCACTGGTCTTGTATGTTTGTTCCTGTGATGAGCCGTGCATACCGTTGGATGTGATTTTTTTGCATTGTTCACCATTATTCACAGCTTTTGCATAAAATTCTCTTGTTGGTTTTCACTTTTTTCTTTGATTCCTTTCATTTTTGTGCACTTTTTCTGTGCAGGGACCTCTTTGGGTAAGAGTCAGAAAAACAGTACGCTTGACCTATTTTATTTTCCTTTTGCTAGCTTTACTTCATGCGTATTATATATAGCAATTTGTCTGCAAAGCCGTTGATATTCAGTTGTCTGTCTGCACAGTTTCTGCATAGAGATGTGTAGCTGTAGATTTGCCTGTTTGTGCTTTTTTTCCTGTTCTGTAGAAACTTCTATCTTATTCTTCCTAATAACGAATGGTATTGCAAACATTAAAGGACTTTACCTATTCTCACATCTTTTTAAAAACCCAAAATCAAGTGGGATGAATAAGCTGATTTACTTATTAAAGTAGGTATTTAAAGACTTAATGAGTCAGCCGGCCAGCTTATGAGGTGAAACTGTGCACCTTTTCTTGAAGGAGAATGCTGCAGGTGTCTCCAGTGTCTCTAGAACGTATCCAGGTAAAACCAATCTTTAAGCTAGAATGAGGTAACTCTTAGAGCTTGTCAGCTTCGTGAGACATTAAACCAGTGCCAAAGACAAATCATTCTGAGCAGGAGATAATACCTTCCTCCAGTCTGGCGTTGTAGGCTGATAATGTCCAGGAACTTCCCAAGTTGAGTAAATAGCACCATTTCCTCTGGAGCTGCTGTGAAATCTCCTCTCTGCCAGCTCTGAGGCATCCCTTGAAGTGTGCCTCTGGCCACAGCCACTACTCAAGCTCCTTGGTTTCTGTACTTGTCACCTTTTCTGATCCAGAAGGTTTTTTTGCTTCAAATAAAGATTAAACATGGCTCCCACCTCCGGCTCTAGCAGAGCTCTGCCTGGCCCATAGCAGAGCATCCCAGATGAAGAGGAAACCCCCGCTCTCCTCTCTACTGGCAGCCCTTCAGTGGGATGCAGCACACCGTATATTGAAGCATTTAGACCTTTTGCCATTCCACTGTCCCTTCAGTTGCATTTGTCGTTCAGCAGGAAATTTCTTAGTTAATGCTATCTACCTGCGTGGCAAGCATATAAAGAAAGTAACAAATGCCTTTCCTTTAAAAAAAAAAAAAAAAAATCTCCTTTGACCCACAAAATACTTTTATTTTGCTTAGCGATGAGGACAGTCGATCTTCATGGGACCTGGAGTCTTCTAGTGCTGAAATTTCTGGGGCTCATTTCTTGTTTGCATAACTTGAAATCAGAGTCAGGGTGAGTTCTAAGTTTTAAAAATAGAGTAAACTGAGTAACTACTTCCAGTTTAAGATATGCACACTTAGGGAGAAGCTAGAAGAGATTTAGAAACATTTTTTTTTTTTTTTTTTAAACCTGATGTTTGTCAGTTGATCCACTTTACTGAAGCTACTTCAGTTGTGATGCACAGGATAGGTGTAATGGAGTATAATAAGATTATATAATACTGACAAACCCAAAAAGGAATATATGATGTAATTGAAACTAGTTAATATCCCCACCCCTCACCCCGATTGTCTTCATTTGACTGGAATTCAGAAAAAATACTGGTACTGGCACTCCTGTGAAATATACTGTATAGGTGTTTAAAACCGCCAGAAAGCATTTGGAGGTTCTGGGACTTTCGTTTCTGTTTTTTCGTTTGTTTGTTTTTTTTTGTTTACGTGTTTTTTGTGGGTGCGTATGGAGTGGTTCCTACTTGAAAGGCAAAGCTTCCATTGCTGGGAGTGCTTTTTTAGTTGTAGCTTGTGGCTTGGCATAAAAGAGCTGTGCTGTGTTGATGATCACCGCTCGTCACAATATTTTGTGCTTTATGTGGAAGTACAAAAATACAGATGTTCAGATTCTGCTTAACTCTTGATTGTGAGAGAATCAAAGAACTTTTTTTCAGTGGATTTGGATGTTTCTCATGAATCTCACAACACTTCATAAATATTTTGGTAATATGGTGTTATCTTGTTTTTTGTGAAAACAAAACAACAACAAAAAACCACACATACACAGACACCCACCCACCCCAAGCCCTTTTCAAGTGACATGCCTTCTAAAAAGCAGTCATTGTGTCTGTGTAATTAAAATGGTCTTACATGCCCAGATCCTGTCCTAGCTTCCCAGATCACTGGGAAGTTCAGTTCATAGCACTTAAAGAAGTGGTACGAGAGTGTGTTGGGCAAAGTGATCCTTTTGTAAGCACAAAAGGATGCTTGTGCTGTAACAGCTCTACAGGGATAATTACCAGGCCCTTAATTACTTCTGTGGAGGCTTTCTGAGGATGGATAGAATACTAGACAAAAACTTAAGTGCCCCAAATCAGGGTACAAATGGCCATTTGTGTTGCATCATTTAATTTAGTAGCTTGACTTTGAATTGCAGCAGTTTGCAATGAAATCTAAGTTCTGATATATGCTTTATTTACATGTGTAGATACAGATTTAGAAGTTTTAGCCTTTTAAAATAGTTTTGCCTATTTTTTGCTGAATTTTAAATTGCGTTCATTTTCTATGGTGGCAGCATTTCAACATTTTACGCCCTCATAGTATTGTATTAAGGATTTGCAGCTATATATTTATAGAAAAGTTCAACACCTAGCTCCTCAACTCTACATCCTATAGCAGTCTCTGCTTCACTTGCTGATTATAAACTCACAAGCAATAAGCAGATTAATGCCTGCTATAGTAGGATGATAGCTCTGTCTCTGATCCATCTAGCACTACTGACCTTTCAGACTCTGCCTTTCACAATTTAATAAAATCTTTTCACCTTTATCACAGAATACTTTACAGCTGTCAGGTGCTTTGGGGGGGAATACCGATAGCACGCAACTGTGGGTATGTACTGTAGCCTTCCAAGTCAGCTGGCGTTACATTCAGTGAAGAGGGAACTCTAAGAGGGTGATACAGGGTAGGAAGGCTGAAATGGATGAGCTCAACAATCCTCTGTTATCTACTTGTTGAGAGCTCTTAGTATGCTGTATGGCTGCAGTAACTCCTGAAGTACAGTTGCGAATCCTATCTGTGATGGGGTGGAAGATCTGTGAGATTCAGTTGTCGTGAGTGGCTTGGAGGGGACAGCAGTACTAGTCAAAGTTAGGGTGACACAGGAATGACGATGCATCTTTTGAATAAAGATCTTGGCCCCGGTGAAAAAAATAATCATAAAATGAGAAGTGTAGCAGTTCCTTGGAGCTTAGTGGTGAGCATGAGCATCTTCTCTCAGTGTGAGCAGGCAGGTCTGATCAAGGTGGGTGGACGTTTGGGTGCTGTTGACAAAGCTAGACAGCAAGCACTGTTGTCTGGAGAATATTAACTTCTAAACAGTAATTCCTCAAAGTGTGGACAATCTATTATAGACACCCCTGCATGCCACTATTACAGCCCAAGCTCTTAATGCTTGTAAGTGCTGATTTTATTTCTTTCTGGATGCAGTGACATTGGAATTGGCCAGTCTCAGGATGACAGCATTGTAGGACTGAGGCAAACGAAGCACATTCCTCCTGCTTTACCTGTCAGTGGAACCCTGTCATCCAGTAATCCTGATCTACTGCAGTCTCATCACCGCATCTTGGACTTCAATACAACTCCAGGTAAGGATCTGTTGTTCTTCAACTTATAATTTACTTTCTTTGATTTTTTTTATTAATTTATTATTCTTTTCTGGACTTCCAGAGCCTGAAGTATATGTGAAGTTTTTATTAACCGTACACTGTCATCCACAGATTAGCCATGTATTAATGAATTAGGATTTATTACATTGCTTCAATATACTTTACCCAGATGTGTATACATGAATATTTTTGAAGTATGTTGTATACAGAGCACTTCTTACGGACTGAATACTCTTGGCCAGTGAAAACTTATTTTGCTTGGTATTTTATAATCTGCCCTGATAGAACAGTTTTTACAAGACTGCAATATTTTCAAATAGCATGGGAGATCATAAGCTTAAAGTGAGAGGGCATTGGACTTGGACACACTATGTGCGTTTCAGTGTTTTTCTGAACAGGCTTCGTATATAATCTTGTACTACATCTGTAAGGGACAGAGTTTTAAAGTTGCCTGTTAGTTACCCTGCCCCTGCAGAGAAGAGTCTAGAGCTATATGCTGAAAGCTTTGTATATAAAGTGATTTAAAATCCATTCTGAAATACCAAAAAGAAAAAAAAACACAAACAAACATATTTAGCAAGGGAACAAAGTGTGGGGGGGTAAGGGTGAAAAAGAGGGAGAAAGAGAACTTTGAGAGCCTTATCATATGAGAAGGGTTTAGCTGGAACTCCTGGAGGGTAGGGATTTGGGCTCTTATCTGCCTGCAGGAAGGTTCTTAACATGAAACCTTCTCTGTGTTAGGTATCCAAATCTTTGTTGTTAAAAGGTAGCTGCTGGAGGAGGATAGGGTGATGATAGCTGTGCAGACACTTGGTTATTTTAGTCTAATACGTGGAATATTTGTCAAAAACAGAACAAAAATTCAGTGCCTTCCTAAGTCTGAGGGATTCCAAACCTTACTTAAAAGGACAGCACTTAAATATCAGCCTACATACTGTCCAAGTTGGTACAGTTTTCACCCTTGAAACTGCAATACTGAGCATCACTTCATCTCATTTGGAGGGGGCACTAGAGAAGAAGGCTACGAGAAAGTGGTGTGTTTTTGTTTTGTCCCAGTGCCTCGGGTTGCTTCTGGGAGAGTGGGAAGATTGGTATAATTTTTAATCTCACAACTAGTGTGCAACACTGAAGATATTTATCAGTAACAGCCTAACTATTTAATCAGCGCTTTATCTGTAAATGGGTGGAAAGTGAATTCTCCAGCTTGCACTTACCTAGACTGGACAGTTCTCGTAATGTGCCGAATACAGCAAATGGCTCACTTCCAGAGCTGTGGGGAGTGCTGTCTCAGAGCTCAAGCAAATCCCATTAATCGAGAAGAAAAGCCATTGCAGTTCTGCAGATCCTTCAGTCGCACATGGAGTTCAGAGAAGTTTAATAAATGAATGATGTTCTACTGTTTGGCTTTTGCTTTGGGGAAGCAAGATAGATAATGATGTAATGCCACTGCTTCAATATTATAGCAGCTTTTCCATTGTCTTTATAGAAAATGTATTAAGTCATTACTGCTTTCTCACAAAAAAAAGGCTTTTTTAATTTGCTTAAAACTCACTCAAATGCCCATGCACTGAATATTTCTAAAGAACTTTGCAGGTGTGATTTTTTTTTTTTTTTTCCTGGCTGGGGAGCAGGAGGAAGAGGGACATGGATTCAAAAACACATACGTTTAAGGGCTTTAGGGATGGTTGCACTGTAGATGGAAGAGTTGAGTTATATAACTGTATACTTTAAGACAGGGAAAAAACTAAAGCCTACAATTTTCATTTCTTTTATTACCTTAGACTAAATTAAAGATGGAGATGGAGGCAGCTTGCAATAAATTGAATGCACTGAGGAAGAAAGAGAGTAGTAGTAAAGTGGTCATCCTTTGTGGCTTTGGGGGATATCCGTCAGGACAGAAAATAAAACAACTTGTTTTGGAAGGGTAGTCTTTGAGGAGGAAATAAGAATATATATATTTTAAGCTTGAAATCTGCACGGAGTCGTTATAGTTTCTCTTCAGATTTACACAGGCTTTTTCACATATACTTGTAAAGGTTTATTTTTTAATGTTCAAACAGTCAATAACACTGATTTCTCTTCTCTTGTGCTCTCTTTGCTGTTTGATTGGAACTCAAAATGATATAGTAATGATGAGCTGTCAGTCACTGGTACTTTTTTCCCCATACAAGCTATGTAAGGGACTAAATTCCTATCATAAAGCACGGCTTTTTTCATTCCAGTTTCCTTTTTTGAAAAGGAATGAAGGAGATGATTACAATTCTCTTCAAGTGCTGTTTTAAAAATTATTGTGCTGAATTATTTGCTAACATTGCTATATCTCTAATAATTTCAGTTGCCAGTAGAATTCTTTTTATTCTGTGTAGTGCATTTGCTACCAGCTCTGATAGATATGCATCCTGAGAACTTTGGTAAAAAAAAAAAAAAACAGCGGAAAAATGATAGTACTGTATTTGCTGTTCTCTGTGTTTCTTCATATTAACTTCAGTGATCCAGCAGAACAGGTTATTTTCTCTTTGCACAAAATATTTGCTTCTTGTGAGCATTGAGTGAGTTCCCACCTTAGTGTTGTGTACAGTAGCTTCCCATCTTTACAGCATTTCTTTGAGTGGCAAATATTTCTGTAACAGCAAGACTCAACAGGATCTAGAGAGCATTCTGGTTTTTAGTAGCTCCTCTGGATGGCTTTGTATTTGGCGTCTGCCTTTCCTATGATGTCAAAAAATGTAGAAATGATTTCAGGCCCTGCTCTGTATCCCTCTTCAGGTAATTACAGAAGACAGACGGGTCAATAGTGAGATGGTGCCGATAGGCAAAATTGGCTTGCTAGTTATAAAAGGTATTTGCACATTTGACTCAAGTACTTGGAAATAGCTAAAAATTGGCCTATGCTGATGCAGGTTATGTGTAAATTATAATGTAATCGCTCAGTTTTAATGTGCTTGAGTATTAGTCCTTCTCAAGTTGCAAACGTATTCGTATGAGCTTAAAAGATATGGGCTTAGTTACATGTAATTTGTAAACTAAAATATTTAAGCCTAAGCAGTCTTTGTGGCATGTAAACCAACTCATATCAGAGAGATTTATCTTAGTGCTTCCCAAATGATGATATTGGAGACATGGAGCAGTGGCGGGAAGACGTCAATTCTTGTTCTTTTGTCACAAGATTGCTGTTGAATAGATCTTTTCGTAGTAACTTGAATACACGTTATCCATATTCAGGTCTCTTCCATAAGTTGTTAAATAAGATTGTGGTTGTATCAAAGTGAATGTTTTCATCTAGCAACTGTTGTTTTTTTTTCAGTATCTTTTAAAATAATTATCACTTTTGGCTGGAGATTCAGAAGGCTTTCTATTGTTTTCTATTGTCTTGTTCATATGACCTTTATGATCTTTAAAAATAAATTTTAATCAAAGAAGGAACAGATGAGCGGATGTTATGCCATACAAAACTAGAAAAGGTTATTTGTAATAAAGGGAAGAAATTAAATAAATTGAAAGTACTTTATCTTGTCAACAAAAAGTTAAAAAAAAAAAAAACAGTGGTGGATAGCAGTACAATTTTAGCTCTTTGTTTTCTTTTTATAATACAATGATAACAATCGAGAAACTGCAATTGATTAATGCATCTAGATTTTAAACCATTAACAAGGTTATGGAAATATCAAATACAACATTTGGTGTTAGGCTGATAATTCTCCAGGTCACCTAAAAACAGCTTTCTTGTAGGTGTTCACTGTAGGGTTTGTCATCAATCATTTGAAACAATATTTGGAACTCAAATATTAAGAAGGTTTTTCTGTCTCTGACTGTTTTAGTTCTTAATTACTAAAATATTGGCACAGAGAAAGCGCAAGTTTTCAATCTATAACATTTAATATTATGAGTTAAACATATCAAAGATAGAATATTTTTGGTAGTTAAGTACTTGGATGCATTAATGCTACTGCAGCTTATTTGTGTATACAGCTGGCCATTATACATGCATCTTCTAGCTACGTCTTCTCTTCGTGTGTGGCACTGTAGCTGAGTGTCAGACTTGGGTAAATGGGTTTATATTTTCTTAAAAGCATCCTTAGGAAGACTGACATTCCTATCACTTAATTTGCTCATATGTCAGTGCACAGGGTAGTGTTGTGATTGTCCTTGATTTTTCTCAGACTTGAATGGACCTTACCAGCACTCAACACCTGTGAAAATCAGGCTGCTTATTAGCTTATCTGGCCATACTTTGGAAATGTTTATGTATTTTTGTAGTTTGTCCCATTGTTAGCCTAATTTCTTCTTCTTTTCCTTGTTGCTTGTAGAACTAGTCTTTCAAAAAAAGAAAAAGTGATAACGGTGATAGTGAAATAGAGTAATAATTTGTAATTAGTAATTTGATTCAATGTGACTGATGCTTGCCGTTATACCGTTAATATTTTTCTGCATTACTGAATTGCATACGTTGCATGTCACTTTTTTTCAGACTTACCAGATCAAGTTCTGAGGGTTTTCAAGGCAGATCAGCAAAGTCGCTACATCATGATCAGTAAGGACACAACAGCAAAAGAAGTGGTCATCCAGGCCATCAGGGAGTTTGCTCTCACTACAACCCCTGATGCATATTCACTATGTGAAGTCTCTGTCACACCTGAGGGTGTAATCAAACAAAGGAGGCTTCCTGATCAGTTATCCAAGCTTGCTGACAGGATACAGCTAAGTGGCAGGTGAGATTAGAGACGGTGAGCTGAAGCTGACTATGCCAGTTTAAGTAAGAATCCTGTTAATAGAAGCACTACTTAATTGCTGAAATTCTGTTTCTTTACAAGAAATCACCTCTTATGCAGCTTCTACTTAATATCTAAGCGTGTTGAAATTCAATTTATTCAATGATTCCAACTGGTCATTAATTTTCCCTAGTATTTGAGTATATTCTATCAAGTCTGTTTTGGAATTTTCTTTTTACAGGTATTACCTGAAGAACAACATGGAAACGGAAACTCTTTGTTCAGATGAAGATGCTCAAGAGTTACTAAGGGAAAGTCAAATTTCCCTATTACAGCTCAGTACTGTTGAGGTGGCTACCCAGCTCTCCATGAGAAACTTCGAGCTATTCCGTAACATTGAACCCACAGAATACATAGATGACTTGTTTAAACTCAAATCAAAAACAGGTTGCACTAATCTAAAGAAGTTTGAAGAAGTGATAAATCAAGAAACATTCTGGGTAGCTTCAGAGATTCTAAGAGAAACCAACCAGCTGAAAAGAATGAAGATCATCAAGCATTTCATTAAGATAGCACTACACTGCAGAGAATGCAAGAACTTCAACTCAATGTTTGCCATCATTAGGTATTGCACCTTAATAATTTTAATTCTGAGTAAAAAGCAAAGCCTTACTTATGTCAGTTTAAAAACACTAATTAAACAAAGTAAACTAATTCATACTGCTAACATCAGCACTTCGCAATCCGATAAGGAAGGTATTTTCCAAAAGTCTGAACTTGACATTGAAATGTTCACTGAAATACTATTAGGAATGCTACTATTTGTGTACATATTGCTCAAGACAGTGAGGCTAGAGGCATTGTGAACCTGGCAATAGAGAAACTACCACACTTACCTAAAAACAAAGACCAAAAGAAACAGCAGGTATATGAAGAAGAATGATAACATTGTCATAAATGAATGAGTTATTTTCACAGAGGGAGCTCATTCTATAGTTCCCAGTATCTTGAATTCATTGAGCCATGATATGTTGACTGTGGTTTTCTTTGTATTAGCAGTGTCTTGGATGAAGCTCTGATAATAGTCAATAACAGATCATAATGCTATATAATAAGCTGCAAATAAAGATCTTTTAATAAGAACAAAAAAGTACTAAAAATCTCAAACAGAAAACCTTTCTTAGTAGTACTGTAGTAAAATAAAAAAAAAAGGAGATTCTAATGTTTGTGTTCTTACACGTTTTTAAAACATTTGCATTTCCTTTGGAGTCTCCCAGGTTATGCAGAAAAAAATAAATACTGCCTCTGACGAAAAAGCTTGGGTAAGCTGCATTACAAATGACAATTTTATGAGTGTCTGGCAAAAGCCTGTGCCACATTGTATCAATGGACTGACTGTGACACTTTTTCTGAAGACATTGGGTTTGAATACTATGCAATCAAACATGGCAAACTCTAAAGTCAAGGATCCATGTTAATAATCAGTCAGCATCTGTGAGACATAAAAATCTAGCGATTTAGCTCAACTCTTTCAGCAGACCTCAATGACAAATGAAAGCAGGCTAGCAGGAACTTGAATGAGGGAAAGATTCTAGATACCAAACTTCTCAATAGTTAGAAATGAATAGCGAGACAGGCTGGCCACTGTGTAAGATACTCCCTTTGCTGATGTCATTAAGGGGAAAGAACTGGTTGGTTTTTTTTGTACCAGCTACACAGAATAGCCCCAAATATAATGAGTCTGTTGTAACCATTTGACCTAGACACAACAAAGTCACATGGTTTATTGCAGCAAGAAGTTGGGTCACTGCACTATCACCACCTAAATATGATGTAGGTAGAAGATGTCTCTTTCTGCCAGTCTGAGCTACTCCTGTATTATGATATTGTCATCCAATTCAGATGCTGTTCCAAAGTAGTTAGAATAAGTGCCTATTCTCTACAAGGTTTAACTACTTGTACAAGTATAACTTTTATCTGCTTGTGATTACGTCATGCAGATACCTTCAGTTTTTATTGCTTTTATAAAAATGATGTTAATTGCTCTGTAATACACAGTGGCAAAAGGAAGTTTTCAGTTCTGATGTTTTATTGACATTGTGCTTCGCTGTTCTGGCTATATGGTATTTTTCTCATACAAAATTTAACATGGCCTTTTCTAGGATTTTTTTGTTTCTTTCGATTGTTCTTAAACTTCTTGCACTTTTTTTTTGTTTGTTTGTTTCAAGTGGCCTGAATTTGGCACCAGTTGCAAGGCTCCGAACTACTTGGGAAAAGCTTCCGAGCAAGTATGAAAAACTGTTTCAAGATCTACAGGACTTGTTTGATCCATCTAGGAATATGGCAAAATATCGTAATGTCCTTAACAGCCAAAACCTGCAGCCCCCTATTATTCCCTTGTTTCCTGTTATCAAAAAAGACCTTACATTCCTTCATGAAGGTAAAAGCAGAAGTACGTCATCTTTTACCAGCTAAGGAGAACCAACTTTGCTACCTAATAACTGATGGTGTTAATTACTGTTGATTCTAGGAAATGATTCAAAAGTGGAGGGCTTGGTCAACTTTGAGAAGCTGAGAATGATTGCGAAGGAAATACGTCATGTTGGTCGCATGGCATCTGTTAACATGGATCCTGCTTTAATGTTTAGAACTAGGTAAGTTTGTTGTACAAGGCAGAGCCTTTCCGATCTGAGAGAAGGCTAGGTATCAGCAAGAAGTGCTTTTCAAATGCCCACCTACGTACTTGGAGAATAAAGGGTTTATTTTTCTTCCTATCAGCAGGCTCTCAGTAGTTGTTCGGTGAGCTCTGTAGGCACAGAAAAAGCTTTTCAGTTACAGGGTTGGTGTCTACCTCTTTTGTGTCCCCTCGTTGCATTGGAGCAGTATGAGTTTTTTTTTCTTGTTAACAATTTGCTAAAATTGTGTGTTGTACATATCAAAGCCAGCTCTAAAAGAGGAGAAATCATTAAATTCTGTGTTTATGAACATATATATAAATGTTTTATATTATTTTTTAGCTGCTAGTTATTTTATTTTTTTAAAAAAAGCTTCCATCACTGGGAGGGTGGGGAAGACACTGTCCTGAACACGTGTTAGTCTGTTTGAAATGTCGATGTGTGAAAGCCTTATTGTTTTGATCAAACAGAAATGGGATTGTATCTGAAAGTGTAAGCTAGCGCTGTTAGAAAACGTGGAGTGAATGATCTTTGGCTTCATATTAGACCAGCTTATTGCGTATTCTTTTTCTTAATTTGAACTTGAAGAGTTTATAATATCTGACTGTGTGCCCGAGTCAAGGCTCTTTTTAACGTTTGTGGGCTTCTAGAACTGCTTGTCCTTAGGTCTGGTCTTTTTCTTTCTGAGCTTGTGATCTTTCTCTGTCTCTTAAACCCATGCTTTACTCTTCCTGGCTCTCACTTGCAGGAAGAAGAAGTGGAGGAGTTTGGGGTAAGTGGTTGGAGACAACGCACACAGCCATTCATTCTTCCCTTATCATTTGCATTGTTTCCTACTTGCTATCTTTAATTTTCTGGTGCTTTGACATTTTTCTTTTGTTAACCCTCTCCTTCCTCCCCTTTTTTTAACTGATGATATGTTTTAGACCAGGATTGCTTTTGCTTTTAAGGTTAAAACACAAAAGCTGTAAAATATTTAAGTGATTGTAGATAGCAGTGGGGTGCTGTTCTCCCCCGACACCTCCAATGTCAATTGCCAAAGAAAGTGACTTTCAGTAAAAGGGAAATTATAAAATGGCAAGTTTGCAACAGCTGAAAATTGCTGTTAACTGTCTTATGCATAATAAGCAATTACCACAAATACAAATGTTAAAACTCACAAATCCGCTAAACTAACTTTTTGTCATACTACAATTCAACCATCATTTTTACTCTTAACAATTCAGGAACAATGCACAGCTCTCATAGACACATACGTACGTTAAAATATGCATGACTTTTATTTCATCATAAACTAGCTGATCATTTTATTTAACAAAAAGCTATTGTCAACTTAGGAAGTTACAAGGAAGTTTTATTTTGTAAGCTGGGCTATATGTTTTGTATATGGTCTGATTTTAAATGTATTTAGGGAGCTTTCAAAATGCCTTCTGTTATATGTATTTAAATATGAACCTCAGCTACAGTCTTCTGTCAGCATTGCCTTGCTGCATGAGCTTTTCCTAATGCTCCAATCTTCTCAGTAGCTGGCTTATGTGAGAGAACTAGCTTGAATGCTTTTCTCGGAGTGTGAAGTGATACTGCCTAGTTGGAGGGGAACAGGTTAAAATATTTATAATTAAAATAGTGCCTGTAAGCAAGTAAAAAGATTTCCTGACCCTCATCCTTCTATCTGTTATAGCTGTTTGACTTACTGGAATGAGGCATGTGAGCTTTGACCATAGACTGACATTCATGCAATCTTTTGCACGTTTCATGTTTGTTAAGTGACACTGTGTAGGACTAAGTCATACTTTTCCCTTCTTCCCTCCCCCTTCCTTCACTCCAGGTCTCTCAGCCAGGGCAGTACAAATGCAGCTGTGCTTGATGTCGCACAAACAGGGGGTCATAAAAAGCGGGTCCGTCGCAGCTCCTTCCTTAATGCTAAAAAACTCTACGAAGATGCTCAGATGGCACGGAAGGTAAAGCAGTATCTCTCAAACTTGGATCTGGAAATGGATGAAGAGAGCCTCCAGACTTTGTCTCTGCAGTGTGAGCCAGCCACCAACACATGTAAGCATTGCCATTTGGTATGGGCTGTAAGGAGGCTGTTAAGTGTACTTCTGGTTCTTTTGCAAGGAAGTAATTAGGAATGGTAACTAGACAGTGAGGTGGAAAATTATGTGTCTAATCATTGGCAACTACTGAACATCCATGAATCCTAAGGAAATCATCTTACAGATTAACAATAAAGAAAGATAGTGTTTATGTAGGAGACAAGACTTTTTGGATAATGTGATGCTGCAGTGTACAAGGGTTTGTTTGATTTTTATGTGTGAAGGGTATGGAGGAGCCAAAAGTTTCTCTACAGTTCTGATGTACTCGGCTATTGGTGTGAATAGGGCTGGCCATCCCAGATGACCTGAACTTGAGAGGGGAAAGGGGATTGCTTCATGTCCAGATATTTCAGAGACGTGGAGGGCTGTACCTGGCTGCTGCAGGGCAGGGACCTCGTGCTGGAAATCGGTTGCACTTTAATTTGAGAGAATACTGTATCTTATGCCCTTCCCTTCCTTCAGGGTAGCAAAAAAATGAAAACTATAATATCATTCTATATCCTACTATTATAATAGCAATTATGTCCGTCCTAAACCAATTGTAGTCCTTATGATAGCTCAGTATAACTTCTGGTCACATTTTTGATAACTATAACAATAGTCATTTTATGAGAGTTTTATTTTGAGAAAGAGTAAAGGTTCTTTGATGATGTGCATATCTTAAATGGAGTTAAATCTCCCCCTCTTTTCCTCCTCTTCTGTTCTCTCTAGATGTATCCTACTACATTCATTCATGAGTATATGAGCATTTTTTAATTATTAACTGGAGGGCTTTTCATTTCTCAGGTTAAAACTCCCACTATATTTGTAGCTAGTAGTCATTCTTTGCTTTCTCCCATTTCTTGCAAAGTGCCGAAGAATACAGGAGACAAGCGATCTGGAAAATCCGAAACATCACCAGTGGCTCCCCGGGCAGGAATCCAGCAGAAAGTGCAGCAGCAGCAGCAGCACAAAGTAAACCAAGCCTTGCAGGTCCCTGCTGTATCTCTTTATCCCTCTCGTAAGAAAGTGCCCGTCAAAGACCTCCCACCATTTGGTAAGTCAAACAAAGAAGCATTTGGTTTAATACTCGGAGATTTGTTTGTGTCAGGGAAGCACTTTTAATCAAATCAGATAGACGTTTGTTTCTAGTAATATTATATGCAAGTTATGCCAGTTCATGCAGTGTATATGTAAAATTCTCTTCTCTGGAAATAGAAAGAAAGAAATCTGCTAGGAAAGTATCCTTGTCAATTCAATCAGTATAATTATTTACCTGTTACTAGCAGCTGGGAAGAATGAACTTTTCTGACTATCTCCACTAAGATAACTTTTCCAAAGGGATTGGTGACCTGGAGTTTTTGAGTGACCCATCTGAGATGCCTCAGAAGTTCTAGTGTTTTTATATTGTTGATATTTTGTTTGTTTGTTTTAAAGTTGAACATTTAATGTGAAATCCAGGTCTGCTCGAATGTGGGCCTGAAGGTTCAATTTGAGGATTGTCCCCCCTGTATTCTGCTCCCGAGCGCTTTTTATTGCTGTGCTGGTGTTGCTGCCTACATGTCGCTCTGAAAGATACTGCACTGTAGGAATTCCTTCTGATTTGGCTTCTAAATCTGTGTTCCAATATATCTGTGTAATGTGAATTATTAAGAACTTCTACGTATCACTTAAAGTACTATAAAAATTCTTAATAAGTATAAATAGCATAACTGGCCCTTTCCTCTTACATGATGGTAATTTGACAAGATCTCAAGTCTGATTTTACTTTTTATTAATTTTACTTGTACACTGTTTAGACTGTTAAAGAAGAATTGGAAGCAGCAAAATGGGCAAGAAACAATTCAATCTTAGAATCATAGAATATCCCGAGTTGGAAGGGACCCATAAGGATCATCGAGTCCAACTCCTGGCACTGCACAGGTCTACCCAAAATTTTAGACCATGTGACTAAGTGCACAGTCCAAACGCCTCCTAAATTCAGACAGGCTTGGTGCAGTGACTACTTCACTGAGGAGCCTGTTCCAGTGTGCAACCACCCTCTCAGTGAAGAACCTCTTCCTAATGTCCAACCTAAACCTCCCCTGCCTCAGCTTGACACCATTGCCGCGGGTTCTATCACTGGTGATTAAGGAGAACAGGTCGGCGCCCGGCCCTCCACTCCCCCTCGCAAGGAAGTTGTAGACTGCGATGAGGCCTCCCCTCAGCCTCCTCTTCTCCAGGCTGAACAGGCCAAGTGACCTCAGCCGCTCCTCATACGTCTTCCCCTCTAGGCCCTTCACCATCTTCATCGCCCTCCTCTGGACACTCTCCAGCAGTTTTACATCCTTTTTGTACTGTGGTGCCCAGAACTGCACACAGTACTCAAGGTGAGGCCGCACCAGCGCAGAGCAGAGCGGGACAATCCCTTCCCTCGACCGACTAGCAATGCCGTGCTTGATGCACCCCAGGATACGGTTGGCCCTCCTGGCTGCCAGGGCACACTGCTGGCTCATATTCAGCTTGCTGTCAACCACAACCCCCAGATCCCTCGCTGCGGGGCTGCTCTCCAGCGTCTCATCGCCCAGTCTAGATCTTCATCTAGTTCTTGATTTTACCATTAAATTTTAATGTTAAAAGGACTTTGAAGCTCCATAGACTGCATTTTTGCTCATAGTGGGAAAGTTTCTGAAAACTGACTGGGTTATGTTGATGAAGGAGCTGTAAATTATTGATAGCAGCATTGTGATCCAAGAGATCAAAGCCAAAGTCTGTAGAATGCTTGAAAATAACCTCTACCACAAAAATTTGCAAAACTGTCAGAGAAGCTCCATCTTCACTTTTAAGACTATGCCGGGGATGGGGGGATGGGAAGAGAAAGATAATTGTTGCCTCAGAAAAGCAATTCTTTATATGCCCTAGATCTTTACATCATACATCATCTTCAGGGTGTTGTTACTCTTTAGTTTGCCAAAATAAGCTGGTGCAGAAATAATTCTCTGAAGGCAGAAAGGCAACTGCAAGATGGCGTTGTTTTGTAAGCCTAAACTTATTCATCTTTCCAGCTTTCTCTGCCCTTCTAGACTGCTCTGTGAATGGCAAAGAAACATAGGTTTCAATTCTTACAATGTAAACCTTCACTAACCAGTGAGAGCTGAGGGTCTTGTATGTTCTCATCACTTTAGTTCATCTCTGCCAGTAACCATTTCTATACGTATTCCTGATTTATATATCGTGTAAGCAGTATTATGAAACACCAACTCTGGATTATGTTTTCTGCAACAAAATATTTATTTTAGTTGGCCAAAATGAAAGACCAACTTCACTAAAATGCAGAAATTAAAGCACTATATTTTGGACAGGAGTAGGTTTAAAATTTTTGCTTCATTTAAGCTGGTGTCAAAAACTCACAAATGAAAGGAAGGGCGGGGGGGAAGGCAGTTTTTTCCTATATGGTGTTCCCTCTATAAATGCAGTGTGAAATGGGAAGATGTATTCATATAGGATTTTACATCTGTCTGTTCCTTCTTAAAGGCATCAACTCCCCACAAGCTTTAAAGAAAATTCTTTCATTATCTGAAGAAGGAAGTCTGGACCGTCACAAGAAACAGTCCGAAGACACAATATCAAGTGCATCTTCACAGCTGTCTTCTCCTCCCACCTCACCACAGAGTTCTCCAAGGAAAGGTACTAGACATACAACATTTCTCATCCTGTTTCCTGAAAGTCACAGACTTCAGAAACATCTGAGAGAGGATTTGTATGGTCAGGATAAATTACTACTGCTCCTACTTGTGTCATATATGGTCAGCAAGAGAGCAGGAGGTAGTGTACTAGTGGGATAGCTGAAGGCCATACTTGTTAGCAAATGGCAGGAAAGATAGCCTGAACTGATACAGGGTGGGGTGCATTAGGTCACTCTCATTACAGCTGCTTCTGACAAAAATATTCCCATCATCAGTGTCTTCTGCCAGTGGCAGTATATGGAATTTGCTATACCAAGATACTAAACTTCATTGAGCGCATTAACCTATTAAAGGAATTATTTACTGTGTCATGTGTCTGGATGGGATATGACCTATGGATGACAGGCAGGCTTCAGATATTTGGGATGCAAATCACTAATACACAACATTTTACTAGCAGCATAATTATTCTAACAATGTGTATGAATATTTGAGGAATGGTGTTGCACATTGGAGCTTTCTTGATTGAATTCATTTTAAATGATTTCACAGAGTTATTTTTAAAATGAATTTAGGATGCTCAAAAAGGATTTTTTTAACCTGTTTGCTTTTTCATTGTGCTTGTTCTGATTGCAAATAGAAGAAACAGAATGGAGGCATTTGTTTGTAATTTAAACAAAAAAGTCAGTTTGGAAGTATCATAGCCTAGCTGTATTGCAAACAACTTCTAGTTTATTCTCTTTTCACAATATCATCAAAGTTGAGTTTAAGTTAAATAATACAATATTATGTTAAAAAATATATATATTGGGGTTGAGTCCCCATAATGAAAGTTCAGACTGCTAAAGAGATGAGTGTGTTGGAGACTTCCTGTAGCGATAACTTTCCACAAACTGCACAGGGATGATCAGGATTTGAAACATGTGTATCACTTTATTCTACTTTCTTATCACACGGATAGCTAAACCCTTTTCTTAACCTAGTAGGTGGCAGTGCTTATCAGCTGAGACCCTATGGTTCCAGACTAATGGACCTAACAGGTTCCTCCTCTCTTCTTGGAAGTGAGAGCAGTAACAAGAATAACAATTCACCATAGACCTCTGGGATAGGTGTGGTTTTTGGAAACAAAAGGGGGGGAAAAAAAGTCCAACTGGAAAAGCCCTGAGATCTAAAAAGGGGAGAGATGAATTTGGCAAGAAAGTACAAATGCCTATCTGAAATCTCTGTTGAAGTGATCTTTAATAAGGTCAGATGGAGGAGGATGTTATGTAGAGGACAATTAGGTTATCTTGAGTCCTTGTAAGATCTCAGCATGATTTCTTTCAAATGCTATATCAGCAAAGAGTGAATTTAGATAAATTTGATCAGGCCTGTGCATTTCTTGAAAAAGGAATCGGGATTCTGTCTGTGACTTATAGTGAGAAAAGGTATTTTATTGTTTAAAAAGGCAAATCATAAATGTGATTTTAAATTTAAATTAAAAAAATCCTCAGCTTGGTGGCGACATGAAGCTAATGGTATGTTCTTTCAGAAAATCTGGCAGCAGTAATTCCATATGCTTAGCAAGCGTGAATTGGGATAGATCACTTGAAGTCATCTTGACAGTATAGACTGAAAGCAAAAACTGAAAACTCCAGTTGCTTGTAGATGTGTGTTGTTTAATGATGTTCAACTTAACTTTTAAGAGCACAAATTTTTTCAATACTAAAACAAAAGCTGAATTTGCCTTATGTGACATTTCGTAGTTTGCAGATTTTATCGCAGTCTGTCAGTGTCAGTGCTACCTCCAAATTAGGGTATAATTCTGATTATACATGAATATTGTCTTTTGGAATATAATTAGTTAGCCAAGTACAACAAAGAAAGCTTGGACGCCCTGATTCTTTTTTTTTTTAAATTTCATTGAAAAACACGTCAGGCCCCTTCTCAGCCAAGATACGTAATAAACAGTCAGCCCAGACATCTGTGCTTCATGTTATATCTGCTGTTCATCTCTGAAGTGTAGCGTTGCAGAACAAAAAAAATGTATGAGAGCATCTCCTGGATTACTTTTAGGTGTTAATCTTGACCAGTGCACTTCTTATGGTCCAGTCTTGGTGGCAGTGTTTAAGTACAGGCTGTTTTTTCATGAGAAGTGGGATTTCATGATGTAGGAACACAAACATGATACATTTGAAAATAATTTGGGGGAGGAAGGTAGAGAGGAAGGAAGGTGAGCAGCTGTTTTCTAAATGAGTAATTCATGTTTCCACAGTCTTAAACCTCTTATTAAGAAATAGAGCATCCAGTATTATAAAGTTACACTGGTTGTTATTTTTTTGGTCTTCTGCAGTGCTGCTTCTGTGAATAAAATGTAATTGTACTTCTGATTTACTACGATAGAGTAGTAAATATTGCTAGCTGCCTGGCGATAGCTGAGTGGGCTTCAAAGAGTCTGATTAACGTCATGTTTCCTTTGCAGGCTATACTTTGGCTCCCAGTGGCACGGTGGATAACTTTTCAGATTCTGGTCACAGCGAAATTTCTTCCAGATCTAGTATTGTCAGCAATTCCTCTTTTGACTCCATGCCAGTCTCCCTGCATGATGAGAGGAGACAGAGGCATTCTGTCAGCATTGTGGAGACAAATCTTGGTGTGGGAAGGATTGATAGAAGGATCATGATTGAACCAGATCAATACAGCTTAGGGTAGGAACTTTATGTTACTTATATTATACTTGCATATAATGTGTGTGTGGCATGTATTTGTTTGTGTATCTCTCTCAAACAGTCTTTTCTCCCCTGCTCTTAAATTCCACTATTTCAATACTGAATCTTGTGATAATGCTCTATTTTCTGACCAGAAGATGTTTTGCCCTCCTGAGCCTGTTATGAGGTCTACAGCAGTAAGACCTTACCGCCAGTACCTTATCTGAGCATTTACTATTGCTGTAGACTGTCCTCTCTTTGTGGCAGACTAGTATTCTAGTCTGGTTTTTAGACAGAGTTAACTGAATTAGATGACAAATTAATACAATTAGTCAGGGATCAAGCTGAGAACAGAAATAGCTAGTAATTTTCCAGTCTGTTTTATAGAAAAATGCAGATTTATCTAACTCAGAAACATTTTACCCCAAATCTCTCTCCTAGTCAACAATAATTGGAAGCTAAAATTCAAATTAGGCTGCTGGTTTTCTAGGTAATTAACTTCTGTAATGGTGGGTAACCCAGTGCTGTGAGGAGTTCTCTGAATCTCTATAAGTGAGCCTTGGTCTGAAAATAATTGGAGCTCTGGCTCCTGTTTAGTCACCAGTTGCTTTTTGAGCTGTTATTTGGAAGCTTCAGTTCTCTGGATGGTTTTGGGGCTTTTAGTCCTGTGGGGTCTGTGGATGGCAGGCCTGTTCCAAAACTAGTGTACTTCAGCTCTGGGAATCTCAGGCTATGCAAGCTCTCTAATCAGATGTCTTAAATATTTGGAAGACAAGGGTCCTGGTCTGCGTAGCAAGCTGCCCTGGAACCACAAATCCCAGGAGCCCTGATCGCCTCTAAACAAAGCTGACACTTCATCAGTTTTCTCTGCTGCTATGGGAGTGATAGTGTCGGGCTTACTCAATCGCTGAAAGGCTATAGAGAACATACTTGCTCTAGGAAGTAACGTGTTTGCAAAACTGATGCTAAAATAAATTTCCTTTGCAAGAAATACTGTAAAATTGGCATTCAGAGTTTCCTAAGCAGTAAAAATGTGAAAAGCAGAAGCCTAAACCTGAATTTCAGCCACCTCCTGCTAAAACTCATTCTTTGCTTTGCTTTGCTTGTCTGGAAACGCAGTAGAAACCTATCTATTAGTGTGTTCCCTTTTATTCTGCATATCTCAGTACCGTTTGCTTGTCTTAAAGGGCTGCTGCAAAGTTAGGACTTTACCTTTTGAAATGACTCCACTGAAGTGTTAAGTTTCATCAGGACAGCTGTCAAGTAATTACTCTTTTGGGTTTTATTAAGGATGAGCTTGAAAGGAAAGTGTTCTATACTCAAAATTGAATTAGTCTAAAGCAAATACAATATAAATTGCATCAAAACCTCCAATATGCTCACTTTTCTGTTGATTGTCAAATTCTTTGTGTTTTGTGAGTGAGGTCCACTTTCAACACTGGATTTTTTTTTTCCTCTTCAATGTGCATCTAGCTCTTATGCACCACTGTCAGAGAACAGAGGCCTGTATGCTGGACCAACTGTGCTGTCTTCTCCTAGTACAGAAGAGTTGTCACAGGATCAGGGGGACAGAGCTTCACTCGATGCAGCTGACAGTGGCCGTGGTAGCTGGACTTCTTGCTCAAGTGGTTCTCATGACAACATACAAACAATACAGCACCAGAGAAGCTGGGAGACACTGCCTTTCGGACATGCTCATTTTGATAATTCAGGTGATGGGGCAGGACTGTGGGCCTCAGGCAGTCATATGGACCAACTGATGTTCCCCGATCATGGCACAAAGTATGGCAGGCAAAGTCAAGGTAGGGAGGGCCTTGATCAAGCACAGTCCAGAGCAAGCTGGGCATCCTCAACAGGCTACTGGGGAGAGGACTCGGAAGGTGACACAGGTACCATAAAGCGGAGGGGTGGGAAGGATGTTTCAATTGAAGCCGAAACCAGTAGCATAACATCCGTGCCAGCAGAGGAGTCAAAACCAGCTCCCATGCCCACTCACATACCGGTATCATCAAGTAGTACAAAGGGGCTTATTGGTAAGTTAAATTTTGTTTGCCATGAAATACTTTAATTCATTTGCCTACAGTGCTTAGTATTGTTCTAAAACTCTTTTTCTTTGGTTTGATTTTAAGGCAAAACTAAAGATTTTGTAGTTTCTCTGAAATTTTGCCCTTTAACTGTGTTTTTATTGCTGGGGAAAATATCCCTTCTTGTTGATTCTCAGTTCTGGCAGCTCCTTTGTGTTTCAAGAGAGCCTGTCATACATCAAAAAAACTAGCTCAACTGCTGGACAGTGTTTGGAGATGTTGATGTATTTAGGTGTCTGTTCTGAAATGTGAATTACTCTTCACAGTAAGGCTCTGTATTCTATATTTAGGTATCTTTATAAATGTGGCCTGTTTTTTTAGAAGTATTTTCCTTTATACATTTGTATGACTTGTCTGATGATTACTTCTGAATGTTCCTTACTTCTGAAAATGGGGTCACTTTGTGCTTAAATACCATCTGAGATGTTTCTTTAGACTGCTGAAACTGAAGAGGTTCCTAAAAAATTAGAGCTGAAATGCATTTATACTCATTCAATGAAGTAAAGATCAGATAACATATAAAAATTAATATAAAGGTGGCTTTGGCAGTGTTTTTCTCATATTGTTCCTTCTACACATCCTGGATGTCCTTGGGCCATCTGAGACCTCTGCATTTTTTTTGCTTCTTTCATTCCTTTCCTTCCCCTTTGCTGTGAGTGCCTTTGCTCACCTTAATATGAAGAACTATTTAAAAGCCATTTTACATTGACACAGCTGAAAAAGTCTGCCAGATTAAGGTCACGCTGAGACCATTGTGATAAACTGCTTTTCCATTTTCTGCCCAAGTATATTGCTTAGCAATGGCCCATTGCCTCGAAGCTTGGGTGCAGATCTGAATCCCTGAACTATGAAGAGGAGGAAGCTGTTCAGTTCAGGACTCGAGGTTCTGATTTGTGCCAGTCTCTAATTTTACTCTTTGATGCACTTGGTTTCCACCAGAATGTGGAACAAGCGTGCTTCCAGACTTGCCTCTCAAGGCAGTGCTTGCCACTACATTTTTAGACTTCAGAGAACGTGAAAGAGATCTGAAAATTGCATCTGCATGCTTCCATACACTTCAGTACTGTTAACTATCCTGCAGATGTTGCTCCGGGTATCACTGATCTCTTGCAGTACTTCAACAGATTTTTTTTCTACAGAATTTCTTCTGCATCAAAATTACTCTTCAGAAATCTTTGGATAAAATTTCTCAGAATTTTTTTCATGTTCCTTTGCTCAGTTAAAAGAATTTGTCCAAGAACTATATTTGGATTCCATTGGAGACTCTTGGGTTTCCCTAATAGCAAGGCATTTTTTAGTCTATAAAATCCCACCAGCCCAATAGCGCCAGTCAGTTTTAAGCTTGTACTGCCCTTTCAGTCAATTTCATACTGCATAATGCAGGGTGATATTGTCCCCATCTCCTGTGCAAGAATATAGGATATGACAAGCCAGGGAGAGTAAATTTGCTGTGCCAGAGTTTTTTTCCTGCTGTGTTTGCCTTTGTACTGTAAGTTAAGTGATTGCGTTAAAGAGCTAGACCCACTAAAAGTGTTCAGGATCAAAGTCCCAGTTAATTTGTTTAAATATGTAATTCCAAAATATAGAGTCATAAAACCAATGCCTATCTGCTCTGTTCCTGAAGGTGTTTAAAATTCTTAATCGCTCTTTCCTCCCTTGAAGTTCTCTGCCCAGAGTTAAGTCTTGTTCAGGTAAACTTAAACGTCAGTGAGATCCACAAACTAATTGATGGTCTTTCCTTCTGCTGAGCAAAATCTTATTCAATTATTGTTCTTATGGGAATGCTTTGAAGGCTTAATTTTGCAGAGATTACAACTGTAGGGGCAGTGGGCAGTGATGCATACAAAAAGCATGAAGAGGGGGTCCATTTCTCTACTGTCTTGAAATTGTAGCTTATATCTCATTCAGTAAGATTTGTAGGAAGAAATAACACATCAGGTGCTTCCCTCCCCACTCAAGATGCTAAAAACAAGAGATGAGCTTTTAGGGACAAGGCCAATCTTCAGGACTAAGATAGTCATACATCTGGGGAGATGCCAATATTCCTGATGACTGCCACTTATGTGGACTCTTGAGTCTTTTACATCACTGGTCTCTTTGACTAGCGAAGGTCTTACTCCATGTAATTGATGGAACAGCTTCAGCTGCTAAGTGTGGACAAATTCCTTGCGTAATTTGGTGAATTTTATTAAACTAATACTTCACTACTGGAAAAGAATATCTATATCCTCAATGTTGTGTATTCTATACTTTCTTCCATGGTTTATTTTTCAAGATCTCATTATCTACTGTATAGTATTTAACTTTTGTCCTTCTTCAGGATTTTTCCTCCTGGGATCTTGAGTTAGTTGATGTTTGTTTATCACTGTTTATTTTTCTTTGAGCAGTTTTCCTCTTATTATGTCTTAAAATAATCTGTTGTTTTTCCTGCAGCACGAAAAGAGGGTCGGTATCGGGAACCACCTCCAACTCCTCCTGGTTATGTAGGAATACCTATTGCTGAGTTTGCAGAAGGTGTTTCACATCCAACCAGAAAGCCTCCGGATTACAACATAGCACTTCAGAGGTCTAGAATGGTGGCACGGACATGTGAGACCCATGGGACATCAGCTCAACAGCAGCAGTCGCATGGCCATTCAACCAGCCGGCCTGTGAACAAACCTCAGTGGCATAAACCAAATGAGTCAGATCCACGTCTTGCTCACTATCAGTCTCAAGGGTTTTCCACAGAGGAAGATGGTAAATTTTTAATTGTTAGATTCTGAGTGTGCTGCATGCGGAAATGGTCAATGTTTTCACAGATACAAAGCAGATTATGCAAGTGATTACTGCAGTAGAAATTGTTGCCATACCTTGAGCTCTCTTCCACCTTGCAAACCTTGCTGTTTGTTTACTTTTTGGAAGGGGAGAAATTCAGTTCATCTAAAATACCAGTTAAAATTTGGAATGTAGGTCCACCTGAATCTTGGACAACCAAGCAGTTGACTTAGGCAACTTTTCTGGAGGTGCCTATGTTCCAGCTAAAACCCTGGTTGCCCTGAAAGTACATAATGTTTGGCACTAGCTGTGCATTTAATGGTCAAAAAATGTATTCTGGTCTACAGAAATACCTGCCCCAGAGAGCATCATTGGTCAGGTTTAGATGGATAGTCACTCAGCATTCTAGCTGGAACTCCTACAGTTGTGGACACTGGGTATTCCATTATGCTTCACATAACCAGCCCACTATTATTTTGCTATCTCGCTTGCCAGAGTGTGTCTGCATCTTTATGCTTCAGCTCGGCTATCACGATGTAGACTATGCAGACATAGTCTTTCTGTCTTTCTGTGGAGTGCAAGTGTAGCTGGATTGCATCTTCAGAGCTAGATGCTCACAATTTAGGCAGGGTAGTGCCCAAGTCACGTGTCTGAATCTTTGACGCTTTGTTTTGCTAATGGTAGAAAGGCTAACCCTCCCCTTCCCTCCCTAACTGCTTAGTTACTAAAGCTTTATGTGCAGGATGAACTCTGCAATTGAACATGAAGAAAAAGATGAGGCTTCTGTAATAGAATTACCTCAAGCTTTAAGAATTCCCATGGCAGTTTGAGAATTTTAATTGTTTTTACCAGTGACAACTAATTCTGCGCTCAATTTTTATGCAATCTTAATCTAAATAAATCACTAGAAAATCCAGTGAAATACCCAGTGAAGTAACTTCTGGCAGATAGATTCAGGGAAAAATGTAAGAACAGCTTTATGAAGCTATTAGATGGCTAGGAGTAGCTGTTGCGTTCTCAGGCTGAGGAGCTGCACCTAGCTCAGTTACAGCGATTGTCTTATTTTCGTTGAGAACAAAATTTCAAAGAGGTACTTCTTGTGAGACCTGAAATGTAAAGGTATTTAGATTGTTTTTAAATGTGTACCTAAACGAAAGGAACGGAAAACACGTGAACGTAGTACAGGTTGTTTCATTCAGTAGCAGTCTTGTTCTACGCGAACTAAATGATATTTTCCCCTATCCTATTGTGTTTGCAGAAGATGAACAAGTCTCTGCTGTGTAAGACTTGGGGCTTTTCTGGATCCAGAGTGAGCCACCTTAAAGGAGAGCACAAGAAGACGTCCCTAGAATAGGAGCCTTGGAACTATAGTTAAAGGATGGTGGACCTGTTTGCCTCCTTCCCTGCCTTAAAGCAGCATGGGGCTTCTTCCTCCGCCCCTCCCCTTCTGTCCCCTCTCCCCTTGCATGTGAAATACTGTGAAGAAATCGCCCTGGCACTTTTCAAACTGTGTTGCTTGAAATGCACAGTGCAGCAATCTCCAAGCTACCACTGTCGCTGTCTGCCACATCACACAGTATCATTCCAAATTCCAAGATCATCACATCAGGATGATAACTCTGGCTGCACTTCCCAATGCCTGGAAGGGTTTTTAAATCTTCCTTTTCGATTTTAATCACAATCCTAGCACTTAGTCTCGTTGGGATAATGAGATAAGCTAGTTGTCAATTTACATTTGGCCTTTCACCTACAAAGAGAAAAACGCATTGAAATCCTTCAAGGAGGCAGTGCTTATTTGCTTGTTTACAATGCCTTTGTTACAGTTCTGGATGTTTGTGTTCTGAGGTCAAATACTGCATCTGCATAGTAATTACAGTGTTATTTCAAACCCATGAGTAGGGTTGCCAGCCTGAGCTCCTGGGCAGGGTATTGCTGTCGCATGGCTGAGCAGGGCAGAAGGGAGGGCAGAGGGTGCGGGATGCGGCCCTTCCCGACCCTCTCGCTCCACTCTTAGCGTGCCCACCCTGGGATCGTCAGCATTTGTGCACGTTGCCAGGAACGGCACCGGCAGCCGGGTCCCGTGTCAGCGCAGAGCCGCGCGCTCGCGAGCATCCAGCGAAGGACCAGAGGACGCTGTGCGTCTCGTACCTGTGCCTTGCGGAGTGCAGGACGGCACGCTAAGAGCGGCGTCCCTTCTGGCGAGACAGACGGCAACCCCATCTTTAAGTTATATATTATTTTTATTTTATTTTCTTTTTGTTACTATATAGGAGTTATATTGAAAGAAAAATTAACTGGATAACATTGCAGTGGAGGCAAGCTGGGATGTCACAGCTCCTGTCAGCTGTTAATAGTGATTTAATAACCTCCATCTATCGACTTTGGCATTAGGGGATAAACAAGCCTTTAAGTAAAGAAAAATAACCCGTTTAGATATGTCAGCCTTTGCAATGCAGAAATAGTCACAACTGTTAATGGCTTCCCGGAACACTGCATGTGTAGAGAAGGCCAATGTGTAGCAACCACCTGCTCACAGCTGCTATTAACCCTGTAATGACTGAAATGACCCTCCCCTCTATTTTTGTGTTGTTTTTGCACAGACTCCGGAGAAGTGAAGGCTGCCAATCCGAGTAGTACTCAAATGTGAGGAACTGCTGGTCTTGGATATTTTTTTTTCCATTGAACTCAGCTGATCATATTGATCAGTAGATAAACGTAAATAGCTTCAACTTTTAAAGATCAAATTGCAGTGTTTTTTCACTGTATCAAGCAAATGTCAGTGCTTTATTTAATTCTCTCTCCTGTAATCATAGCTTTTGTCTATTTGCTTATATATCACATTGTCAATTATGCATTTGTAATTTTACATGTAATATGCATTATTTGCCAGTTTTGTTCTCAAGGCTATGGACCTCATGTGCATATAGAAATACAAAACCCTAGCTCTATCACAAGTTGCACAAATGTTATATAAGCATTAAGTAATTGTAGACCATAGGACTGCTAATCTCAGTTCGCTCTGTGATGTCAAGTGCAGAATGTACAATTAACTGGTGATTTCCTCATACTTTTGATACTACTTGTACCTGTATGTCTTTTAGAAAGACATTGGTGGAGTCTGTATCCCTTTTGTATTTTTAATACAATAATTGTACATATTGGTTATATTTTTGTTGAAAATGGTAGAAATGTACTATGTTTATGCTTCTACATCCAGTTTGTATGAAGCTGGAAAATAAATAAATATAACATTAATGAAGTCCATATTGATTCTTATGCATTTTACATGTTCCACATACTTGAACAAATTTATGAAAAAGTTTTACTTCTCTGTGTATTAATATTAAAGGGACATTGCCAAGTGATGTGGGCAAACTATTGGTGTGGAGTTTTTCTTGATATACAGTTGTGCTGTTGATAATTTCTGAAAAGCTGGTGTGTGTACTGCTGAATGAGAATGACTGATCTGTTGTCTGTCCCCAGCAGAAACATTTGNGGTATTCTGTACAGTGTGAAAGTAAAGAATACACGTTGTAAAATTTGGGTAGGGAGAAGTACGGAAAATGATCCATTTGAGTTTTTATTGAAAAAGGTATTTATTTTACTGAAAAAGGTATTTCAAGTAATAAAGGTCACCCAGTAGCATCCCCAGTAATAAAAGCTCATGCTAAACTCAATTCAATGTCAAATCTGTAGGATTTTTTTTCAGATGTTAGATTCTCTCATTATTTTCAGTAGTACGCAACAGACTGGGTTAAAATGTCACCGCTAAAGCCATTATCAGCTATATCTCACTTAGCTTTAAAATGTTTGACAGGCATTGTTTCCAT
>VXAA01001627.1:1079280-1092296 GCA_013399115.1 Anseranas semipalmata
GGGGGGGGGGACACAACAAAATCCTCTGTACAGATTTAATTGTTCATAACATAACTCTAGAAACATTCCGCGTGCTAATGTGGAGAAGAAGAAGAAAAAGCATTGAAAATACAGGACTTGTGTAAATATTCTCTTTTCATCACTGGAATCTCTAGCACTGTAAGGGAAAGTTGCGGAGACTGAGCTTTGTATGGTGTGCATGGGTGGAACTAATCTCTGCTAGTCTGTGGTTAATGCTTGTTGGGTACATTTCAACAAGCTAGAGAACTGTTGTTGGTTATAACGTTAATAGAATGAAAGCGCATTTTTACATGTTTTACCTGCAAGTTTGTCCTTTGGTAATGCTAAAGGTGCATTGTTGGGGAAACAATTCCTCTTATCAGCTTTGAGGTATGTGAACTGTTTGCACGTGTCAACTTTTTTCTCTGTGCTTTGTGGAGCATCGAATTAGGCAGCATTGCCTCTCTCTGCATGTTATGTAGAGACAGCCTCAACGCTCACCCACCACACACAGCTTAATTTGTTGTGGATTGGGAGAACCACAGAAATCAATTCAGCACAAGTAAAGGCCTTGCTGTGGTATGACTTCTTATGGACTAGGTTTTATAGTTGCTCAAGTGCGTTCACTGTGAATTTTGTACTTGCTGTGTGGATGCAGAAAGATGCGGAAAAGTATACCAGTGATTGCTGGGATTTGGGGTTGCATTAACAAAAATTGCAAAAGACTCTGAAATCTAAGGAAAATTTTCTGGCTGCAGAAGTGTCATTCAGTTACTTGTACCCTTTTATAACTTATTTTTTACTGAAACTTCTTGAGGCGAAGGCTACATCTTTATGCTGTACATTACACATTGGAGTCAGCCATAAATGTCATAAAAGCTGAGGTATTGCAGGTACTGCTTCACTGGACTGACCTTGGTCATCTGAAGTATGTACGCTTTTTTAAATAATTTTTGTAAATCTGGGACTAAAATATCAGGCCCACCTAAAGTAAGGAACACTCCTGCTACTTAAAAAAAAATAAAATAAAAAAAATAATGAAGCTCTGTTTGCTTCAAAATAAGTGGGGAATGAAGCAAAGTTCCAGACTTCTGTCTCATATGGATTGTACAATAGTTGAGACAAAATCAACTCTGGGGAATGCAAGTGATGACTTAATTAGAAGTATTAATACTTCTGTATTACTTGATATGTGATGAAACCTCAAAAAGACTTTTGTGGGCAAAGCTTATGTAGCACCACCAGCCTCTCTAGCATTCATTAAATGAAAGATCTATTGAGGAAAATAGGAACGTTGTTAAAATTACTCTGAAAATTGAGCCACTCCGGAGAAAGCAGCCATCTGAGATGATTAGTGTATTCTGGCCACCTATCCTTAGGTCGTCCTGTTACAGAGTTTTACAGTCTTGCACCTAAAAATGGCATGCTTTGAGAGAAGGCTGGGAGTGAAAGTAGGTTTATTACTGATGTGAAATGGAAGTCAATTACTTTGTTTTCCACTGAAAATATGATAAATGAAAATTGTAGCTTTTACTAGAATATGAAAATCTTCAAAGCTTTGTGTTCATACACAGCAACTATCCTGGAATGAGTACATGTGCCCTAAGTACAAGAATTTCAGCTATTATTTAAATTCTTAAATTGACATAATTATATCACAGGAACAAGCCAGGAAGTTATAAATCTTGAGGGCATTCAACTATTGGCAACCACAAACTGCATAATCTAAACTGATACAGTTTGAGGAGGGGAAAAAAAAAAATCATTACTTGCCCCAGGGTCAGTGGCAGTGGCCCAGATAAATTGCCTGGGTGTTGTGCTCAATCTTTTTTGAGGTTTTTCTCACCACTAGACGAATATGAGGTGTTTTTTTTTTTCTTTTTTCTTTTTTACTGGTTTCTATTGAGTTTTGTGTAACAAATGAGATCTGAGCTGTGGCTTTGTCTAACAGGAGGTAGAAGGTGTGACCCGCTGTGGCTTTGCTTCCTTGTATGTGGTCCGAACCCAAGTGAAACATAGGGAATTGCATTGATAGAAAGCAAACTTCCAGGCCTTGGCTTTGCTTTTCAAAATCGTTGTACAACTAGAAAGGGGTGTTCTGATTTGATAACGAAGGGAACCTTGGAAAACCCCCTTGCTACACATTTGGTCTTGGGACGAGCCCGCCTCTGTCCCTGCTTTCTGAAGGGGACGGCTCTTCCGCAGCCCCAGTAGTCGAGAGGTAAGGAGCCTCCTCGTGCTGGTTCACACGCCTGCGCTGTTCTCACGTTGAGCATTCTTTAAGCCGAGTAGCTCTCTTCCTTTCTTTCCTTCCTTGTGTCTTACAGTGGTCATAGGTTCTTTCTTTCTTGTCAGAATAAGCCAAAAATCAGTAGGATAGGTAGGGGACTGGAAACTTGTATAGCCTTTCTGAATCCTGTGCATTTTTAGTTTTTTTTAATGTACATGTCCAAAACTGCTGTTTTAAGTGCTTTGTTGACTAAGAGAGGGTATCCTTAGCTGCTTCTCCTCTTCCCAGCACAACTGCGCTTTTCCTCCTCCTCATGCCTCCTTTGTTGTTCCTCAGATGCGCGGTTCTCCCTCCCTATCGACCTCTTCCTGTTGCTGATGTCAGCTGCTTGCTCACGCGGCTTCTCACACTGCTGCTCTGCAGAGCACAGTACCACCCGTTTCCTTCCTTCCAAGGTGTGGCTGGGATGCAGTCCTCAGGGACAATGGCAGGAGGCAGCACTCCAGTGCTCAGAAAGCTTGAAAGGAATGCAGGCAGGCAGGGCAAGTTTCTTGGTCTGCACGTACACAGCCCTTTTCCCAGCTGTTTCCCAAGGGCTGGTTTGTGGGCACCCTGCAGGTAACCGCAGCGTAACGCTTGCTTTGCACTCCCAGGAGTTATGACCTGGTGAATACAGAACTGCTCTTCTGGGGCCGGGGGCGGTGGCTCTGGCCAGACTTCGATGTCCAAACGGGAATCTTACCATGTAGGAGGCTCTGGTGTGTAATTAAACGGGCCTGGTCTATCTATTTTTTAATCACATTTCTGCTGCTTTTAATCATGTTTGACCAGTGTACGTTCTCCCTAGAAAAACATGTGTCTTTCCAAATGAGTGTTGGAGAACTCCTGTCGCTGGTGACCCATACGGGACCGAACTCCCTTCACTGCAGGTACTGCAGCATTTGTGGGGCTGGGGGGGTCTCCCCTCGCGCTTGCACCTCTGGGGGCTGGCTTCCCAGAGGGGTGGGCAGGGGTACTCCTTTGTGGTGAAGCTTTGGTTGGATCTTTTCCACTCTCTTTGCTGAAACTGGCACGTGACAGGCTTATTTAGTGCTTCTGAAGTCTTCCTGTATGTCCTGCAATTCCTTCAAGATCATTTCCAGTTCCTGGATGTTTGCGCCTGCGGACCTGCTGGGGTTAAGGAGCCAGGGGGATACATCCTCCTCCTTTCCTTGTGGCATACAAGTGGGATGTAATGGAACAATTTCAATCAGCTTGGAGCAGCTTACAAATTCTAATAGTTTCTGAATAGCTGAATTAATGTCTCTAGGCATTTAGTAATCGCACATTTCCTTCAGGGGTTGGACCAAGGCTTGCAGACATCGAGTGTACTGTAAAGCCGTATTGCAGCCAATTGTAATTTCATTTTCCCAGGTATTTCTGGCAGGCATTTGAAGTTGTCTGTAGTTCCCTTCATGTTATCTTTTCATTAGGCACACAAAAATGTCATCACTAGTGGGCAAGGCTCCCTTAAAGGCTTATTTGCACATCTAATTTGATACCTTGAGGACAAATATTTTCAAAATCTCTTCCCACTTGCAGAGTGTAGTTACTCTCTTCATTCAGTCAGTTAATACCACCTTTAATTATCACTAACTGGGGATTTGTTGGTTTAGCATTTGCTTAAATTGCCTGGATCTGATGCAGACATTGTTTTGGTGTCTTCACAGCTGCTGGCCTGGGGTTACGTGCCTGATTGCAGCAATTTTGCCTTTGTTTCCCAGAATTTGTTTTTGTCTTGGAGTGCAATGAGTTCTTCCTGAGGCAGGTGTTGTGCCCTCTACATCTTCTTAAATCTTTGCAGACCTCTAAGCTGCTGGGATGTCACGGTACATGGTTTGCTCTTGGTATGCTTTCGCTTTTTTTTTTTTTTGCTCATCTTTTATATGAATCATTTGTCAGCTTTAGGGTCACTGAGGTTTCTGAATTTGCATGGTTTAATTGAAATCAGGAGCATGTGGTGGTTTTGTTGTACCTGCAGCGTCAGCCTTTTCTCCCTTCTTGGTTGTGAGCTTGTCCTTGGTTGTAAAGTTGTCCTGATGAGTGTGTCCTTGTAATTTTAATTGCTTTGGTTGAAATTTCATTTTCTTCTGCACACTGTGGAAGAAATCATCACAGCTGAATGCATTTGCCACCAGCTGATGTGTTGGTGTTCTGTTCCTCTGCATCTGGTGCCAGTCCAAGTGTCACAAACAGATTTTTCCCTATTTTGAAGCACACTAACGCTATATGCACAACATACGCTCAACAGTTAAGATGGGCTTATCTTGGGCATGCTCTCATTTGCAATAGTTGGTGTCTTTGGCCAGCAAGCAGGGCATTTTCTCTTGAGGATACTTCTCAGCATGCAGGCAAATGGCTATGAAAGAAAATGTCAATTTTTCCTGTATCCTGAGAAGTTCTGGCTTGTACAGTTACAATTCTTAATTCTTCACACAATTCACAGAAACCCCCTGTTTCTCATGGCAGCCAGTACTAGGTTTTCTTTAGTCCCTATGTGCAGCCTTTGCAACATGGAGAATGCATGACTACCTATGCCTGTAGCTGGCATTCTCTAGGCTTCACATGGTGGAATAGAGAAATGTGCTCATTTATAATCAGTAGAAAAATGATCATGCTGTGTTTTTTTTTTTTTAGCAAGATTTCTATAAGCAAAGGTGTTATAGTCCTTTCAGTCGGGTGATCTACCTTTATTTCCCCCCTCCCTGACATTGCAGCTCTATTATCCAGTGTTTCAAGTATAAGACTGTTTCATTAAGATGGAGACCCGAGTTCTATTTCACTCTAGTGAATGTTCCAAAGGACTACAGAATTTGCTATGTACTTTTTCCACAGCAGAAAGTTCTGGTTTGGCTTACCCTGCAGCAGTCTGCGCTCTGTGAGTGAGAAGGTCCTGCCCTCGGCCCCTGCAGGTATTTACAAAGGCTGCCTCTTGACATGGGTCACGAGAACACAGCATCGTGGTTGAAAGCACGAGCTTTTATGGATTTCTGATGCTCTCAAAGTGCACGTAAATAAGAGGAGGGGGAAGGATGCAAATTGCTGGCCTGCTGCAAGTGGTCGCGGCCCCCCTTGATGCTGAGCGAGCTGCCTGACAGTAGTTCAAGCTCCTGCGGCACCAGGGGCTGAAGGCTCCCTCGCGGGCTGTCCCATTGCCAGCACATTGTGAGTCCCTGCCAGCCCCGTGTCCTTGTTGAGACAAGGGCGTGAAGCTGACCTAGCCTGGTGATCAGTGGTGATCTTTTGGCTATTCACCTAGGTTTGTCAAATAAATTGCTGTTGCTGCTGTTTGGGGCTTGTAGGTTAATGTTTTATACATCATTTTACTGCTTCCCTTCTCCCCTCAGCTGTACTACTTGGAATCTTTGTGAATTTTCCCTGTACCAATATTTGTTTAATATATGAGCTGTCGCTGCATTGTGTCAGCACAATCTGCCCTTCAGTCCCCTCCCCACCACTCACCTTTACTTACTACCTCAAATACGGGTGCTTAATTTAGACTGAAGGCACTTTGAGAATGGCAATATGCATTTGTAAATAATATCAGTGGACAGCTTTTATTTATTTCTATAACAAAGCAAACCTTTTTTTCTTTCTGAAAGCATGGTCTTCATTGCCAAGGTTTTAAAAAAAAAAAAAAAAAAGGAAAGAAAAAAGAAAGAAGAAAAGGCTTATTTCTCTGCTGATTTCTTAAATTATTGATGCACACTTAAACAGTTAAAAAAAAAAAACAGTGCTTGCTCGGTGAAGGTCACCTTCTTTCATCTGAAATATTATTTTATAAATGAAATGTGCTTGGATTTTAGAAACATGGAATTGGCCAGATGCACCCAATCAATACCTTTCACAAATCTGCTAAAAATATGTACTTAATAGAATACTGCATGGTGATGACATAGCATTTATTCCTGTTAAAATAAATTGTGTTTTTTGAAGACGAGAGTTCAGCTAAATTTATTGACCTCTTACCTCACCTTATACTTAGGGAAGAAAAACAGTGATGGAATGACTAAGACTTCTATTATTACAATGGTCTGGAGAATTTGTACAAATATAATACTTATTTCAGGCTTCACCTTTTACCTGTTACAAGCAATGACTTTAGCACGTCCAACTTCTCATTACCAAATGGCATGTTTCATCTCAAGGAGACAAACGTGCAAGGTAGTTAGCCCAAGGCACGGAGCGGACATCATGCAGACCTGACCTTCTCTCAGTGGTCTGCTGGGTATACTCATGTTCTGGCCAAACCACAAACGTGAGGCTGCAGACAGTGCATGCAAAATCTTGAATGCACTTAGTTCGTGAGAGAATGTGTGGCAGCAATTCTTTCACCAATAGTGTTAGAAATGTCAAGCAGGTGAGATCAGATCTCTTTATTTGCAGATCTCATTTCTTGCCATAAATGAGTGATTAAAAATAAGCCAAACCAATATACAGAACAAAGTACAATTCAGAGAACGGGGTATAAAAAATGATATGAGAAAATTACTACTTAAAATGTGTCATGAAAAGTAATGCCTGAAGAGAACAGTGCTGGAACATTGTGCTTTAAAATCAAAATTCCTGTGTTCATAAAGATCAATTTTGTTTATAAGTTGACAGGGTGATTCTGCCTGCACATCATTACTTTGAGCCCTTTTAAGGTCTCAGGTCTCACTTAGGTAGCCTAAAGGTAGTATTAGGTATTTAGGTAGTAGGTAATGCTAAAAAGTAACAAGCCATCTATGTCTATGACATTTACAGGTGGGCAGAGTGCAGGGGCAAAGAAGGCTGAAGGCAAGCTTTGTTCAGCACATTTGTTGCCTCCTTTGACTGCGATCTACATGGAGACAGAGGAGCAGATTCTTACCTGTCTGCATAATGTGCTGCCTTTAAGATATCTGGAAAACTTCTGGAGAATGACATGGCCTGGGTAACAAAGCACAGAGAAATTGTGTTAGAGCAAGCCAGAGAGAGGAGCAGGGAAATCGAGGCTGTGTTCCTAAAGCCCAGCTGCCAGTTTGTGCCCGCGTATCAGGGACTATGAGCAATGAGAGTGTGGCTCCTCAGGGGACATCCCGCTGTGCCTGCAGCTGAAGTGCAGCAATACTTTCCGCCTTTGTTTAAAATGAGAGTAATAAGAATAATCTAGAAGACCTCTCACCTCGCTGTTTCTTGTCGACAGCATTTGCGGCGTAAGGGCTTGGCACCTTGCTGCCAGGGCCCAGCTGCATCAGGGCAAGGCCGAGATGCCAAAGCCAGCCGGGGAAACGCCATCTCCCGAGCTCTGGAGGGAGGGCTGGGGCTGAGCCTCCACGCTGCCAGGCTCCCTGTGCTCGCCCTGCGGCGCTGCACCCTGGGGTGCCTGAACAGTGCCCGTCCTCGTGGCCCTGCTTGGGAAGTGCTGCGCGTCCCTCGTTTCCCAAAAATCCTGAGGCGATTACTTCCTTCACCAGGGTAGGACCTCGGCTAGAAGAAGAGCTGGCGTTCTAGGAGTGTGTGTTATCCACACACGGTAACCTCTTGTATATTGGAGAGGCACCATTTGCTGTACTGTGCAATGAGATGCTGGAACTGCATTTTTTTCCCTTGTTGTGTGGTTTTGGGTTAAAAAAAAAAACAACTGGTGATTGTGAGCCAGCCCGGAGTTGTTGGCAATGGTTAGCATGTCCATGGAGAATGGAAGAGTTAAGAACGTGATGTTCTAAACCATAATCCTACGTAAGCTGTTACAAATAGAGTCCAAATTCAACATCTTTATCGTTCCAGTTTGAGCAGTCTGCTTTCAAGCCCATGGAAGCTCTGGGAGCACGTGTATCCTGTCTACATTTGGAGATTGTTTCTCTGAAGATGAAGTCTGTGACCTGAGATGAGTGAGCGAAATTGCTCTTTGAAATGGTTTACAGAAACCTCGAGAGGGGAGAAATGTCCAAATCTTATTGCATCAAAACCGAACTCCTGTCACAGGAAAATATAGCCACTAGCTAATAAGTAATCTCTGAAACTCACGTCTCTTCTCTGGATTGAAACATTGGTGTCTGCAAGCCTATTTCAGTTGCATTGGCTTTCTGTTATAAATTCATTAATGTGTAACTGCAGGCCATATGCAGTCTGAAATTTTTGGTCATGCTAGGGATCTATACTGGGTGCTGTTGCTGCACCAGTATCAAGAGATACAACCTAAAAATGGGTCAGCAACTGAAAAGAAGTGTAGGAAACAAAATACCTGACTTTTTATCCTTGTTTCCTGCAAGGATTTTTCCGAGATTTGAAGGCCAATATCCTTTCTCCTACAATTTTCTATATGTCATAAGAGCAGTAGTTACACATCCCGGGGTTGCTCTCAGATTTCAAAGAGTTGTGAGCTGTGAGTACGGTGTTGTGTAGCAGACTTTGCTTATTCAGGAATGAAGAACAGTGTCTCAAACGCGTTATGAGGGTTATCAAAATGTATGGATTTTCTTCAGTAATAACGCTTGGGGGAGGGGTTGTCTTCTGCAAAACACGCTATTGAGAAGCATGTTTCAAGCTGCTTCAATATCAGAACTGGAAAGCAAAAATCTGGGCACTGGAGCTCTTTGGAAAAAACATGCACCAAATGCTGTGAGACTTGTTTAGAAAAACAAAATCATGAAAGCTGACAGCGGGTGGCTGTTTTCAACTTGATCTGTCAGCAACAAGTGTGTCGCTGAGTGTTTCCTGGCGGTCAGCGGGCCATCTTGAATGAGGGCTGGTATGCAGGCATCTGGCAAACAGGCCGATGTTCCCACTAGCGTTGCTCCAAGCTGGCGCTCCACTTGACTATCAGTCACTGCCTTTAGAAGACGAGACTGAATTTGCAAATACTTTTCGATGGTGGGAGATGCACGGTAACAGTGACCTGGTAAGTGTCGCCAATAGCAAGACCAAAAATACTTTGCTCTGGAAGGTACCAACAGCTATGGCTAAGCAGGCAACTTCAAGATCTGACAAAAATAAAATAAAATAGAGTAGCTCTAAAGATCTCAAAATCGAATGTAAATGCTGCTCAGCAGAATGGCTTCTGGAATGCTGAGAGAATTCAGTTAATAAGGGATTTAAAGACAAACTTTTCTCGTCGGATAATTTAAACTGTTTGGTTTTACACTCATTGCTGAATATAGATCTCCCTCTAAGTTACTTCTTGATGTTTGGAATGTTTTTTTTCATACCTATGTTTGCCAATTCCTTATGAATGATAGTTAGCCTTGTCTGTGTGCATGTTTCTGTCTCCTAAAAGTAGGCAGTACTTGCAAAGCATAGTTTGCCTAAGTTTGCACAGAATCACAGAACGGCCGAGGCTGGCAGGGACCTCTGGAGATCATCTGGTCCAACCCCCTGCTCAAGCAGGGCCACCTGGAGCAGGGTGCCCAGGACCATGTCAAGGTGGCTTTTGAAAATCTCCAAGGAGGAGACTCCGCAACCCCTCTGGGCAGCCTCTGCCAGTGCTCCATGACGTGTATGGTACAGAAGTGCTTCCTGATGTTCAGAGGGAACCTCCTGTGTTCCAGTGTGTGCCCATTGCCTCCTGTTCTGTCACTGGGAACCACTGAAAAGAGCCTGGCTCTGTCCTCTTTACACCCAACCTTCAAGTATTTGTACACATGGATGAGATCCTGCTTGAGCCTTCTCTTCTCCAGGCTGAACAGCCCCAGCTCAGTCTCAGCCTTTCCTGACAGGACATGCTCCAGTCCCTTCATCATCTCTGTGGCCCTTCACTGGACCCACTCCAGTAGGTCCATGTCTCTCTTGTACTGGTGAGCCTGGAACTGGACACAGTACTCAAGGTATGGCCTCAACAGTGCTGAGTAGAGGGGAAGCGTCACTTCCCTTGACTTGCTGGCAACACTCCTCCTTATGTAGCCCAGGGCACCATTAGTTCTCTTTAGCCACCAATGTGCCCTTGCAGCAATGTTCAAATTGGTGCCCACCAGGGCCCCCAGGTCCTTTTCTGCCAAGCTGTTTTCCAGCTGGGTACAGCACGTACTGGTGCATGGGTTTGTTCCTCCCCAGGGGCAGGACTTTGCGCTTCTCCTTTTTGAACTTCATGAGGTTCCTGTCAGCCAGTTTTGCAGTCTGTTGAGGTCCCGCTGGATGGCACCATGACGGTCTGGCATATCAGCCACTCCTTCCAGTTTTGTGTCACCAGCAAGCCTGCTGAGGGTGCACTCTGCCTGTCATCTAGACCATTAACAAAGGTGTTAAACAGGATTGGAGCCAGTATTGACCCCGTAGGGTACACCATTAATTACTGTTTTTCAACTGGACTTTTTACCACTGATTTTCACTGATTACTTCTGGTCCTGGCTGTTCAGCCAGTTTTCAATGCACTCGCTGTCTGCTCATCCAGTTTTCACTGCACTCACTGTCTGCTCATCCAGCTCATGCTTCAACAGTTTCTCTATGAGGATCTTAAGGGAGACAATGTTAAAGGCCTTACTGAAGTCCAGGTGGACAATATCTACTGCTCTCCCCTCATCTACCAGGCTGCTTGTTTCATCATAGAAGTTCATCAAGTTGATCAAGCTTGATTTCCCCTTGGTGAATCCTTGCTGACTACTCCTGATGACTTTCATGTCCTTCACGTGCCTGGAAATGGTTTCCAGGATTACCTGCTCCATCATCTTCCTTCCCAGGGATCGAGGTGAGGCTGACCAGCCTGTGGTTCCCTGGGTCCTCCTCCTTCCCCCTATTGAAAATAGAAGTGACATTTGCTTTCCTCCAGTCTTCAGGCACTTCTACCAAGTGGCATGATTGATCAAAGATTATCAAAAGTGGCCTTGGAATGACGTCTGCCAGCTTCCTCAGCACTTGCACGTGCAACCCATCAGGGCACAAGGACTTACATGTGTCCAGTTTGCCTAAGTATTCCCTGACCCGATCCTTTGCCACCAAGAGTATGTCTTCCTTGCTCCAGATCTTCCCCTTGGTCTTTGAGGCCTGGGGTTCTTGAAGACTGGCCTTGCTGGTAAGCACTGAGGCAAAGAAGGTATTCAGTACCTCAGCCTTTCCTATCCTGTGTCACCAGGGCTCCCGCTTTATTCAGCAGTGGGCCCAAGTTTTCCCATATTTGCATATGTAATTAAAGTCCGAAAAATTTTCACAGGTGATATTTTCAGAGAGTTTACCTTTGAAATAATTCACTGTATTAACATAAGGGCCTTGCCACAAGCATTGTGTACAAGCAAAGCTCTCTTCTGTTAGTGCATTAACATAAGGGCCTTATTACAAGTGAACCCATCTCTTCTGTTTCACAATCTGTTACGTTACAATCGTGCTCTACATGCTGTTATTGCTGTTGGGGATAGATCCAGCTGGTACTTATCTCGACAGACTCAGCGTATAATAGGAAACTTCGTGTACTTGTATTAGTTGACTACAACCTACTTTAAGAACAGAAAAACATAGTCTATTTAGTGGGATAGCTAGCCACTAAAATAAATGAATAAAAAATGTTCTGAGAAAATGAGGTTTATCTGTTTTTTCTCCTCATTGGTATTCCTAGGATTTATTCAAGAATCTTATTTTTATGCAATTTCTTTGATTTGTGAACTGATAATTATTCAAATATCCAAGGAATAGATTTGTGGAATAACATCAGCCAAGTTCAAGTGTCTCAGTGCATGTTGTATGTCTCCATGTGCACAGCTTGTGATGTGTGCATGGCAGACGAATGTGTGCAGCTGCAAATCTATGCGTAGGTTTAAAAGGAGCTGTACTTCTGTTTCAAAGTAGCGTGTATCAGGAGGTTCATTTGCGAACTTGAGAAAATTTCTGCCTTCAAATGATATCCTTCACGTTGTTGTCATATTAATGCTGGATAATATAATAATACATTTTCAGCCCTCAAATATGCGGTGTTAACCTGTTAAAAGAGTGCATTGCTTTAAGCACTATCTTGGATGTGTGAAACTTGCCATCCAAAGAAAAAGAAGTCCTTTCTTAAAATAGAACTGTTTCTTTTTGCTAAAGTGGGGGTATTAACCAAATATACCAGTACAAATGAGTGCTACTTAACTTTACCGAGCAGTTCGCAGAGAGGGTCCGGCTAGGGCGTGCAATGCCCAGTATAGCACAACAGCCATACCACCTGCGTTTTGCCCCAGATTTAGAAGATGCGCGTTTGGGCAGAGTCAGCAGGTAATGCTCTGTAGGTACCTGGTGATGAGGATGGTGTTACAGTTAGTTATGCTGGAGAGAGGCAGATGACTGGTTTTACCACCTTACAGAAGTGCTGCTGTGAGAACAGGCTACACATAACATAGTGGTTGCCTGAACTAGGAAGGGTGAAATAGAATTTAACACTTTTGGAGTGGGTTTGTGTACAGTTGAAATTTATTCTGCTTCACCAGGGCCTGGAGTTTCCAAAAGGTGAAGAAGTGATTGCTTCTTTATGTCTATATGTGCGTGTGTAGCACCATATATCTCTCCGAGTTCCAAATTTGATCTTAAGTAACACGTCTCCTCCAACATTACAGATAATTCCATTCAGCCCTGAGATGCTTGTCTTTTATCTTTAAGTATCGATATTTTTAGGCAGAATGAGACTTTGTTTTACTGCAACACAAATGAGCCACAGCACACAAGCTAATTGTTAAGACCAGTTAATATAGTGTTAACTATTCTTCTTGGAACATGAAGCTTCGTAATGCTTGTAGTATAAACACAGAGCTAGAATTCGAGTCTGAATTGTTTGGGGGTAAATTTTATTTGGTAACAATTCTGGCCTATTCTTTCTGTGTTTTTT
>VXAA01001627.1:1092473-1107565 GCA_013399115.1 Anseranas semipalmata
GTATATATATATATATATATTTTTTTTTTTTTCCTCTAGCTGATCTTGCTGATAATAGCAGCTTTGTGTTTAGCTTACTGGTGGTTAACAGTCTCCCCGGAGTGGTGACTTGCAGTAACTGCAGACAAGCTACTTGCAGAAGCACTTCAACTGGTACACGTAAGAAATTCAAAGGTAAAGTATACTACAATCCAGCTATATTTTAAGGATGCATGGTCAAGAACTCATGTTTTATCGATTATTACTTAAGAAGTCTAAACTTTACCTTCTCTGTAAGACTTCAAATACATAATTAGTATAGATAAGTCACATACTAAAAAACTTACAGCTGTAAACTACTTTAGATAACATGGATCGTGTGGTACAGCAGCTACTACCATCTCTAGCTACTTCTGCATTTAGGTCAAAACTAATCTCATACTTTTAGATTATTTGCCATCTATGCTATCTAATGGGGTGATAGTATTACAGGTTCACATCCTACGCATAGGTGTTCTCTATGTATCATAATGTTTCACTACAAAATAATGATACAGCTGAACTCAAAATACTTTCCCAGTGAGATTAGGTTATTCAATACTAACATTATTGTTTACTGAGCAATTGCACGGAGCTGCTCCCCCTTCAGACAGCTGGTTCAAGCCACTGCTTTCTATGATGTAACCTTAGACAAGTAACTTTCAGATACCTACATTTAGGATCTCTTTATCTGGAAGCAATCTCACTCTTGGAGCACAGTTCAGCTGTCCACACGTGGGTGTTTACTGGAGGTGCCATAGGGTATCATCCCACCCGGTCTCCAAACACTATTCCAAAAAGGCATGTATCTGTCACGGGTATCTGGCACTGTGGTGAGCATGTGTGGGCCATCCTTGGACACAAGGTAGGGGCAACTAACCGAGTCCTAAGCATATTCCATCCAAAATAACTATCTCAATTACTGGCTGTTCTGTGACATAATCCTTTTTCTTCCTTTTTTTTAGTCTTTCTTGAAATTCTTCCTAGCAGTTGAGAAAACTTTTCTGACTGATTTTTTTGTTATGTTTGTTCTGACATTCTAAATCAAGTTTTGATTTAAGATACTAATTTTTTGTTCAAATACATCTTCAACAACTGCTGAAATGTCACATCAGCTACATATTTTGCATTTATTCAAAAATGGAAAAAAATGACTACTTAATTTCCAAGGTCATTTTATTCTTAAAAATAGAACATTCAAAACATCTGGGATCTAGGGATTTTTTTTTTTTGTGTATGGTACTTTTAGTACGTTAGAAGTCTGTAAGAGAAATGTGAAGACTGATATAAGAGTAAAATCTGAAAAGGAACAGGTGAGTGTGGGAGTATCAGGAGGAATGGTTGAAGGAGAAATAAGAGAGTGGCAGGTCTTGATGGCATTCAGTCAGGAGCTTACCAGTGTCACAGCTCATGTTGAATACAATTTCTCAGGACAACCAGACTGTAGGGGTATAAAAAATAAAAAAGAAGGGTTGCCTGAAATGGACCACACGCAGACTAATACAAAGGGTTGTCTGAAGCTATTGAGAGATGATCACAAGGCTGGAGCCATACAAAATGCAGAGAGGGAGATGAAAATTAGTGGTTAAACCAGCTATGTCTATTATTGACTCTCAAAAGTAGGACAGAGGATGGAGAGACAAAAGGTCAAAATCCCTGCAGTTCCTAAAGCTCACACCCAAGACCTGCATGCTTGTACCAAAATGAAACCCAGGAGACATGAGGAGGACTGTGTACCGGGTGTCCCTTGTCCTCTGTGTCACTATGAGCAGTCCTGGTCAGACCACGAGGACACACACATCTTGGGGCTTGCACGTGTGGATATGAGAGAATGCAAATTACCTTCAGAACAATAAAATGAGTATAGCTACATTAGCTGAGCTTTGCTGCTATGATACTGCAGCATTACAAGTTCCCTTGTTTCCACAGGCTTTACTGCTCAAATGTGTCCAAGGTGACCTAGAAGCCTCTGATAACTGAGCTAGCTGATCTGAAGAGCTCAGGACTTGCTGCATTGGAAGAAATTACTGACCGCAGGGATCGGGCGTTCCTGTAGACAGAGACTGGGTTGATTGCATATGCAGGCATAATACAGTGATATATTTTTCTGAGTTATCCAAGCATAACATTCCATTGGAAAATGCATTGACAATGAAAAATGGTATATGTATCCTTATGCTGTCATGAATCAGCACTGACCGTTGATGATTTAACTTACATTTCTCTCTTGAAAAAGGATCTCCAGCATGAAACTGTCAAATGATTATCATCTAGTATTTATTGTGTGACAGCATCCAAAAGATCCAATTCAGAACAGAATACTTTGTAGCTTGTATTGTTATTAAAAATATATATATAAATGTATATATGTATATATATATATATAAAATGGCAATGCCTGGCTGAAAGGGGGGGTCTAATGCTAAATTCTGGATTTAAACAAAAGTTCAGCAGAAGCATAAATGCATTTGAGTAGGAGGGAGTTCAGCATTCAAGTGCTAAGCTGACATTAGTGTATTACAGTGTACCAGGGGTGTGCTTTTTAAGTTGATCTGCTGACTATCCCCACATACAGGACTTTGGTTTGTATCCTGGAGCAGTCTCAGAGTGAATGAACTGGAGTCCTCTTGGAAGAAACTACACTGGGAGAAATGCTCTGGGAGCCACCTGATGTTCACAGATGGATGTTCAGTTCATGAGGACAGATGAGAGCTAGCCCAAAGAAAATGAGCAGACAAATCCTAACCATGTCTACTGTGGATGTCAGGTGCTCATGATCAAGTGGTTTTCATTATAAATGTTCTCCTATTTGTCCACAGTACCTCCTGGTGGTCTACAGTGCCATGCTGCCACACGCTGCCATGCTCCATAGGTGGTGTGTGACTCCACAAAATGTTGTCACGGCTGATAGAGAACAGCTGCAGTGGTTGGTAAGACATGAACTCACCAGAAATTTGTTTCTGGTAAGTAAGCTGAAGCTTGAAGTTAGAGCTGAAGGTAGGGAGGTATAGGGCATGGAAGAGGGGAACCTTTTCAAATAGTCTTCTAATTCAGCGGTGCCTTCTTGTCCCAGATGAACACAGTGCCATGAGTTCAAAGCAGTGTATACACAAAGTTGGACAGAACCTTTCCCTCGGCAGCTTATGTCTGCTAATAGGAGCTTACAAATAACTGTAGTGCATTCAAAAAAAAAAAAAAAAAAAAAGCTTCCTCCTGAGCTAGAGAAATATATTTTCAGGAAACAAGTGTCTGTAGTTAATCAGTAGCCTCTGCTGTTTCCACAAGCAAATTAGACATTGATTTTTTCTTTGAGAGAGATCTTCAACATCAAATTAGTGACATTCCAATCGTAAATATATTTTTACTGGATTCAAGCAAATTGATTAGTGCATGAATAATGTTCTGTGACACAATTACAATATATTAATAGTATCTTCTGTGTTACTTGCAAGAATGTCACTAGCGTAATAGGAAATTGTAGTTATGACCGAATGCATATGTCTATTATGGGTTTAGTTATATTAAAATGAATGAGAGGTGTGTTGCATGTTAAAGTTTAATCTTGTATCAAAAATAGCAATAATATCACAGGAGACCTCATGGCCCCGCAGTCTAAATTTTCTGCTCACAGGACAATTATTAAAAGGAAGATAACCATTCTTTTTCATTTCTTCTTGGCTAGTAGATATTGTTCACATAAAATAACGATGTTAAGGGTACGTGCCCCCGCAGTATGATAAAGTTTTCTGCAGTGTTTCTGTAAAGCACATAATACTTATTTCCACAGATGCCTAAAATAAACGGCCAACGTGCAGCAATTCTAGAAAAATAAGGATGAAAGTGTACAATAGTGGCTGCTGTCAAATTCTGTTGTAACAGTGACAATAAGATTGAATGTACCTGTATTTGCTGTGAAATTTGGCTGTCAGACCTCGAAGTGTATGACAAGGAGCAGCAGTGCTCTGTTGGTACGTGGGTAGGCAAGTCAATGATTAATCACTGCCTAAATGCTGCTGCTATTCTCTGGTCCCTGGACCTACCTGAAACAAGCCTGGAGTCATTCTCAACCTTTCAGTGTTTGGAAAATCCATAGAGAATGGACATATGCATTTTTGGTTCTCCCACATAATGTGAAAATACAGTAATGGCAGCGACTGTTCCCTGTACATGACACCAACGAAGCTGGTGGTGTGGAATAGGCTGTACTTTTACAGACATGTCCACGAAGAATTCTTTTAAGTATCCAGTAGCATCACCTCAAGCATCTTACGTCTGTGAATCCTGTTCCACAATTAAGTTCCAAAATCGCCTTCCTCTTTGTGTACCCTTACAGCTGAAGTGAAGGATGTCTCACTGCTTCCCAGCTGCTAAATTAACCAGCTAGAAGCACTGTTCTCTCTGCCTTCACCGAGGCGAGAAAGGGTAACTTGCTAGGTGATTTATAGCACCTCACTTAAATGCTCTGAATTGCACCAGGAAGGACCTTCTTTATCTCTCTTTGACTACAGAAAGACCTTAGATCCAAATCAGGTGTTTAGTTTAGATAATATGAACTCTTTTCTGTGCTGACAATGCTGCATTCAAGTTATTTCAGGTATCTGCAAACTATTTTCATATTTTCATATATTCATGCATTTTTCTCTTTATTTCCCTCCCCTACACAAAAAGATTGTTTCTCTGAAATCACTAAAGGAAGCTGATCTCCACTAACCAGGCACTAAGTGACACTGGAACATGAAGAAAAACTAGGAAAGCCCCAGGGTGGGAAATGAGGCAGCTAAAACTTCTACTGTCACTGAGTGAGCTCTAGAATCTGGTGGACAAGGGGAGGAAGAGTTAGAAAGCACTTGACTCTAGTTGTAAGCAGTTGTAGATAAAAAAAAAAAAAAAAAAAANACTGTATCAGAAGAAGCTGTGAATAACAGAGGCTCCGAAGTCCTGTTTGTTATGTAACAAGAAAGAAATAAGAAATGTTCTAGCGAGTGACTAACCTTTACCTTCCCCAGGGTAGAGAAATTATTTTTTTCCAGGGGCAGGCATGTGATTTGTAAGGGGAACTCGAGCCTTAGAGAAAATAGTTGCAAGGAATTAATGAAAAGTCACTGGAACAAGCTTCAGAACTAGATTATGTACCCAGCAATCTGACAGATAAAAAAACATATGTTCTCAAACACAATGTAGCCTGTGATTGTTACCATGATAGCTGAGAAATTACATGAAGTGGTTAAGGAAACATAAGATACCATGTGTATTTACAAGTGTGAGTAGTTTTGTATCAAGCAATGCTGAAAGTACATATTCCTTCTTGCATATTTGGCAGGAGGCAGCCATGCACCTGTACAGATTGCCTGCCCCTTCCAAGGACAGCATATTTCCGTGCTCTGTGGTGAATGCTACAGAATGGTTATTGTGGAACTGGAAATCTAATTGAAAGGCGGGATTTTTCTTATATTAAACTCCAGCTAATAATGACATTGCAAAAATTCTTAAGGCTTTCAGACTAAATGAACCACTAAAATCAAATGAAATGTAGTGATATTCTGTATCATATTTGGTGCTTCAGGAAAAAATGTTGCCAGCAAGATGGCAGGCAAAGAATTTTTTTTTTCACGTGGCAGGAAAACAAAAGACCACAAATAACTTGCACACTTGCCTGTGATATTGTTCTAATTTCCTTGAGATAAACTCACTAGAGAGTGTTACAACTAAATAAGTGATCATTCTTAGTAAATATATATTTTTTTCTTGCCATGTATTACATATTTTTCAGCTGTAGCAATCTATGACAATGGGACAGAGTTTGCTGAGGCTGAATGTAGTAAGCTTGTGGAAGAGGGGAGGTTTAGACATTACTAGAGCCAATTACCTCCGCTGTAACAGTGCATTGGGAAGTGGTATCAATAATTAAGCTCATGCTAGAAAAGACAACAGAATCACTGTGATCCACATTTAACATTGTTAAATCGCAGAGTGATGTTAATGAAGCACAAGGTGTTCTTTGCTAATAATTTGGTCGCTACTTAAAAGGATGTCTATGTTTGAAAGTCAAGTTGGGATTGGCCGGTGTATGAAGACTTGGATAAGAAAAAAACACCCTGTAAGTCTTACGAAGCACTGTATCATAACTGTGCATTGAAGCATTGTACGATTGTCAGGTCAGTTGTAGAGAGGCAACCTCCTATAATTATGAAAGCTTACATCTCCAGTTTAGTTATCTACTGAGGAGAAATAAAAAGTGTTTTTACTGACCTTCCCAGAAAGGTGTAAGAACAAAAGGTTGTAAGTCTTCCATTTCGTCTGACAAAGGAGCATTAACTGTAGAGGCTATGTCTGCACCCCCATCCTCTCTGCAGCCAGACTGGATTTGGAAACAGTTAAACTAGATCTGAGTAAAGTGGTGTCCACCTAAGTACACAAAGATTCCATTTTGATTTCTGGAAGTGTCATACCTGCATTATGGTGGCTGTCTCTGTGCTACTTAGCCATCACTGCAAAGCTAGTAGGTCTGGGAGCACACTGTGCGGATGTTGCTGTATCACTTCCGATGCTGGGGCTGCTTCAGGGATGCAGGCATTGCTTTGTTTTGTGCAGCAGAGATGTGCCTTGTGTATAACTGCTGGGAGAGAAAGGCCAGTGCTGTCACAAGAAATAACCTTCAAAGTCTCATGACTTTGGCATCCCAGATAGCTACATACTTTGGAGAAGTAAACAACACTTACTGAACTTGAGGTGGGCGTGAGATAAGTAGGTCAGACTTGGACATTTGCCTGAAAGAGCATCACCTTTGTCAGGTCAGTGTTGACAGGGACAGATTAAAGCCAGTTCAGTTACTGAGCCAGGGAATGCTGCAGCCAAGGTGTAGGGGAGCTGCCCCTACTGTGACAGCTGAGCCTGCTGTATATTTGGGTTTCTAGGTAATATGTAAATAGCACTTGGCTCTCTCGGATAATTTGAAAACTGCTGTGGAAGGACTGCTAAATGAAGGGTCACATTCAGCAAGAATTAATTTAACCTCAAGCAGTGATATAGCTATGGTGTAGGTTTGTACCAGTGAGGTTTGTCTATCAGCAGTGCTACCTTTTAGACTGGTTGATGTGTTTAACCTTGGAGTTATTTATCTTATATTGCTTTCTTCGGAATAGCTGCTTATTTCCATCTGCATATGGACATGCAATAGTCTCAAACCTATTAATAGGTTTTAGTCTGGTTTTCTGGGCCATTTAATGAATTGCGAGGTGGTACTGAAATGTGAGATAGTATTATAAAAAGAAAAGCCCAAAGTACTACCTGTAATGGATTTGTGTGTGGTATGAAATAACTGTCTCTATGTTTGGAAGAGATGACTTTACAGTTTTGGGGCAAAAACACAACTGTAATTTGAAGGTATTGTATTTTTAGCTCAGTGTCATACTTTCTAGAAAGGTATTAGAGAGGGCAATGAAGCTGCGGTGCAATTCCAAATAGAAGCTCTTTTACCAATTCATTTCTGAGACACTGAAATAAATATTTGCAATCTGGAACGTTCAGTTGTGTAAGGCCTCTGTAAGAGTGCATATTATTGTAAGGCAGTTTATAGAACAAACAATAGCTAGTGTCAATGTACAGTATTGTGCACTAAATCAATGAGAGGTGCTTTTGACTTCAGGTTTGCTCAGGTTCACAGATGAATTTGTTAACTTCAGTCTCAGAAGTTGGCTGTGAGATGTGTTAGCCTCCTCGTGAATGTATTCACACTTCTTTGTTCTAGGACGCGTAGATGCCTTGCTAACGGAGGATGCTATTGATTAAAATAACTGCATGTTTTTTTTCTTTTTAGATATTGTAGATTAACTTACTGGGTTGGTGTCCCCACTGAAAACATCCAAACAATTCCAGTGGGCTTTATGAGGAAATATGGTTGGTTTAATGTGTTACACTCCATTCCCTTATCTAATGTTGTGTTGTAATGAGAGAGGCCACAATTACTGATGAAAGTCATTGTCTGGTGCTGAAAACTTGTAGCACTTTTAGCAGTTAAACTCAGGTTGCCTTGGGCAATATCAAATTTGGTACTGATCTACCCTGAAGTCCCCATTTCCTATTAAAAACTAAGTGTAAAATGTGGGGTGGAAAAAAAACCTTGCAGAATAAAAGATAAATAAAGATTTAAAAAAATAATTTAGGTAGCAAACTTCAAAACTTTTTTGCCTTGGAAGTGCACGAAGAACATAACTATTCCTACTCCCATGTCAAAGACATCTCTTAAAATATTGAATCATTCTTGCCTCTCTTATCAACCTGCTGTGTTCCTGTCCCTTTGTTCGTCCCATTTTCCAGACAAGTTTGTGGCTTTGCATCATCCCGGCTGTACATACCACAGACAGATGAGGTGCAAACACCCCAGTGTCCTCCCTTTAGTGCAAGATGGATGTCACTCTGAAGCCACTCCTGGTACCACCTTGCTGCAGGGATTGACTGACTGCTGTTTAGAGGGCTGACAAGCAGACTGATACAAGAGGGCATTGCGTGGCAGCAGGGAAGAAATCAAGAAAGTAACTAGAGAAATTTTGAGTTAGCGAGATTTACTCAGGAGATGAATGAGTTGTGGCAAAATTACCTCACAGAGGCATGCCAAATGGGTTGCAGTGGAAAAGGCAGTTTGATGCCAGCATTTCACTCATATTTATATTTATGGAAAAAAAAAAAAAAATCACTTTTTTCTCATTACTTACCTTCTCCGTCAGTCAGCCCTCAGTCCCAAGCACTGAGGTATAAGAGCAAATTCAGCCAGGAAGCAAGCGCCTTTGAGGTGGGAGCAGCGTCAGCCATGGCCTGAGAACTGGACCCTGGGTGCTGGACGAAGGCCTGAGGTAAAAGGGGTGCTGCCCTTGCGTCCCCGAGGACCTTCCCCACACTAGGGACACCCAAGGACCAGGATGGACCCCTCTGGATGTCGGAGGCACCCCAGTTTGCTGGGGGGTGGTTTCAGGGGGAGGTGATGGTGCAAGCAGCACCGCAGCGGCTGGGCCCTGCCTGCCCTGTGTGGCACTCGCCTTTCCCCCCCGCCCAGCCTGGGCCTGCAGCCAGAAATAAGGGCCTGCTGTTCCTCTGAGGGGCAGGCTGCTTGTGTTTGTCTTTTTTTGTAAAACATCTTTTCGAGCCTTTGCTGTGTGCTGCAGATTACATTTTGCAGTTGCTAGGTGGCAATGTGTCTTCAGGAAAGGAGGGCTGTGGAGGTCCGGGGAAGGGGGCTTTGCTGTGGCGCCTCAGAGGCCTCTGAGGTAACGAGGCAAGGGGGAAAAGCTGCACTTTCCCCCTCCCCACTGTTTTTGGGCCAGGGGGACATCTGGTTCATACCATATATGCTCACAACCTTTTATTGTTTAATTGATGTGTGTTAGGTGGGGGGAGGTAACTAATCCGTGTCCTGCTTTAAGCTAATGTAACACACAGGGCACGAGAGAGGGGTGTAGAAGCCGGGTGCAGGCTGGGACTGGGAAGCAGCCGGTGCCTCGGAGGCCAGGGTGCTGCAGGGCCTCCCCGCTGCTGCCCCAGCCCAGGCAGCGGGCGCAGCCGTGCTGCCTCTTGGCCCAGGAGCTGCTGCACCTGGGGGTGGTTGGGAGCTCACAGAAGGGGGGCTTGCTGACAAACTTAAATACAAAACTTAACACAACTTAATGCAATGGTTGGACTTGATGATCTTGGAGGTCTTTTCCAACCTAAGTGATTCTATGAAAACTGTTGGCAGGAATAGGCTACTACTTCAGAGGCTGATGAGTATGCTTTTATTATTATTATTATTATTACTTTTTTTTTTTTTTCCAACTAGAAACGTGCTGCAAGATGTGAGCCAGAGATGTCTTGAAATCTGCCTGTTCGAGAGTCCATTACTTTCAGAGTGCCTTTCCTTCTGGCTCTCCTCCTCTCTGTAAGACCTCATGTTACTTGACTAAACATAGATTAAATTACCCAGTGCTAATTTATTTGCTGGAGATAGCTTTTACTGGAGAGCAAGACAGTCCTGTGTTCTGAAAGCTTTGATCTGTATAAACAAATGCTGTTTGTTATAGATGGTGTAATACATTCCAGCTTTATTTGTTCTGAGCAAGATGTGCCAAGGATACATCCACTGTTTTTTTTTATACTGGCAATTGGGGGTGGAAGGGAGAATTCTTTTCATCCATCTGATCCTGGTTGTTATTTACTCTCGAATGACAATTATTTTAAAGAGAATTAATTATGAGCCAGTCATAGAACTGTAGTTCAGTGCAGCTGGTTGTCAATGATGAACTCAAAAGCTGTAATTATTACAGGTTTGGAAAGAGAGCTGAAATGACCCAGATGGTTATCCTGATTAAACTGATCCAAAAGTCACCAGAAGTAGTGCTAATCTTCTACTTCTACTGGGTACAACAGTGCGTACAGATCTGCTATTAGCAGGGGACAGGTGGTAGTGGATCAGGTTCAGGTGGCTGAGAGCTGGACCATAAAGACATCAAGCTGGACAAACTTCTGAAGTACTGAGTCCCTGGTGGTGAAAAGCTGAGAGGTTAAAACACAGACGCTGAATGAAACAGGCCCCCTCTGTCAGTCCCTGGGTGATTATTGGCCCATACACACTAAAGGGATAAAACAAACTAAGAAAATAATCTGAGAAGGAAAATGAGGGCAAGAAGAGCCCCATTCAGAGTTGAAGCTCTGGAAAGTAATCAGAACAAAGTTAAAGCAGTGTTTTGTTTTCTATCATATCTGCAAGCACTATATTCCAACAAAAAACTGTCGGTAGTCTTATATATGACTGGTTTTGGAGCACTTGATGTACTCTGGCAGTAATAGCTGTAAAAATGTGTTAGTGGAAGCTGCTTCCCTATGATAAAAAGAAACACGTGACAGAAATGTTTAAAAGAAGTGAGGAAAAAGCAAAAAATGCATTGATGTGAAAATGTATTCATGACTGCTAAATCTGGTAATAGCAGGCAAAAAGAGATGCTGGAAGGACCCTTGAGATTGAAAAATGTAAGGGAAGGATCATAGATGCTATATGCTTCCTTCAACTAAAGAATGACATTGAGAAAGCTTTCAAAGCTTGGCAGGTTGTTTCCAAAAAATAGGGCCCTTTGTGGGAAATAGCTGTAGTAATATCAGATCATGCACCAGTCAGGTGGCTCTAAGGTTGCAGTGAAGTACTGGTGTAGCATATATAATCCATGAGCTCATATGGAATGACTTGGTGGTCAAGGAAAGGAAAAATAGCAGTGTCTACTTGAGTGTTGTGTAGGTTCAGACTGTGCTCTCTTAGCTCTGCTAAATTACATAATGGAGACAGTAGAGCGTGGTTTGTTATCTTTGACATTTTGTTCAAGTAAGAATTGAAAACAAAAAAAATGGTTCCATAATTAAAAAACATCACACATACAAAACAAAAACAACAAGAACAAAAAAACCCACAATGTCTGGGTCAGCAGGGAATTGCAAATGTATATGGAGGCAACTAATGCAAATTTAACCAAAATTTAGTATGCTTTGGGATCCTTGGAGCTACACTCAATAATGTAAGTCTGGAAGTACCTACAATAGAAAACAAAGCCTGTAAACAGCAGGAGAATCTTGAGAGGTGGCCATGGGATTGGGTGAGGTTGTCATGTCAGACAGCGCCATATTCTAGAGCTACGGTTTCTACAGACTCCAGAAAGAAGCAAGACAGAGGATCCAAATTAGCTGACTTGGCCAAAGGATAGGCAACAGACTGAGCAGTTTTAGTCTGTAGGATTAATTATTTTATTATCACCTGATAACTATGATGCCCATGTGATGGGGAGGTCACAAGAAAATGAAAGGATCCACAGAGATACCTTAAACGTTGCTATTAAGCTTATGTGTATATATTTTTCATGTTGAATTACATATAATCTGGTGGTTAGTTGTTATATTTGCATGGGAAGTTAAGACATGGTGAACTGTCCCTTAAAAGTTTCTGGAATTAGCTGCTGACTGTTGTGTGACTACTCAACGTTGAATAATGTTGATGTGTTAGAAGTCTGACACCAAATGAAAGTGACCTCTGCTTGCCTTGGATTTCTAAAATCTACAGTGTGCACAAGACAGACATATATGCAACTAATAGATCTATTATGCCAGTCAGTCCTCTTTAAGGAAGGCGAGATTCCCACATAATGACTCTGTATAAAGGCTTAATGTGCTTTAGATAAGGCTGTCCAATAATTTGCAATATACTTACTATATTTTAAGCAGCGCAATTGGACAGTCTTCCTTCAAATAAATTAATCTCATTGTCCTGTATACTTATGGCTATAGAGCTAGAGAAAATCAGTAACTGCATTGTGCTGTTAATTCCACTTATTTCTTTATATATTTTACATTATAGTTATTCAAGTTGGGCAATTACCTGAAGAGTCAAAGATAACTGATCTTTGTTGACAGGCTGTAATAACTTAAACCAGCATCTTGCTTGCAGTGCTCCTCTTAAAATGAAAGCAGTTATAAGAGCATATTCATAAGTTTGCCTAGCCACTGTACAAATATTTTAGAAAATAAGGTCTATGCTCCAAGAAATACCAGTTAAACAGATACTGAGCCAGCAAAGACACCAAATCAAACAGAAGAGATAGGGAGGGCCATTAAGAGAAAGGATTGTGTTATTCATCTCTGAATGGCGTTTCCATTACTGTGAAACTACTTGGAATGAAATGGGCAAATAGCTTTGAATAAAAAACAGCTGCATTGTGGTGGTATCATTTGCTTAGGTTATTATGTGATGAGTTTGATTTGGAGGAAGAGTGAAGAAGATTTGGGAGGGGATTTTAATCAGAGCTGTTAGCAGCAAAAGAAAGGCAGGACAGAACGTAAGTGATTCATGCAGCGGAGCGTACCCTGGGCAGTAGGCACTTGCCCAGCTGGAAAGACTGTCAGGTCATGTCGCTGGGCATTGTTTTCTTCTTTCTCTTTCAAGTTAGGCTACGAATATAACAGTCAACGTTTGCACGGTGCCACATGCAGCGTTCCCAGAGCTCCTCCTCTACTGGTTAGTGAGAACAGCAGCACACTGTGCTGTTCTGGACCGAGCGTGGGGGAAGAGGAGTTTCTGGGAATGCAAAGTGGGGCACTCAGAGGCAGGCAACACCACCACAAGACTGCTGCTTTCGGTCAGATAGATTGCATTATCACTGGTGACCTAAGCAAGGGGCTTGGATGTGCACAGGTGCGTTCAGAGATTATAGTGAATGTTATTGGTAGCGGGAGAACCAGACACCACTGAAGTGAATTTGACTGGAGTTGTGCGGGGAGATAACAAAGCACCAATTTTGCTATTCTTTCCTCTTCCCTGAGCCATCAGTAAAAGAAAGTAGTCTGGCTTCAATTACCACAATGAGGTTTTCATAAAAATGAAACAGACAACGATTTTGGAAGGACCTGGAAGCTTCCCAGCCTGAAAAAGGCTCAACATGTTGTCTTTTGCTGTTGCATTGAAAGAACTACACCCTGTAGGGACGAAGGGAGGGCTTACTGGTGGATTACTTCAGAAACCCCAGTGTTCTTGGAATTGGGAAAGATGACCTGATTGCTATTTTAACTATTTTGGAAAAGTGGGAGAGCTTGTTTGTTTGTTTATTCATTTAAAGTGGTAGGGATCCAGTTAACACACAGGATGGAAATGTGTTTGATTTCCCTAGTACTTCATGTCATTTCCTGACTTTTTAATCTCTCCAGTGCCTTTACTCTCTTTAAGTGTACATACGGTCAAACAGGTTGAGAGAGAAATAGATCAATTTCTTACTGGGAAGCATGTATCCTGTAATCAAACAGTCACAGTAGTCTCAGGATGCCATGGAAGTAGCTTAGAAACAGAGGTGCAATTTTGTCCCTGTCCCCCTTCCCCCACGATATTAACAGTGCCTGAGGAAACTCAGAAAATTGCTTAGTGTGGTTTAGTGCTCCTCTATAGTATTTCCAGATTAGTTTGATGCTCCTCTGTACTATTTCAGAACACTTCAAATTTGCTATTAAAAATATTTACCTTTAGCTCCACCTTGCTGCTCTGTGAGTACAGTTTAACTAACTGCTACTAAAGATCCATTAATATTAAACTGAAAATCTCTCCTTTTCCTTGCTTGCTTGCTTTGGAAGTTCTATAGCTATACATTGGACTGAGACATCTATGTAATGTTTATTCCCATTTTCAAGCAAATTCTAGGACTCCAACATTTTCAGTTTCCAATATACATTACTTACGTATATATGCTGCAAAGTCTTTTCACTTCCTATGTTCCTGCTGATTTGTTACCAGGTAGCTCTGATTTTTTTGTGTTGTGACGCCACGACAGAATATTATAGTTGTGTAATGTCACACATAATGGCATTAAAATATGTAAAACCTGGAGCTTGACTTAACCAATATACTCATATCTCTAAACTCAAACTTGGTTTCTTTTCAGAAGGCTGCTTCAATAATTAAAACATTTTGAATGCTTCCATAAGAAAATACAAATTATTTTTTTTTAAAAACAGATTTTTCAAGAGAATCACACCTTTATGAATGAGACATTTTGCACTCTGGAACTATTTATGAATAAATTTGGTTCTTACTAGAAATTATTTAATAGGTTAGACTAGCAAGCACTGAATCTGGCAGCATTTTAAAGGTCTAAGATAAGTCAGAATAGTGTTCACATGTCACATTGTCTGTTTTCTTCCTCTATCTGTTCTCTGTTCCAAGTTAAAATCTCTAGAACCACTAAATCTCAGACTCTAATATAAATCTCTAATATTAATTAGAGAATAATTTTAATGTGATAGCAGATCTCCAGACTGTGACTAGGGCAGAGCCTGAACAAATCCTGTATTTGCCTGACAGTTTCTTTTCTTTCTCACAGGGTGTGCTCTGCTAATTAATCATTCTTTGAGTTGTGGCAAAAGCATAGACATAAACATATATATGTATGTGAAAGAGAAGACGATGACAATTTTACAGCTGAGAGTTTGTTTGAAAGCTATCTTTTTTATGGTTTTATATACCAGAAAAAGGCCCTATTACCTACCATATATTCAAAAAAAAAAAAAAAAAAAAAAAAAAAAAA
>VXAA01001627.1:1107924-1133774 GCA_013399115.1 Anseranas semipalmata
CCTCAAATATGTGTATAGATGTGTGTGTGCGTGTATAAATATATATATGTAAATATATTTATAATAAATATATATTTATAATAAATAAATATATATATATGTAAATATATTTATTATAAATATATATATTTAAGTGCATGCCCATATTTTAAAGCTAGACAAACATGGCCTCATTGATACACATTTACGATAAATCAAGCAAACCTGACAAAAAGGTTTCTGGAAAGAAGTTACTGAGAAACAAACAAACAAAAAAACATGACCTTATTTAACCTTGATTCAGACAAAAATAAATCTTGCATGAGGCTATGTGGAGCACCAGCCCTCTGAAATGAGATGAGCTTCAGAAGCTGCAGTGGCAAAACACTCCAGGTGGCAGGCAAGGGTAAAGCCAGGCAAAGCTGGATGTCAGATGAAAGCAGGCCTCTCAACTTTGGAGGTCATTCAGGCTTTTGCATGTTCCTTCTGTAGGAATGGCATCATTTTCTACATAAATCTTGGGAAGGATCCCCTGTATGTGTTAAATGGTCCAGAGAATAAAGCTAACAATTTGGTATTGAGACAGCTGTTTTTTTTGTTTAGCTATTGAAATAAAATAATAATAAAATAAAAAAATAGGGTAGGTACTCTTTCAAAAACAGCTCGAAAAACTTTTCCCCTTGGCAAAAAAGGGCAAAAACTAGATAAAAAATAATTCATTTAACTCCAACGAGAATGATTTGCTTTCTCCTAGAAAATTATTCTGTTCTGATTAAAAGTGACCAACTTTGAAAGGGGAAACTGACATTTTTTGCCACCTTAAAACACAGACTTTTTATGATATTAAATGCTTCTTAGCTATAAAGATATACTGAACTTGACTTGAATTCACGAGGGCAAAGAGTTGAAACTCCACTCAGTTTTGTTACGCAAATGCATGATTATCAAGTTTCAATCGTTGCTTTTCAAAGCAGTAACAACATGCCAGATGCCAGTCAAAGAAACTGGAAGAAATTATGAGATCTGAAAAAGACTGTTGAAAAACTACCTTTTTGGCCTGCCTACTGCTGTTGTGGCAAATCCTCTGTTACTTCAGTGAACTCTGCTTGGATGGCTGTGTGCGCTCGTGTGAAATGCCCATTAAAATCAAGAGCGAGTCTGTAGAGGCTCAGAAGTTTTCAAGTATAGAATTTACTGCAGCATTATTGACTGAAGTACTCCTCTAAGTAGGTATGGCTAAAACATAGTTTGGTCTCTGAAAGCACCAGATGCAGTAGGTCTCAGTTCATGCTTTCATCTTAAGTAAGGCATATAATCCAGAATGAGCGACAGCAAAAAAAAAAAAAAAGGTCATCATGGAAAGTCAAAATGCTGTGTCATGCTTCCTATTAGTTAGTTCTTTTTAGAACTTAAGTTGTACACTTCATTTCTGATGCGTCCTTTTTTTTTTTTTTTTTTTCCTTAAACAAGAGAAGATGCCAAATCTTTGGTTGACATTGGGATGTAAATGATTGATGCTCCTTTGAAATATGTAAGGTGATCGAAAGGATGGATTTTGGTGCCGTAAAAATAATACGGAAGCGTTTGCTCTTCTGACAGGCGAGACGATGTTTTCATTCAGCAGCAAAAGTAGGGTGAGCAAACGGTTAACTTTAATGGGATGGGAAAGCTATGCATCTAAGGAGAGGTCTGTACAAAATGGCTGCCTGCAGCCTTAACTGTTAATTAGCTGCAATACTGGTTCAGCAACCACAGCCATGTTTCGTGTGACCTCACTGGTGTGGCATCTGGGCAATTATCTTTGGGATAATGAGCCCTTTCATCCATAGCAGAACAACAACATCTCACTTGGCTTGTGAAAGATCAGAGCCAATCTGCTGCTCGTCAGGGTGCCTGCCATCCCCTTTGTATCACACCTTATTTCAAACCTAACCTTTCACATCCTGCATTAATTGTTTTTAGATTAAATATTAATGAATCCATTTTAGCAGCATAGGGGAGTGGGGAGAGCTAATAAACACCAAGTATCATCCACGTGGTAATATGGATCTTAAATATTCCTGTCTGAGTTTTGAAAAGAAAGAGAAACAACATTCCAGATCACTGGTTACAAATGATCATAAGCTTTTTCATCTATGAAGAACTGTAATTAACAGCAAGTATGGTCCTTCTTCCTCAATTGTACAGTTTTAAGAAAATAATTCTTAGTAACTATTCACTTAATGTATAAAAATTATAGAAACACCCAGCAAAAGGCTGTACCTTTTTCTTGATCTTTTCATTTTCCACGCCCTGCTGTAGAGCAACGCTTTCCAAACATTTGACCCTTCACAGAGGCTTTCCCCTTATTTCACTTCATTCTTAAAGGGTAATGCGAAGACTTGCTCGATTCCACTGAAATAATTGAACATGTCGTGGCTAAATTTCTGTAAGACTACTCTTTCATGTTTATTGATGAGCTATGAAGCTTTTTCTCTTGCTTTGAAGAGTACTCATGAAGATAAGTTGCAATTTAACAAGGTGTGGCAATCAGTGCAGGAGCATGACATGAATCGTTAATGTTTTGAATCTTTGTTTCCGCAAAATATATATAGGAAATACTTACAGAAGCTGGAGTTCTGTCTCCATTCCCTGGATGTTGCTGAGTTTATGTGGTTTCACCTTTTCTCCCCCACTTGTACAGTATAGTTAGGCTTCTTCTGCAGACTTTGATTAAACTGAAAGACAGAGAATTATGGTTTAATTTTCCTCATGGTCTGAGGCAAGGGCACTTCTTCCAGCTAACAGAAGTTATTGAGTTTCCTTGAAATGTCAGCTGGAAAGGTACCCATTGCCTAATATAAAGCAGCAACATCAACATTTGTTCTGTTGTCTTTTTTTTTTTTTTTTTAATATAAGATAACACTAATAAATCATCATGTTATGAGACCTACAGGACATATCTTTGATGGCTGTGCAAATCTCTTCCTCATTTCTATTCAGAGGGCTATCTCTAATTTGCTTTTATGCTCATTCAACTGTAACTCTCTACTTACTGTTTTCCATGTCTTTGAACTGTTGGTTTCATAACTCTTGTTTTTCTTTTCTTTGGACCAAACTAATCAAATGCAAGTAATTAATTTACATTACTTCTAACCTGCAGACATTTCATTACCACACTGAGAAGGTGAGAAACTAAGAGATGTGTAGGATATTTGCTTAAGAAAGTCAGGAGGATTTTTTGTACATAAAAGATGTATAAAATTCGAAGTTGTTCAATCATCATCCTCTGCACGGCTTAAACATTACTTTGAATTTCAGTTTTCCGATCTTTGAGAGCAGTAAGTTGAAAAGTCAGTTTTAAATATTTTATGGAGTTTACGCACGATTCAAAGGCAACAGAGGTTGTTTACCCTCAAGAGTTAGCTCTGTCAGAGTCATTCCACAACTCAGCTTTCTGACTAGTTTCCATGGTGTCTTGTGAGCGATGACAGGAATGTTTGGGAAAGGAATGCGTTTCACTGGGCTGCCCCTGCCTCACCAGCTAGTGCTGATGCCATCTGATGGCTTTTTCTCTCAGAACCTGTCTCTTTATTTTGAATACCTAGTGGATGCAGCTCCGGTAGCCATTTGCCTGTATGAGTTATCCTCTGTGAAATTCCTCTATTGATCCAGTCCTCTGTTCTGTTTGCCCTCTCAAGTGCTGCCACAGCTTTGATGAGGGGAAAAATAAAAGTCTGTTGTGACCCACAAATGTTCTTCCTTTTCGGTGGATAGGCAATTTAGTGTATAGGATCTGTTGCCATTAAAATTCCCCTTATGAATCTCTGAGACATCACAAATGTGCGAAGTGCAAATATGATGGAACACAGTTCATGCAACAAAGGTTAATGAAGACAGCTTATTAGTATCCTGCTGAGTTTGTTGTCGAATGCATTGTAGTGGTGCCTGGAGGCTTTGCTCTCAACGGAGCCCCAGTACAGTAAGGCAGGGCAGACAGAGAGTGCTTATGAGTTCATAGACAAGGCTGACAGAAGAAGCACAATCGATATGACTGACTTGTTAAAAATAAAGTTTAAAGTGTGTGAGAACCATTCACATGTGCCCCTATCTTCTACTTTGCTAAGGTGGCAACGGAGATAGCTAAGTTGTTAAGGACATGGCTTGAAAAGGAAGACAGAGGAAATCCTGTATTTCTGTCAAAATGTGGTCCGAAAGGATGGCTCAGACTCTTTCTGAAGATGGTGGGGTACGTCACCCTGTGACTGTCCCAGTGAAGCCAGTATTCCAACATCACTGGGAGAGACTGGGATAAAGATGGATGAAATTTCTTCTAAAAGTGAATGGAAGAGACTGGGTAAGGCTTATGCTTAAGGCTAAGGAGTGGCAGAAGATGTGTATCTGAGTTACAAAATGAATCTCCCTCTCATGCAACACGCTTCCACATCAAAACTTTCATCTTTCTGTGCATTCTCTGTTATTCTAAACCAAAGTATAGACAGTGAAATGAAATAGGAAAATCTTAAGCACAGTTGTTTATCAGTGTTATACTTTTTCTGAACTTTCAAGACGTTATCTGTAATCAAACCCTTCCTCTCGTAAATTCAGGCTGGTTCTTGTGCATTCAAGTTTTGAGTCAAATCTCTTCAAGACATTGACTTGCTGAGGAATCCCTAGTTTTCCTTTCAATTTTGTGTGGAAAATGTTTTGTTACATCATTCTTGGTGTTCTTTGCTTCTTTTATAACCAGTATATTAATGTGTTTTTTATTTTTTATTTTCACACTGAATAGAAATTTACTTAGCAATTGCTATCTTTTTTCTTCCTTTTATTTGCTAGTTCTTAGCCTGTGAAACATAATTTGATATATATATATATATATATGTATTTTTAATCTAGTTAGATTACATTACATGCATGCCTATAAATTGTAAGAGACATCTATTAGCCTAGAGCTTCATACTTGTCCCTCACTTCAAACAGCCTTGTGTTCCTGTGTTATTGCAGAAGAAGAAATGATGGCTAGCGCTTTCAGGGAGACTTAAAGAATGCTGATGTCTGAAGTGTTTCCAACTCTGCTGCTTGCTTGTTCTGTGGCCTCTGTGATGCATTGTCCTACTTCACAGAAGCTTTTGAACTTGGTCTCTAAAATTTACTTTCTCTAGATGACTGTGGATGGATTACCAGAGCTGATTTTCAGAGTTGCTGAGTACGCACAATTTCCTCATCCTTTAAATAATTCTAGGCAGGCACCGCCTCCAGAAAATCAGGTTGTTTTCTCTAATACCAAGCTATGTGTATAAACTCCTAATGTAGTACGTAAATTGGACTTCATTCACTATATCTATGTCACTTAAACTGTCTCTCTCTGATGCATTTTTCGCTTCTCTCTCTTTTTTTTTTTTTTTCTTTTTTCCACCTCAGAGTTCATGACTTTGCCTCAGGTCACTTGGGATATTATTAATGGTACCTCTTCCTTATATTGACAGAAGAGAAAAATGACATTTTAGATGAGTCAGACTGAAGCACTCCTCTCCCCTCTTCTGTGATTATCAGGGGAAAAAACTCTTCTTTTGCTGTCAGGCCAAAGTCAAGAGTTTGGGGTTTGGTCAAGTCATCTGAAGGTCATTGAGCCCCAGGGCCTGGCAGCTTCATGTACCAGTCTGGTAAGGGAAGCTGGAGACCGCAGCACAGAAGCAGAAGTTGCTCAGAATATTCCAGTCGTTGCAGACACGCACAGCTGAGGACAAAAATCGTGCTTTTGGTTTTAGGGGTTGTTTCTGATCTAGAAGAGAGAGGCTGTTTCGGGACTGAAGTTATTTCTGAGGGGTCAGCTAGAGAGTAAGCTGTTTGCTGATAGCAAATTACACCTGCATTGTTTGTTGGAGGCTTCCTGGATCCTCTGTCCTGGTTTTGAATGCCAGGGGCAGCTCTGTCCTTTCTCTCTTCAGAGCTGACAGGCAATAGGTGCTATTTTAAACAAGTCATTCTCTTTTCTGAGCGCTGACATGCACATGGTGAAGTATTAGCATTTTATAACATTGTGAACCATTGCCAACTCAGGAGCTCCAGCCTCACAAGTGAAACACCCATATTCTGAAATGCAAATATTAGGTTTGTTAAATTTGCATTCTGTTAGTGAAACTTGAGCAGTTCTGGTTTCCAGGCCTCTCTGTGTTGTAACAAGGGCTAGAAATGCACTGCTGAAAACCATGAAGGAGGGCCCGAGGTTCTTCAGTAGCTGATCCCCTTCAGCAAGGATGAGGGTAATAAAAAATACCAAATATAGCAAGTCCTGGTGACTCTGAAGATACCATACGTTGCACGTGGAGAGAACTTTTTGAAGAAAATCTTTTTTTTTATTGTGGTGCTGACATTCTGGACAGACTCTGAAGATATCCTTCCCATATTACAGTGGCCTCCTGCCAGGCTGTGTAAAATGGACAGTCTGTGCCACGTGGCTTAAACGTGGGGCATTACCAAATGCTGTTGCAGAATGACTGATAGGAACAAACGTCTCCTCCCTCCTGAGACATTCCTTGAAGCAACAGCAGAGCTAAGAGGAACAGGTTGAGAAATGTGTTTAATGTAGCAAAAAGTCCTGTAATTTGCAGTATCTCTTTTTATGACAGCATGAGAACAATGATTTTAAATGCTTGTGGCTATACAAGCTTTAACATGAGATTAGTGTAACTCTTCTTAGGTATTCTAGTTGTATCAGAATGTACTTAAAAAGGCATCTTAAAACAATATAAACCACTCATGTTAATCTCTCTCTCCTGTGAATGACTTTAAGCATAGAAAGTTCTGATGTTTGGCAGGTAACAACTGTTTATAAAGAAGCTCCTCAAGTCAATGGTTTGTGAAGGATATTAGCATAAGTCAATGACATCTGAAAACCAACAATTACCAACCAAGATAGAGAAAATAAAAATTGGTGTGGCATAACTTTGAGGTATTATTTGGCCATGACTAGACATCTAAGCTGTATCCTGAGCTGACAGGTCACCTTAATTTAAATTTCAAACAAGTGAACAGACTATACATTGTAAAATTCAGTAAACCATTGTGTTGCTTAAGAAGTCACATGTGACTTAATGAGCTTAGCATGCTTGATAGCTACAACTCACCTCAAAAGAGAGCAACTATATGGAACTATAGGTGTAATGACTATAGTTTTTCAGATGAGTTTCTTTTTTGGTATCCTTTCCAGTCCTGTCAAAGATTGGAGATCTGGATTTTCAGTGCTCACTTTCCCTTGCAGTGGAAATCTGCAATTCTTTAGCTTTTGTGACATATCAACATGGAGAGGTTTAAGAGCTTGTCTTTTCATACCTTGTCTACTGAGTAACTCCTGCCCAGCTGATGCACTTCGAATTACATATATAGGTACATATTTTTATCTGTGGAGTGCTGATACGTAGTGAGCATTATGCTAGTTAGATGTGATATCATTTACAGTATAGCCAAGCTCCGACAAAAGATTTCCAGGTTTTACATATAATTTCTGCTTGTTTGCAGAGACCAGACGAGCTCAGGCTTGTGGCTGTGTAATTCACTGGGGGATTTTTCTTGTTCGACCTCATGTTCTCTAGTCAAGAATTTTGAAGTAATAGTTTACAGAACAACTGTGACAATCTGCACGGTTCCAATAAATTTAACAGGACGCAACACAAAATAATGCATGTCTACGAGAACATGAGTTATGGTGCCTGTGGGAACCATAACTTTGCATTTCCTGACTTCTGAGTGTTAAGGTGGGTTTTAAATTCCTCATCATACTAGCATTAATATAGTTTAGTGCAGCAGCTAACTTACCTGGCCCTCCCCTATTTCTCTTCTGGACCCCACCACCAATTTCACTGGGTTTTATGGGGAAATAAACAAAACTCTTGCTATATGTGTTGGATCAGCTGATTCTAGCTCTGCTTGACTTAACAAATTCAGGTCATACTTTAGATAAAATAACCCTCAGTATTTTGCTTAGTTTACACAGCAGGAATAAAGGAGAAGGTGAGAGAGCTGTTCAGCTGTGGCTGCTTGTTAAACAGTGGGGAATGCAGAAACTTCTAAATAAAACAAATGCTTGCAGGCAGAAAACTTGAAAAAATGAACTTAACTAGAGCACTACTACTTCTATGTAGCACAGGGAGCATTTTGCCGTGCTGTAATAGCAATTTAAAGGTTAATACAGACCTGTAAATGAGGGGTTGTTTCAAACTTAACACAGTTTCCTCTTGGTGAGTATGGTAGTGGCAATCTGAAGAGTAATTGTGTCAGCAGTGAGGAAGCTGTGTTGATCTCAAAGGCTCTGTCAGAAAGAGGTTTAAAATTAAGACTTCTGATGGGAAGATGATGGGCCTAGACTAGAATACTGCTTCTGGAGGAGTCTGCAGTTTTGATCTTAATACCAATGCACGTGTTTCCTTGTTTACTTCTTTGGGCTTAACTGAAAAATTTTAACATTTGAAACCATGATGATGGGGAGGAAAAATCTTCACGAAGCCCATAATAGTCTCTAAACCATTTGTGCAGGGATATGAAAGGGAGGCTTAAAGAATTAGCTGTTACTGTCTGACTCATTTACTTTCTGAAATACTGGCAGATGCAGCTGTAGAGTTCCCCATTGAAATTATCCTCTTGGCACTGCATCAAAAGAGTGTAAAAATATTCAGCTGTCTTGATAATTCCAAGGGCACTCCAACTTCTCTTTTTTTCCCTGTTTGTACATCATCCTACTCATTTCCAGGTGGAAAGATTAGATATTTATGGGACAAAACAAAACGTAATTCGGCCATCTTAATCACAGGTGGTCACTGTGATTAGAAACATAAATTCTAGCCTACAGTCATATACTATGTCCTAGGTCAGAATATTTTTTTAATGTGGCTAGAGAATTGTAGTTACAGAAAGATAATGCAATGCAGGGCGCTCTGTTGTAGTATTTAGTAAGGTGAATAATAGGTTCAGTAATTCTGGTAACCATTTATTCTGTTAAGTCCATTTCATTTTATTGCATCTTCCTAATTTTGCTGCTCCTGGCACTTGTGCTTACTGGACTGGTGCAGAATTGACATAATACCCGTCACTCAGGCGGCTGATAATCACATTTGTTAGGATGCGTGATCATGCAGCGCAGACGTACAATTACACAGGAGATAATACCTTAATTCTATGTACTTTCATTTTATTATGGGGCTACAGTTGCTACTCTACTAGTTCACATTAACCTCCATTTTTCACTTTAATTCTATCTATTAGCTTTGTGCAACTAAAGCATCATATCTTACCTAGGTTCACAGCACTTCTCTTTCTGTATAGATTCAACATTTTTGATAATTTAGGTTCCACTCTTTGTTTTAGTTAAACTTTAGAAATTCAGGAACCTGAACCTACTTCTGTTTCCTTTGTTGTATTACACTTCAGAGTTATGTGCTGTTGTTTCTGTGAGTTTCACTGATGAAAACCTGAATGCACAGGTGTCAGCCTAGTTGCTTAAGAAATGAGGCTCATGTGCTGTGCAGCTGTCAGTTTCTCACTGATCTTTTTTTTGAACTCATTGCTGTATTGACAGACGGTAGAGATCTCAAAGGTATGAAGTATCTACAAGCTTCTGTAAATTGGTGGCTGGATAGAAGAGTGCAATCCAAATCAGCGTCAATTCCACGGTGGCAGCAGCATCAATCAGCTGAGAGAAGCAGCAGCCAGCCAGCTGGGTGTGCGTGCTGGCCACTCGGTGCCTGCGATGCTCTGAGCTGCCCTTAGCACCTGGAGCCTGCGGAAGAGGCAGGAGGATGCGGTGAAAGAGGAGGAGAAGCAGCAGCTGGAGGGCAGCACCGCATGCAGATCCATACAGAGCTAGGCGCCTTCTGGTCTGCTGCCTGTTGCACAGCCTGTGATGGGGATCATGCGGTAGCATAGGTAATCTGTCATCAGATTCATGCTGTCTGATGTCATCACTGAAGGGTTTGCGCCACTTGCCATTCCTTCTATCCAAATTTTGCTGTATTCTCCGCCTTCATCTTTGTGGTGGTGGTGTTTTTTTTTTTGTCTAGGAAAATTAAAGATTTATCAAAGCCCAGGCTGTTATGGTAGTATTATTACTGTTAGATGTCATAACAATGTACAGCAAGAAAATAAGAAATCAGTAGAAATGATGTAGGTTTTTGTGTATTCCAAATATACATTACAGGAGAAATCTTCAGCTAGTATAATTTAGTTAATGGAACTGTAAAACACTGTAGCTGCTAAGATCATCTATGATTGTTGCTGACAAGGTTTGTTGTGCTCTGTTTTGATGGGACAAGATGCTATCACATTTTTCCTTCGTGTGTGTGCCTTTGCGTGTATGGTATGCCTAATAATGCATCGTAGAATGTCCTACCACCTGAGGAACTGTGGGGAAGAAGCTCAGCAGTAATAGTTTTGAATTACAATGCATGGAATTTTCTGTATATTTCTTAAGCATCCTAGAATACTGTCAGATGCTCAGTTTGAAGTCTATTAGATTTTGTGTAGGAACTGAAAGACTAGGGAGCTTATTACATAGCAGCGGTTAGTTTTGTGCTCCAGCATGTTAGGGATATGGTACACTGTAATGGATAAACTGTTCTGAGGACCAAACAGTGACTGTTCCTCCTGTTGTGATAGCTCTGATTAATTCCTGGGATGGCTGCAGTTATGAAGGGGTTGATGTGCTGTGCGGTGTCAGTGTAGCTAGCTCTGTAGCTGCCTTATGTCCTCTTCTGCTTTGACAAGAACTGTGATGTGCAGTTTTGCTGCATACGTACGTTGCCTAATATCCAGATTGCTCTGTATCTTGCTTTTGGGATTTTGACATTGCTAGACAGGAGAAATAGTTGTGGCAAATAGTATCTGGCCTGAAGTTTCTGAAATTAGAATTATTTCGGGGTGTGCAAAAAAAAAAAAAAAAAAAAAAAAAGAGAGAGATTGATCCAAGGCTGTTGCTAGTATACTTTTTGCAGTTTTGGAACATTCACCAATACATTTTCATCTTTTAGGAGGATGCAGGTGGTGCTATGCAGCCATATGCTCTATCCCTGACAATGGCTTTAAAACTGCTTGCCAGCAGCAACAGAAAATGAAAATGTATGCAGAGCCATTATTTGAAGAAATGGGGTTTCTTGCACACTATGAGTCACGTGGAAGCAGAAGGGACTGTGCCAGCATGTGTGCATCCTCAGTATGGAGGCATATTGATATTGCGTGTTTCAGTGCTGAAGGAGTTGAGTCAAACCAAGGTAGTTGATTTGCTTGCTTGTGTCTCATTCTGGTCTGTGAGAAGAGCAAAAACTGTTGGATAAGAATTTTGTCACATATGCTATGGTCCCCACTGCAAGGAGGACTTCAAGATATGAAAAGCGACGTTTATGTAGACCTTTGAATTTTTTGCGCTGGAGGAGTGATTTGGCTCAGGTGCCTGGGGAGGTTTTGCATTAAATCTAGCATTAAAACCTGATGGATCGCAGTTCTGACTGTGGTTTCAGTTATGAAAGAAATGCTGTTCTGGATCACTTTCTTTATGCTTTGCTTATGTGACTTTAAATTGATGTCCTTCCTGGGATTTGTGAACTCAAATGACATTACAAATTGTAAAACATCTTTTTTTTTTTTTTTTTTTTCTGCAAACATGATTTCAGTGGTTTCTTTACAGATTTCTTTGTCCTAAATGCAAATTCCATTACTCTGTAAGGAAACGCTTCTCTACAGATAGCAAGGTTAAGGAGAGAGTTTCTAGGAAGCAGTTAGTACATCCCTGAGGCACAAACCAGCTGCTAATTGTTGGATCATAAAGAAGAAAGCTGAGCTTGATTATAGTCTTACGTAAACATAACCTAGTTGTTCAGAAATGTTTACCTTTTGTAAGATTTTTAGGGTACTCTAGACTTTTTAAACTGTTTAGAAAACTCTATCATGGGTCTAATGCTTTTTGTTAGTCACATAGTAGTTTTTTTTTTTTTAAAAGAACATGTAAAAGCTGTTTTCAATAACATGCTAATGCCCCTTCTCGTAGAGACTTAAAAATAATATTATTCTGTCTTAGACTTATCTAAAGGACATTATTCTAATACACATGATAGTGTAGTCTTTCGAAAGCTGATCTTTGGACTCAGCCATAATCCCCCCCCCACCCAATGTTTACTAGAGACATTTATGTAAAAGTTGTAGTGGGCTATATATGTGTATTTTGAGCCGAGTGAGAGACTACATCAGTGAAATGATTTAAGAGATAAATTTGCATTTAAATAAACTTAGTATTGAAATAGGTGTGAAGTAATAAACAAGAATTCCTACTGTGAAAATGTTTGGGAAGTTGATACAGATATAAGAAACTGGTAGTTTCATAATATTATTGTCCGCTTATCTATAGCAAGGTTTTGCCTATATTACTCATCATTTTAGTCTTGGCATTCTGAGAGCAGCTGCAGCACAAGTATTCAGTTAAAATTAATGTTGAGATATAAAATATTAAAACTTAATTCTTTTGAAAAAGAGTTACCTGGATTTTCATGCACTTTGCTATTTAGTGTATAAAGTAATCTCTGAATTTCCACTTTTTAGAAAAAGATTTGTGTTTTAATCCAGGTAAATGCTAGCAGTGAATGAGGAGAACATAGATATCACAGAAATATGGGTTTTGGACTAATTGATAAAGAATTGAAGAATAGATTTGTTCTCAGTTTAGGAGTCAGAAATACAGTAAGTGCCCTTTGACAGTTGTGGAGATGGCTTGTATCTCAATTCTAATTGCTTGCAGGCATTTTTTGTTTACTGAAAATGGCATTTGCAAAGTGATAGGAATGACTTGTAAATCCTGAGGGGATTTGGCCCGTAGTTCTGTCGAGGGAGTAAAAAGGAATAGATTTTGAGAAATCCAAATCTTTCATTTTAGCATTTTCAATGTAAGAATTCTTCCTTTTTCATCAAAATGCAGCTATTTAGAAAGATGTGGAAAATAATAATGAAAATGTAGAGTTGTGCAAAAAATTGCCTTTTCTCTCAATCCTTCTGGTTTTAATAAGTTCTCAGAATGTAGCAATCCCTGAAGGCGAAGGAAATTAAAAATGTTGTTTGATACTAAATTCACATAGCTAAGAAAAATAAATGAATACAATAAATCCTTTCCTCATCTGGTTCTAATGCAATCACTGTTATTCCACGTTCTGTGTAAATCCTGTTTAATATTCATCATACATTCTCACTCCCAGGAGTTTGCTGACCAATTTCAGTCATCACATTAGTAGGTGGTAATGTTCCATGGAAAGAGAAAGCGAGAGGGGATGAAAGAAGGGTATAACTGTGTGTGAAGATTGAAACTGTCTCAGAGCATGACCTCTCTTTCCTGTTCTCCGTGGTCTGGTAGAACACAACTCTTTCCTTGTTGCTGGTGGTAACGTTGCTCATTGGTGAAGTGAGCATGTTTTTTCAATGAAAAAGAATCCGCTTTAGAAATGGAAAATAATTTTGAACTGTAACCCAGTGAGGTATGTCACACAGTTTTGTTTTTTTTGTTGTTTTTTTTTTTTTTTTTTTTTTTACGTACTCTGATTTTACCTCCTCAATATCTCTGTAGTAACTGTCTTTTGAAGATACCAAAAAAGTCAGAATAAAAGGAAAAGGAGATAGGAATACCCCTATTGTTTCCTAAATCTGACGACCATACTGTACTTAGTAACATTCTTGGTCAGAGAAATCAGCTAAATTATCCTAAATGAATCAGCTACTGACAAGGTATAAATAAAAACATGTATCAAATGTATTTGTTTAGTAGTTACTATTGCCATCAGAATATGACCCGATTTCCTTACTGAGACCAAAATTTGTTTACAGCTGTCAGTATCTTGACTTACATTTTTTGCTACCAGAAACTGCTCATTCATGAAGGGAAATTGGTTTATGAAAATATTGATTACAACATTTAAATACAGCCTGATAAAATGTTGAACTGATATTAAGAGAAGAATAATGAATAAATACTTTGCTAAATTGATCTAATAGTCTTGACTGATTTTTTTAACCTTATGAATGAAGGAGTTTAAAATAACCTGGGCTTTATACATTATTTTCCTAAAATAACTAGAATGGCAGAGACCTGATTTTTATGGACTGTCACAGACAGACTGACCCTTAATCCTTGTACAGGTGGATATCCAGCCCTTAGTCATTGCATGTGGTGATTTTCAAACCAAGTCAGTCAGTATTTCAAAATTGATCTTACTGGTGTCTCTTTCCATGAGATGTATCGAGGAGGGTCTGAAGTAAGCAACACTGTCTGCCATTTTTGTGCCATCCATGTCAAGCATGATGTTGATATGTACTCTAATTAAAATTCTTGGTGAGCAGCCTTAAACCATTTTAAATTTGCTCTTTACCTTAGCATAGTGTTTTTACTTTGCTTGTCTCTTGCTAGCTGATGTGTGGTATCCAGAGATCTGAAGCTTGAGGGAAAAAATACAGGGAGCATTGATCTTCCAGTTTACTCTTCTTCAGAAGAAGTAGCACAGCAATAGTGGAGAAGAACACAGCTGAAAGAGAAGTGTTTAGAATATCAGGAAATAGTCTGAAGAAAAAGGGGAAGGTAGAGAAAAAGAAGTAACAGTTGACCTCTTAGGGTGATATATGTAAGAACAGTGGAAGCTACCCTTCAAAAGGAAAAAAACAAACAAACAAAACAAACCACCAATCCTAGAGAACAAAATAAAACTTCCCTGGAGTTTCTAATAAGATGATGGTAAACACTAGAGTTTATAGATAATCTCAGAGTATTTAATTCAGGCATCAGATTTTAGTGCTATTGTCGGTACAAGTGCTACCATAGATTCAAGGAAGTAGATTTAGAAAAAAAGATCCATCCTGTGTTTGCAGGTTGGTTGTCCAGTGCTATCTAATTAAATAACTTTGGAGTTCTGTACAACCAACAATTACAAAAAAAAAAAAATTGGAATTCTGACCAAAGCCATTTGGTGTCATCATATGTATAATTGCCTTGTAATGGTGCAAGGAAAATGGAAATTTTGAATTTGGCAGAAATAGATGGAGATGAAGGTAAGGGTAGAGTAATGGTATCACTCCCTGATACATGCTCTAGAAGAGGACTCACTGAATATTTACAATCAGTGTGCGAAGATTGAAAAAACAACGTTAAAAATTGAATATAATGGACAATTCTCAAGAACGCTGCCTCTTATGGAAATGTCATGTGAAAGCTGCAGAGTCTTCACATGGAGAAAAAAAAGCAGAGAAACAGTTAATCCATATGTACTAAAATAGAAGGGAACAGAAACACCTGAGGCTTGGGGATCTGTTGGGGAGCACAGGGCAGGAGAATCTGCTGAATTCCAAAGGGGGTGTTGAGCTGAGAGACGGACCTCTCTGTGAAGGCTAGTAGTGGAGAAGAAAGCAGAACTGGGACAGCAAAGGAAGAAAGATATTGACCAAAATATGTGGAATAGCACATGAAACTAAAGCTAAACTAATCTCTTCATCTGTGCAAAAGACAACTGATATTTTAAATTAAGAACAGTGGACCGTTAAAGTCACAGGCTATTTTGATTCAATGTTGGGTTTTGTATTAATACTGGTGGGATGCAGGGAAATCAAAGTAAGGAAGGTTTTATGTGATGACTGAATAATTTGTCATTGTTTGTCATATTCAATGACATTAGAATGGAAAATATGCAATTGTGAAAATTTCTGCATTGTTTCATTTCATTTTCCTTCTTTTCATTTATCTCGCTCTCAGCTTTGCATTTCTCTTCTGTTCTATCTCCAAAGCAACTCCTTCTCATCCCATACCATAACAAATAAAGATAGTTAATGTCATCATTAGGGTTGGTGTTAAATAATGGAGGGCCAGAAAGGGGTGCGTAACATGTACCTGGATGTTTTTAGACTCCAGGACATTATTTGCAGATTTAAATAAGACCAAGTAAAGGCATTACTCTTTCTCTGATGCTGGCTCGTATCTAGCTTATGTTTGTAGTACAGCATTTGTGCAGAAATGAGTTTCACATTCTTAAAAAGAAATCATACAGCACTGAATCAGATTAATCCACACAGGTCTGGTAAAGTAATTAGATTAGGTGAATGTTCAGTAATGCTCTTCAAATGTTGACCCTCTTTCAGGAATATTTGCAGAAGTGGAAGAAAAAATTGTTATCTGTGCAAGAGTATTGTGGGTCAAGGATCAGTGAAGAGGAGTACACTTGCAAAATAAAGAAAGTGAATTTGAAGAACTTGATAATAGTATAATACAAAAGGCCTGTCTCTGACTGTGAATGAGGTATGTTATCATTTAAACTTGATTTCAGGCAACTGTCCTTACGGAGTAAGGTCTGGTACTGTAAAGAATACAAAACTAGAGGCATCAAAGATGAAAGTAACGAGCTACACAGGAACACATGTACCAGGGACAGGAAAACATATTGCTAATTTTGCCCCCAGAGGCAAGATTATTATTTGGTGTTAGAAAGAAGGCCGTACCTCTTGTATGTCCCCAAAGGGTAGAAAAGTTGTAACAAGCTGAACTCAATGGTCTAAGCTCAGCGTCACTCATTACCCTACAGAAATGAATGAACAGAGTCAGAACTATGGCATGTATTTGACCCTGGCTTCAAACTTTTCCGTGCATGATATCAGGTTTCATTTTATTGGTGTGGCTGCTTACTTGATGACCAAGGAAGCCGACTACATCTCTACAGGAATAATATGGCACAAATCTAAGGTGACTTAAGCAAACGTTAATCATTAGTTACTTCTCTACTACTAGTGGAATAATACCCATATAAAATTAGTACTGGGAAAGGACAGTCCACGTAACTGCTTGCTCTTTGGGACATATTAGAAGTTGGCTATCTCTTCCCATTATCCTGAGTATTGACAAACAACTATTTACTGGGAGCCAAAAGAATGCTGAGCTGCAAATACATTTAGGCTCCAGAGACATTTAACAGGGCTGTAAAAAGAGAACTTTTCGAACTTACAATCAGAAAGATGCAATGGGCTCCTTGCAGTTAATAAGTTGTTTAAGAATTAGGTGCTTCCTCAGTGTTTTTGTAATTTAAACTGACAGAAACATAGTCTACTGCTCCGTAATGGCAGGTGAAAACTAGGCCTTGTGGGAGTCGATAGGAATTCTGCCATCAGCATCAAGGGAGCCAGGATTTACATACTCATTTCTGGATGTGTGAGCATTATATTCATGAATAGCTAGAGTGAAACTCTCTGCATATATCCATAAATCTCCATTTCATATTTCTACATACAAAATAGGTATAAAATTGCATATACTATACTCCGGGGCCTATAGTCTTGGATATGGAAAAATTGGGTCCTAAATATGCCTTCTGAGAAATATACAGATTTCCTGAGAAAAGCCTTAGATGGAGAAATTTACTGCTGGCTATATACAGTATGTATGCGTATCAGTTGCAATGACACAATAAAGAATGTTACAGATTTTCTGAAGAGTAGTGTGATATCAAGTTTAAAAGGTGCTTGAGGAATATAAACTACCAATGAAAACTGTAGGGAAAAAATAAACTGTCTATGCATTAGAAGAATGGTGTTAAGAGTATTAAACCTGATGGAGGAAAAAACTAGCTGCATTAATGTAAAGATTTTATAATGTACATAATACAGCACCATTTTTAGGAACAATGAATAACCCACTGAAAATTTGTAAAGTTCTCCTGTAGGGACATGAATTCTGAGAGATCATGGACCATTAAAGTTTTTGGTAAGCAGCAGAGCTGGATGACCATTCACATTTCTAAATTATGTCGTTTTTTTTTCTTTGTGATCCTTTTGTGTTCACTTTCCATGGACATTTGTGTGATTGAGTTTTATTGGCACGGCAGTTTGCAAAAAGTGAGTTTCAAAGTTATGTGCGTGAAGATGAAAGGAAAATGGATTTTATATTTGCGTCCATAAAGTAATCTCACCAGCTGTGTTTGCACATTCATCTACTCTGGGAAACAGGTTTAATGGTGACGTTTATTTGTGTCTACTCACAATGAATGAAGTGCACAATAACTTGTGAACTCTTTAACATTATCCAGAGAACTAAGACGTTGTTTTAAAGGATTTTAACAGTTGTGTTTCTATGTTAAGAGTGATTGCAAAGATCTTGTCATTCCTTATAAAATCATTAGAAGGTTCCAGTAAGCTGGAGAACTTTTTGCTGCAACTTTAATGGAGGTTTTATTTTCACTGACATTTAAAATACATTTATTATTATCTGTCACGTTTTCTCAGCCACTTCTCCCAGCTTCTTCCTACAACCCACCTCAGACTCGCTTGGTACTATCTAAATGAATACATTTTCTGTCTAAAGGGATAAAGAATAAAAACCACTTAAGGTTTCTCAGAATAGCCTATATTTTATACAAGTCATTTTCAAAGAGTAAAATTGTGCTGCAGTTCTACAAAGCCATTGAAACCTATACATAGTGATGTTGATTTACAGTATTCATATGTCTTCCATGTTAATCTGATGGACAGAATTTAATTCAGGCATCTATTCAAATGTCTTGATCTGATGGGGATGAGTTAGTTTATTGAGTCAAGACCAGACAGAGGGAAACTATCATTTTTGAGTAATCTTGTCTATTCCTTTCTGAATGGGAATTCATTTCTTCTCATTTGTTCTTTCTGGAGCTTTGTTCAGTCTGTATTTTAAAAGCATCAAGTGATGGAGCTTCCAGTGGGAACCTACAAGAACTTTCACAAAAGGCCACTACTGGTACTGATGTATGAGGGGATGGTATGTGAATTAATGTATGCCCTTAATCAGAAGTTTTGGGATACAGTCTAAGTTCTAATGGCTGGATCACTTTATTTCTCAACAAAAGCCAGAACAATGCTCTGTTTACATACTGAGCTATTAAAGAATGGAAATTGGCTGGACACAGAAGGTGTTTCTTCCATTAATCGAGTTACAGTTCCCTCTGTGCCACTGAAGTCCAAAGTTAAACTTATAAGTAATCTGATCTAAACATTAAAATATGCTCTCTCTGACATGCCAGATAGTAATAAGCAGCCTGCAGTCATCTAAGTTATGTTTCCCTTCTTTAATTGCCCCCCCCCTCCTTTTTTTTTTTTTAAGGGCTTTTTAGTTTTCTCTGATATTCAGTGAAAACCAGATGAAATACAGCAATTCCTCTGGGCCAGTACACAGAGATTTCATTTTCAGTCTTTAATACTACATTTATATTATCTTTCTAGATTGCTCTATAACTTCTTCCTTTTTATCTGTGTCGAAATAAAATGATACAGCACAAATTCATGTTGCAGAGAAAAGTCTTTACAATTGAAGGTGGATTGTGTCCTTTCTTTTTGCAAGAGGTTTCTTTTATTTCCCTAATGAAAAAGTTGTTTGTTGAATTACAGAGTTAAACTAGAGTACTTAATTTCGAACTTTGTTTGTCACAATATATTCACCAAGCTTCTTTTCCTCCACTTTTTGCATTTTCGTATATGGAGCCATTATATTGTGCCTAGGTGAAGATACAATCTTAGAGTCAAAATATTTTGTCTTTGGCTTGCAGATTAGCTTTGCTCGCGTTTTTATTTACTTATTTATTTTATATTTTATTTCAAGTCTCTTTCAAACCTATGTGTCAAAATTGTGGAAGAAGCCTAAAGGATCCTACTAACATCTAACTATGTTCAGCCTGAACATGGTTGACAGCACAACTTTGTAGTGCCCATGTGAGCTCAGAAGACAGTGGTTCACAGGAGAAAACCCTTTGTCCTTTGATAGCATGAGCCTGCTGATCAAAGACTTAAAAGCACCTAAAGTGTGATTGAGCTTTATGTGTACTCTGGCTGTAAAGACAGCATGTGAACCCCACGAGATATTCGTTCTGCTGTCATGCTGCATTTTGTCTTCTGTTGATACAAGTATTTCTGAATTCATATTTCAAGCCAGTCATGGAAATGATAGAGGTTAAGAAAACAACCCAGTTTCAACCCTGTTTCAACCTCAGATCGTGTCACTGGTCCAGTTCGCAGGGTTAACTTCCCAAATGATTTCTTTGTCACATCTGATGGGGAGACTGGTCTGGGAATGTGAACACTCGCCTTGGAGGGGAGGTTGTCTTAAACTTTCTTTGCTATTAAGGAAAACATAAATTTTGAATTACATTTAAGTTGTGTCTAGGAAATTTTCACCCCTACCAGGGGAAAAGCTTTAACAAACACAGGGGCTATTTTATTTTGTTTAATATTGAACCTGTTTCTGTTCTGTGTAATAGAAAACAAATGGAATGAAATGGATGCATTGTCATATGGTAGCTAGATAACCTTCTGAATGTAGCTTACTTGATAAAACCTAGCCTTAGGTATCTTCAATTATCTTTATCATATTGGGAATTTTTGTGTTGTAAAAGTGCAAGAGACCTTTAATTAACATAATTATGCTTGTTGAGATACAGAAGCTACCCTCTATAGAGAGACTATGTAGTGATCCTCTTTGTAAGTCAAAACCAGAAACATTTTTTACTATTAGAACACTTGAGTTGCTTATGAATATTATTTTTGTTTGTAGCAAAGTGCAAAGGTAAGCTGCAAAAACATAGTAACACAGTAAGTGTTGCTCTTTGATTGAAAACTAAATGAATAAATAGTGTAACCTAGAAGAATCTGATCTGTTAATGTAGTTAAACATGTTTGAAAAAACAAATAGCTTTGTAGGTAAGGTATAAAAAGCTGTTTTGTGATGTGGTTCTTAATTTTTTTTTTTTTTTTTTTTTTTCAGAACAATGTTTGCTACAAGTTGTTATATAAATATAAACACAGATACCAGACAGGAGCTGGTCTTATTCTAGTGATCTGCACTGAGCTTGAGAGAGGGGGAAATTCCTTCTTTTATCTAATAAGGACTGTTAATTCAGTATCTGCTTTTGTCTGTGCAAACGTGGATTCCCTGTCAAATTTGAGAGACCATTCAGTGGGATAAATCTAACAAACTAATAATTGTTTGAGCCCTTTGTTGTAGTCCTATGTGCTGTAGGTCCCATTGGAGGAACTGAGATTCAGAAGAGGAAGTGGAATCTCAGGCCAGTGTATTGCCTTAACCTGGTATTTTGGTCAGACTGCTTGGAGTACCAAACCACTCACAATTTCTATCCCTACCTCCCCTCAAGAGCTCTCAGTCTCAGACTGCTTCAGGATGTTTTCTCCTAATTAAAAAAAAAAAAAAAAAAAGAATATATAGCTTTAATATTTCATCAATTTTTTCATATATTAACAAGACTTTATCTTACATTGTAGGCAGAAAGATACACAGCAGATATATCCCAAGCTAAAGAGTCAGGAGAAACTATATGAAACCCTCCTTGGCCAAAAGCATGCTAGATATATAGTAACATTTTCGCATATCTTTGTAATTACAAGTTGTAGAATTGTGTTTTCTTAAACAATTATACTTTCTTTATGCATGTCTTCAGAAAGCCACAGCCCCTGTGGTGATACTTATCCTCCATCTGATGGTGGAAGAGGTAGAAGTTGGAGTGGGCTAGGGATCTCACTTACATAGAAGCTAAGTTCCTTTAGTGACTTGCAAAATGGCGTGCAAGTTGCGTGTTATGTCAAAATTATACATTCAGGTCCATAGCCTGGGTCCTCATAATGTTTCTTTGGGATTGAGGAAAATTTCTCTTTATACTACAGGATAGCAAAACATCAGTGTTAAGCACTTCCCTTCAGTCTGGTCAATAAAACTAATTTAACTTTAATAAACTCAGAGTGACATAACTATAAACATTACTGGTAGATGAAAAGTGTGTAAGCAAACTGCTATCTCTTTTTCCTTCATTCAGACAATTTTTGTTCTCCTTCAGTAGTTTTTAAGGTGATATGAAAAGAAGCATTTCTGCTAAATAACATAGGCTATTTCACTAGACTTGGGTAGAAGGAAGTGACAACGACAAGAAAACTAAGATGCAGCACAGTGGTTAAAGCAAAGCAAAATACCTTTTCTTATTTTGTATTGTGTTTTTTCCCCCAAATATATGTTTCTTCTGTCCTTATCTATATATTCCATTTTACCATAAACTCCAATTTACTCTTTAGCAGTTGTTTTAAAAAGTCAATTCACCAAACTATTTACATATATAGGTTAAATTTTACTGTAGCCTGTTGTAATTGTATCAATATTTAGCAACATTACTTATGTAGGATTTTTTCTTTAGTGGTGAATTTCAGATAGGGTCAGGCATAATAAACTCTATAGATGTCTTAAAACTAAGCGAAGGACTCCTTAGTGACATGGTTTAATGGTGGACTTGGCAGTGCTAGGTTAAAGGTTGGACTAGATGATCTTAGGTCTTTTCCAACCTAAATGATTCTATGATTTTATTACAAGACTTCTCAAGCATGCATTACCTGTCTTCAAATACATAATATTGTTTTTTCCAACAGCCCCTACCCAGCTTTTTTTTGAAATTCGGCCCTTCAGTAAACATTTTTTCCTCTGAAAGTCAGTATTTTTCCAGACAAAGTGGTTGACTCAGGACAATGAAATTTTGTTCACTGAAATAAAAATATGAAATCAGATATTTGGGACTTCATGTATACCACTGAATGAATTCCCTTTTGATTTTTTTCTTCTTTTCCATCTTTTTAGATGAGTTATATTGATGATCCAAAAATATAGTTACCAGTGCTTTGCTGTGATTGCCCTGGGTTTGAAGCATTATATTATAAACATTATCCTATCTAAGAGTAATAATTCTAATTTCAAGCGTATGTGATAAAAGCCTTAACCTGCTGTGAAGGAAGGGAGTTAATATTTGGTCACTGGAAACAAGAAGTTTTCAGAATTACATTTCCTTGCATGGTCTTTTGTAATCTTGGCTACAAATGCAAGGTCTAGGATAATATCTCATCTAGTGAAGCAAGGTTTTAAACATTAAACCACATACATCACTTTTGTTAAGGCATGTAATTCTGTGCAGATGCAAGAAAGTAAATGCAAAAGAATAACGATTTATAAATCTTGGTTGGCTTTAGTTAAAAAAAAAAAAAAAAAGGGCTTTCACTGCATATTCTAATTTGCTGGTTTCTACACTGGGAACCAGATTTTATTACAAGTTAGTGTTCTGTGAATATTTTATTGATTGTCTGATTCGGTCTTTCTCATTAGACAAGAGGATGAATTAAGAGCAACCTTTAATGCAAGGGGAAGGTGGCCACCCTCAGTGGTTCTTGCCACCAGCAGCATACATTCCTTTCAAAATTAGGGAAGTCGAAATCAGCTCAGGTAAATTACACTGTTTGCTGCAGACTAAGAGAGGCCCAATATACTGCAGAGCTGATACAAATGAAAGAATTCTTTTTCAACATTTTGGTGTTTTCTAAATAGTAAGCTGATTCCAAACCCTCTCCTGTTTGCAGTAAGCCATGTCATAATAATTATGGCTATTTGCTTGCTATTTATTGTTCAATGATATCTTTTTTTTTTTTTTTCAAACTACCCAAAGCTTTTTTTTTTTTTTTTTTAACCTGGAGAAGTGTAGGCAAAGCATAGGATCTAATTTCTGTCTTCAAGTCCCTAAGTGGGGCTTATAGTGAAGAGAGAACCAGACTCTTCTTAGAGGTGAGCAGTGAAAGGTTGAGAGCCAAAGGACAAAAGTTTCAGTACAGGAAGTTCTGGTTAGATGTAAGGAGATGGAGGCAGTCAAACACTGAAACAGGTTGTCCAGAGAGGTGGTGTACTGTCCATCCCTGGAGATATTCAGAATTCAGCTAGAGAAGGTCCTGAGCAACCTTATCTGCCTGTGGAGTTGGCCCTTCTTTGAGTGCGTGTTTGTGTACGTTGAATTACATGACCTCTAGAGGTCTCTTCCAGTTTAAATAATTCTATTATTCTATGATAAAGCTGAAGTGGGAAATTTGTAGCAAAATGCCAGTGCCAGATAGTTTTACATTTAGATTGCAATAATGAGTATCCATACAGAGCCACCTGAATGCCAAATGTCCTACAGGGTTCCAATGGGATAGTTTACAAAGCAACATTCATCATGTTTTGAGTAAGCACTGCAGAAAGAATGGATATTTACTTTGGAATCTTTCCAGTGGGAGCAAAAAAAGTAAAATTTAATTCCAGAAATCTGGAGACTAGTATAAAGCTTCATTTCTGTGTAACCATGTGCATGTAACCTGAGTGAATTTGGCCGAACAAAAATAACATTTTCAAACTGATACATATTTACGAGGTCTGCAAGTAAATACATTCCAAAATGATGTGAAGTCTGTTTGAGTGCTCTTCTGATAAGCAATCCAATTTTGCAAACACCTGTTATCTCTTCTGTGGATGATCCATGCAAGAAGAAAAATCTTGGATGTAAAAGCCAGTCTGAAAGCTCCTTTTCTTGGAGCTTAAACTGAAGATGCACCTCTGCTAGCTCAATGAAATCTGCAGAAGATTTTAAAAAAAATCTTTAAATGTTTGTATGGTATATATTTATTACTGGACAGAACTGTAGCAATACCTTTTTCAGTCCACAGCACATCTTCCCCTCACAGTATTTTCTCCCTTCAACNGGACTTGTGATCACTTTTTCTTGGTGAGAGCAGCAGTTACTTTGACCAGAAATGGGCCCCATTTGTCCCTATTGCTGTACCTTTTCATCTCACTAAGTGTTATGGCTCTCTGACAAAGCTTTATATAGCCAAAACGTTTTAGCAAGCTTTTATTTGGGTGTTCAGCAAGTTTCCTTCATGAATTTTGCAAAAGTTACTGCTAGACCCTATTCTGTAGAAGTATTTGAGAATTTTACTTTATTTTTCATTGGAGCAACAAGCTTTTCTACTAGCATCTGAGGAAGTTAGTGTTAGCCTACATTAGCTTTCCAAACATAATAACCCACTGCAAGCTTGGTTCTAAATCAAATCAAAAAGGCAGAAAAAATGTGTATGTATGTATCTTGATCAGAGTGATGGAAATAGTGAAGTTAAGTAAAAGCCAGATCAATGCTTGTGTGCAGCCTGGTGGTGAAAGCAGAAGGAATTACTTCAATTTTAGAAGAAGAATAATTTTAATGTTCAGTTTAGCCAAAGGACGAGAGAGCAACTGGATTAGTTCTCCAGACACTATGGCAGGGAACCTGAAAAACAACCTCAATTTTCCGACAATATTATGTTAAATGAACAATGCGTAGGAATTGTTCTTAGTTGCAGCTTTAATATATGAGGTTCAGATGAGAGTTAAATCATCCATCTCTTTCTTTTTTTAAACAATGATCAAATTAAATATTAATGGCAAAAATCCCATTGACCTCCAAAAGGCTGGGATTTTATATACCTTGTCTTCTACAAAGATATCCTGGGAAAAACATGAATGAAAAAGTATTCTAAAAATTTGAGCAAGATTGTTATTGATGTGAATGTATGTGCTATTAGCATGAGGTAACCTAGCAGACTATATATATAAAAAAAAGAAAAAAAAAAAGTGAAAATTCGCATTCATTTGCTTGCTTACAACTTAAATATGAAATGCAATCTAAAAACAAATTGATGTTTCATTTTTGCTTAATAAAACTGAATTGAAATAAGTGACTCTCCAGCTGAGTTCTGCATGGTACGTTGATTTTTTCCAATTGTAGAACAAATTAGTGATCCAAATTTGTTTTGGAAACAAACAAACAAACAAAACCTGTTGTCTAAATAATGAAGCTGTCTTAGTCTCTTGTTCAAGTCAACACTAAAATAAGAAGTCATTCTTTAAAACAGCTCATCAAAGAGCTGAAGTGTAAATGACTATTTTTTTCCAGTTCTCTGGAAGAAAGTGCATCTAGTTTAGGCATTGATTCAGCCCTGAAAATTATTTGATTGTACTTATAAATGACATTCTGACAAAAAAAAAAAAA
>VXAA01001627.1:1133796-1145839 GCA_013399115.1 Anseranas semipalmata
AAAGGAATGGAGGAATTCATCTGACTCTCACTTGTTGGTGTCAGTATAATGAGAACTAAGTTAGAGGAGTTAATAAACTATAACCTGTCCTGAGGGAAATGAGGCTTTGACATGACAAGGCTTTTGCTAATACTAACACCATAAAGAACAGTCTACAAGAGCCACGCAGGGTGGAGAAGCATGTCAACAAACATGCAAGCATTGCCAAGCTACCCATCATCTCACTGTGCTGGCGCTAACATCTTCTAACTGCCTTAGGCAGGGAAAGGAAAAAGCAGTTTTATTAGTATTTAGGATTTTGCTTTCTTCTATAGGAATGGATCTTGCCTGGAACTTCGGGTATTAAAAATATGTTTTCTGGGAAAAAACAGTGGACAGAGAATTGGTGACTCCTACTGAACCATCACAGAATGGGCTTGGTTAGTGAAAACCCAGGAAGAGTGATGGCCAGCTTAGTTCAGCACACAAATCTTTAAACCCTTTGACCAGTGCAGCTACGCATGGAAGCAACAAATTCACTTACTGAAACCACAGAAACAGTAAACACTGCTCCGCAACCCTTAACAGATTTCTGTACAGTTGATCTCTGATAACCTGTGCCAAGGCCTCTCAGAGGCTGGTGATCCTCTGAGTTAGGCTGTGGTTGCGGTTTCACATACCACTGACACCACCACCGTGGCTGAAGAGAGCTGCTCTGTGGTCCTGTCCCTGTGCGGTCCCTTCTCAGCCAGCTGAAGGACTGCACCTCAGTCACACAGTCCTAACACCTTTTTCTCTTCTGTACGGAAAATGGTGAAATGATGACTGGAGCCTCAAGGTGCTTTTAGGAATTGATGTTTACCTCCCCTTTTGAAATCAGTCATTGCTGATATGTAGTTGTTGCAATGTGAAGACTTTTCTTTTTGCTCATCTGCTGCAATCTCGGGTCCCTTTTTCGGGATCAGCGGACTCGCAAGAACAGCTTCAAGGTCTGCCTATTTCAGATCCATCTCTTATCCCTCCTCTTCTCCCTCCATGTGTAAATAATCATTTTATATATGCCTGGGTAGTATTTAAACACATTATTCAATAGATAATTTATTCAATAACATTTGTTTTGTATTTGTTTGATTTTGCAGCTGAAGTAACATGGTTTGAATACAGTAAATAATAGCTTTGAGTAAAGCTAGCTGGAGGCTGGCTTCTGCCTCTCATTGAGCATTTATAGCCTCCCTCTCTTAAAACAGGCTCTCACAAAAATGAAAGAATACCATTGGTGAATAAGAATGGCAGAATGGAGACTGAATAACTGCCTTCCTTTCTCAGTGCTGTTCCAGAAGTGGTGAATTACTGACCTTGGGATGTGGCTGGTCAGAACGCAAGAAGTCATATTACTGTGGAGGAAATAGATGGTCACTGCGTTTTTATTAGAAATATGTGCATCTCTCTTTATCCGCCCAGTTTTGTGTTGTGATCTACTGAAGGAGTTAATTTGTTTTCCGGGACAGATGAGCAAACATGTCAGCTGTGCTGGGAGAAGGAATTACTTTGCTGAACCTGCCTGTCTGTCAGAGATTATTCTGTCATGCTGGTTAAACAGCTAGAATGAGTACTTGCATACCCATTTCAACTAAAATTAGCTAAGTTTATGTATACTTTTTAGATAGTTGGTCTTTGAAAACTTGGCTCAGGTTGTGACCATGGCCTTAGAGACTGTGACTGTCATTTGCTACAAAAATGCCAAGTGCTGTAAGTATCTGATTGCAGATACACTAGGACACCAGCAGCAGGACATTGCTTTTAACTCTGGCAGCTAAGGCTGATGCAGAAAGGAGACCAGCACATGGTATAAAAAAAAAAAAAAAAAGGCTGGAGAGAATGTGAAACTAAGATGACAGCCACCCTAAAGTATGTGAGGAAAAACCTGCCCTTTAGAAAACAATAGGAGAGAAGGTTTGATACCCTGGGCCAGAGAGGCAGGCAGGGTTGCCAGTGCCCACTGATGGTGCAGCATTCTTTGCCCTTTTAATTCAAGAAATCTAAACAGTGTGCTACTTGGTTAACAAAGACCATTCGACATAGCTCCCAAGAAAGATAAATCTCCAGGTTTCCTTTGGAGTTGGATGGAGGATGATCGCTGTGATAAGAAACAGGGATGCTGAAGCTGGTGAGACAAATTTTGGCATTATGGAGTTCTGTGGCCTTTCTTTATGTTCATAATCTACATTGTATCTAGAGCAGATTACACTATTGTCCAATTTGTATTTAAACTGTTAAAACCTCAAAGGTGGGATCATGATGACTACATTTGGAACTTGCTGATCCTCCAGGGTCAAGGGTACATCAATATTAAAACAGAAGCATTTGCTTGTGTCTTTAAGCATCAACCTTTTAATGCTTGTTCCAGGTGTCAGTGTTCTTGGGTCACTTCAGGTTGTTTCTTCCGTGAGTTTTCTTTGCTTCACTGCCCCAGTGCTTTACCCTTGCACAGTGCCTATTTCTGAACCAGATCTATGCTGTTTTACAATTTCTCACATGGCCAAGCACTGACACTCAAATGTCAGAAATCCTAAATAATCCTCTTGTCTAATGACTGTGTGCTTGAAAACTTGTCCTTTTTCTCTCAAATGTATCAGTACGACTATGAAAAAGGAAGTCAGAAGAACACCTTATGATGATTAACAAAGAAAGGCTAAAAACCTTGCCTTCTTCACTCCAGTTTCTCACCTCAGTCACTGCTGACTGCAACAGCATTGAGCTTTTGTACCCAGTCAGCAGTCCCCTAAGAGAAGAGTTAGCAAAAAAGCAAGGAGGCAGAGCTGGGAAACACTACTTTTCTGCTTCAACAACTTTCGTAACAAGTTGTGAACTGTAATTGTTGGAAATTTGTAAATGATTAGCAGTAACTACCATGGTTTTGCCGAGTTTTAATTTCTGCCTGAAGGAAGATGACCCAAAACATAAATGCAACTCTGAACACAGTACACCTGTTTTACTTCCCTTTAATAAAGCTGCCTTCAGTGACTTGTTGTATACTTTTGGACTGATCAGCGTACCTGCATCCTGTGTGATTTAGCTCACTATCTGAAAGTAAGGGATGATTTTTCCTCTTGTTAAATCTTTTCCAGAATCCCTGAGGAAAGCGTTCTGCTTGAGCAAAGTCTTAGAATCTTTGAAGTAAAAAGGACGCAAATAAGTTGTTGGTGGTCTGGCACTCCTGTTCTTCCTATTTTTAAAATGTAGATTATGTCAACCCAATAAACTGTAGTGAGCCTTTTGCTTCCTGGTTTGTTGGTTTATCGAAAGAAAAAAAAAAGGGGGGGGGAGTAGGAATTATAATGGAAAGCATTTGCAGTCTAAGTTGTTGTGATGTTTATTTATGTAAGAATTGCAGAAGATGATGTACCTAGTGGGCTTATACTCACAGCTGAGATATAGAAATTCCAAGGCCATAAGGCAGCTGATAGGAACTTTGGTTTCAATCTGTCTGTTTTGGATCTGACTACTGTACTTCGGGTGTACTTTTCAGGTGTTTTAGAGGTTGAGTATTGCTCAGATTTTAAAAAGAAAAATGAGGTTCTCTAATCTTACATGCTTAGAGCATCTTACATGCTCTAACTAGTGATATTAGTCTAATGAATTGTTACACATGTTGTTACAGTATTTACAATGGTTGGAAAGCTTAGTTATGTTATAAGGTTTTTACCAGATGGATTTTATTAAAACAGTGAACCAAGGATGGGGACGAGGAAAGCTTAATTCATTGGAATGCTACCAGTGATTCTCCAGAGATCAGCCCAGAGATCAGCCATAATTCAGGCAAGTGTACTGTCTGCTGTCCAAGGGATTTTTGGTCACTGAGTAGAGCTATCATTGGCAAATGTCTGGGCTTCTCCAACACAGGCCTGCAGAACTGGAGCAAACTTAAAAACAAACAAACAACAACAACAACAAAATGATAAACAAAAAACGTATTTCATAGCTCCACAGAGATAAATGGAGAACTTACAATAATAAAAAGGTAGTCAGGCATGATTTGGGGTATAACGATATCAACTGCTTGTAATGAAGGCAAACTGTTCTTAAAGCATGCAAGCGGATCAGCAGGAGTGGAGAGTTTTCCATCTAAGATTTCTACATGTTGTTCAGTGTCTCATTCCTTTGCCTGCCTTCAGTCACAGAGCTGTCTATTTTGTGGAAGATATTAAGCAACTGTCAGATAAGCATACTCCTAGTCGAATGCAGGAGGGGAGAAGAACAGTCAGAGCTGTTAAAGGAGCGGTTACTGAGGTATATCCTTAATACACTGTGAGCAGTTGATAGTGCTGTTAGTCATTGTCTTTTCATTTTCATGAAATATTGAGCTGAGTCAGTCACATGGCAAATAAACACTTAAGATCTGGAGACTTTTATTCCCCTCAATCTATCCCTGTAGGCTCTACAACTTTGTCATTAGAGATAGTTTGGAAGCCTTATAAAGACCAGTCCTTCTAGTGACTTTGTAAAAGGACTTAGACCACAGATTAAAAAGAAAAAAACATAGGAAACATGCAAAACCTTTTGAAAGTTTTTTATTCATGTTTAAGAAGAGAAGTGGTCTTGGTGATTTAATCTTAGTGATTTAATTTACTGAAGTGCTTCTTTTGTTCTATTTTTTTTTTCGATATTTGGATATAAGCAGAGGCTGATTCTTTCATTTTAACTCTCTCACTCAAAAGGTAAAAAAGAGGAACTGTAGTATGCGCTCAGTTAAATTAAGTTGATGTAAAATCTCTAAGAGAAGAAGATCAGCCTTGTAGTTGGGAAGATCTCATTCTGCAAAACTTAATGGTAAAATTTATTCCTGAATTTGCATGAGCTGTGATATTCTTATATATATATGTAATGCTTTTATTATTTTGAAAGTACAAGATAATAGGAAATTTATACAGCAGATGAAGAACAGCATTCTGTCTGATTTTTCTGATCATGCCACAACTATTGAATGACCACACTGTCCAAACCTGATGAAGAGGACAGTGAATTAAGGACAATGAAAGAACAAAGGAAAAAAGATGCTTCTGGTTCTTTTGTCATTAGCTCTACATCAGCTATGATAAAATATGGATTAACAAAGCTACTAAGGTAGTAACTGTATTTGGGTAATGGGACAAAGACCAGAGACCATTGAAAAGTGATGGTGACTTATGTTCTTTGTATCACTCGATGTAGAGAAGAGCCTATCTGGTAATGAAGTGTGTTAGCAGAAGACAGATTTGTATTATTTATTCTAAGCATTTAATATGCACATGCACATCACTGTTCATTCCCGTTGAACAAGTCAAAGTTCTAGATGAAACGATTCATACTTTAGACGGGGAAAATAGATGAAAAAGTCACATGCAGAGACTTTGTGCACTTTGACCTTTCAGCTGCCCAGAGGGTTCAAATGCCAGTTACCACAAGAAATACATCAGTCCTGATTTTCTTTGTGCTTTCTACTAGTACAAATATTAGAATCAAAAGTGTTTGCCTGTTCAAGTTCTTCCTACAGAGTTTTCTTTTTAACATCAGTATCACATATTTGAATTAAGTGGTTGTAGCATAAATTTTGTCATCAGTCTTCTTCACTTCAGTTATGGAGCACTTAAAAAACAGACTCCTTGGGATTTTTGCCTTTCAGTATATGAAATTCATTACACTGACATTTAATCAGTTCAAGATTGCTACCCCAATTTTTCTAATGCTAGTAGGCTGACATCATAAGTAGACTGACATCAGAGTAAAGGTACACTCCACAATTTGGCTTACAAATGAAGTACTGGAAAGTCTGATGAATCAGGGTCCTTAAGCACACAGTTAATTTGAGCTTATGTCCTATTGACTTCAGAAAGAGTACACCCTTAAATGTTTGATCAGAGCGATAAAGAACATCAAATGCTGGCCTTTTATGCATCTCTTTCTGATTAGAGCTTTGGAAGACAGATGACTGGTATGTGATTACCAAGTAACCTTCATGTCATTTTAAAAGGAGCTCCACCACTCCCACTTGTGCTTAGAACTGGAAATCTTTCAAGATCACAAACTTATTACAGACAGAAGTTGAATGTGCTGGAAGGGCCAAAGGGAGAAAGTCAGGATTTGATCCGCATAGGGTATGGGAAAAGAATCTTTTGCTAATAGGGACCTTGATAGGATGCTGTGGGAGAAAAATGGAAGAACAGATTTAAGTGTCTGCAAAGAGCAGCTGAGAAAGAAAGAGATGTTTGGAAAATGAGATTTCCAAATACAGTATTTCAGCCTTCCAGCATAGATGAGAAGTTGCTGTATGGATAATTATTAAAGAACATCCTGCAGCTTACAAATATGGGAGAAACTGGATACCTAGAAGATCTGTAGAACTAAAACAGTGGTCTGGTGTACTTCAGAACTTCGCCAGGATCTGTTAGATAAGAAAGAATAGTCAGTGGAAATACCTGAACCAGATCAAATATGTAAAAGTATATTAGATAATACACTTAGAGGTCTACTGAAGGGGAAATTCATGTCTTCTGGGATGTCTTTTCCCACTTCACTGTCAGTTATTCTGCAGTTTATAAAGTATCCAATATAATTATCTCACAGTGAATAAATTGCTATTTCATTTCTAGCACTAGTGCATTTCTAGCACTGGTTCCTGCTGACCAGTTATCATTGTCTTACCTGTAAAGGAAAAAGAAGCCATAATTAATATTAAGGGGCTTGCATGCTATCCGTGGACAGAAATGTTAGAACAATTTTGCCGTATGCATTTTTTCTTTTTAATCCAGTATTCATTTGAGTTTCTCATGGAAGATGACTGATGATGTCAACTAAGCTGTTGGAGTAAAGTATGTAGCTTCTTTTTGCAACACTGTTAAATTCTTACTGTGTTAAATCCTGTGTTAAAAGTGGCTTTTTTTTTTTTTCTGTAGCAAATCCTAAGAATGAAGAAACAGTTTCAGTATTTGAAGCTTTTTTCTCAGTGAACTAATTTTTTTTATTATTTATTTACTTTCTAGTGGGAACTTAGAGTACTTGTGCTTCTTTTGCTATAAAGCTGACATCTAGCAACTTCCTTTTTCTATCATCTTATTTGGAAGAGAGCTGAAGAAATTACTTGCATCCAATACAATATAAACATACTTGCTAGGTTTTTACTGTGTTTTTATTGAAAGAACATAATTTGAAATTTTAACTGAGAGATTCTGAAGGTCCTATGATTCACCATCTTCCATGGCTGTGTCCTCAAGCGTATGGCCTATCTTTTAATCAGAGGTAAGCAGGAGGGTATGCATCACCTTCATCAAATAAAGTACCTATTCATTTCCTCTGAGAAAAAGTTGCTTTCTTTTTCTTTGTTACTCCCATCACAAGTTATCCTATTTCCTTATAGTGATTGTTACCGAGTATTAAGTAGCATTCTGACAAAAAATCTGCAATAAAGTTTATTTAAACATCTGGCAAATGTAGACAGAATTATTTTAAACTCATTTCTCAACAACTGTCTGAGCATTTAAGTGTTCAGTTCAGTGCCTGGACCTTTTGTTTTATGAGTACTTTCTTCAATATTTTAGCCTTTAACTTCTGTGCGTAGGTTCCACCATACCCTGTGCAGCTGAGGTAAAATGTATGTCAAAGCAGGAACTGTGTGACAAAATTAAATGATTTTATACCATGAAAATGCATAGATATAATTTTAGTGTTTCTTTGCAGCAAACCTTCTCTGGTGATTAGGAACTCCATCAGAAAGAAGCTAGATGGCTAGGAGAAACTACATGGAAAGCAAACAAATGAAACCTTTTCTGGAAGAAAAGGAAGACAATCATGGATTCTTACTCCCTCAAAATTTCCTTCACGTAAAGGGTGAAGTTAAAGGACTCCAAGGATTTAAAGCAAATAGATAGATAAGCTCCTGCAAAACAGCCACTGTTACATTTTATGCAGAAAAAAACTGACTTATTTTGCTCTTTCAGAAGGGAAAAGAGAAGTAAGGTATCCTGGAATACATGAGTTATAAGTGACAGGGTATGAACATAGCTGTAGGTGAGATTAAGCCAGTTAAAACTGATGGATGTAACAGCAGTTCTTTATTGTGAAAAACAGAATAAAAAGAAGTTCCTTATTTGAAGATGTGGTCTCTGAATTTTAGCAGTGATTTACTGAAGGACACCCAGTCCTTCAGACATTTGAGAGGAAGGGTTTGTTTGAGTGCAGTCCTCTGCATGGGACAGAGGGATGGCTTTTTGGTTATAGCCAAATAAGTGACAGGTAGCAGAAAATTTATAAAAAGCCTGGAGATTAAGTGATGTGATGAAGAAATTTCTGATTGCGCTGCACCGGCATCCCCTTGCTTTGCAACGCAATGAAATCAATGATTGGTGAGGCAGCACCGAGGAGCTGGGAAGCAGAAGGTAAGGGTGATACGCTACTGAGGAACTGAACGGGAAAGGGGAAAGAGGGGGTTGTGAGAAGGCAAGAGCATTTGGAGATTGACTATGAAATCTGCCTGAAAGAGGATGAAATCACTTTGACAGGATTACCTTTATTTGAATCTGTTTGAGCTAGTGTGTAAACAGGCAGTAGCATAAGGACTATTTCCAGAGCTCCTTTGCATAACTAAATTAAAGGTGTAGGGGAAGGAGAAAATCACTGTACAAGGCTTCATGTTTGTCACTGTTCACATAGATGGCAAACTAACGCAGATGCAAGTTTCCCAATCCTTCTGGTTAAAGAAACTTCTAAACATCTTGATTTCATTTTCTAAAAATGTATCTAGACTGCTGTCCTGTTTCTGACAAATGACCACATTCTTTGTTGTTAGAGAACAGTTAACTAACTTCAGCATTGTTATCTATGGAATCCATTTTGTAATGCTTTTAATATTTCTTCACCATCATTGGTGTTCTTACTTGCTTCAATTTTTATTTTAGTGGGCAAATAACAAACTTTATGTAGGGTAAGGAAAATTTTGCATGACAACAATGCCATATTTTCATCAGTCTTCTCTGTCTCATGCTATGAATAATCTAACGTGGTTTGCACTGGTACTATTGATGTGATGATGACATACAGATCTTTTCTCAAATAAGAATGATTTATTCATCTGTTAAAATGTTCAAATTAGTCCTTTCTGGGTGCTTTCATAAGTATAATAATAAACCAACACATTTCAACAATCAATTTCAAAGGGGAGTCTAATAGGAAAACATGAGGTTGTTCTATGCTTAAAACCTAAAAAAGGAAACTCAAAAGGCAGATTTTTCAAAGCTCGTCTAAAACAAGTGATTCTCTCTTCTCCCTTCAAAGTTGTCTAGACTAATTCCTAAAGCGTAAAGGCAGGAATTTCTAAGCTTAGCATGAGCACAGGTTCCTTTCTGCCCTGCGGACGAAGAGCTCTAGAGCCCTTGGCTAAAAATCAGTATGATAGGTCTGCCATTGTGGATCAGAGGTACTGTCACTCTCATGAGCATTTCTACTGTGAGGGGAATAACAAAACTGCATGAATGACTCTACATCTGTTGTATGAATTGCAACATTTGGTGATATAATCTAAGGTGTGAACAACTGGGACAGTGTCTATTTCACAAACATTTTATGTACTTCTCTGTTTAGATTGCCTAAAAGCAGAAAATTAAGTTAAAGTTATCTTTGATGTTAAAGATTCAAACTAAGCCAGCAAAATAATGGTGCCACAAGGGTCCAGGTAGCATTTGGAAGCAGCATGAAGCTAAGCTGAAGTCAGACTGCGTGCAGGGAGCAATGTGCATGCCAGGAGGTAGGCTTTAGGAGTATCTTCAGCTACCACACAAAGGCACAGTACATTGGAGAGGCAGGCACTGGGGCTAGAAAAGGCTGTTGAAACCATGGAAGGCTATGGCCAAGAATTACTCTTACAGCAAGGCAATCCTGCTGGAAGTTGTGGAGAGTATTTTATGTGATTTTAAGAAATACTCAGCTCATTCTATGTAATGAATAAAGAGAACCAGGTAAATAATGGTAAGATACATGTAAATTATTGTATTTGGCTTTTGGCTTTTCAGGTTTGAGTTGCATTAATTGGCTGCCACTTCAGGTCCCAGGAGGCAATCCTTTGTGATGTCCAGACCCAAATGAGCCTGCAAGTGGTATTGATAGTATCTGGGAGCCTGACTGAGTCTGAGCAAATTACAGAATTCCACCTACCTCCATAACAGGAGATATAAAAGTCTGGGGGTAGAGACACGCTGCACTAGCTGAACATATAAGCAGAACCATGCTGGTTCCACCCATGCTGACTCCATGTCTAGAGGGTGGTTTCTTATAACTAGACAAGCTGAGATCACCCTGACTCTTCCAACGAGGTCAGTGGGTCTTCACACAGTGGTAGGTGTTGTATGTGGCAATAATTTTTTCTCACTTGGTAAGTGATATGTTTTTGGTGCTGATGAATCCGAGATGATACAAAAGTAGGGTGAGAGAAGCACGTACTGGGATTTGGCTGCTGCTAGGAAAAAGAACAGGTGCTGTAGCTGTATGGAACAGGTCTCCCAAATGCAGCTGTAGAAACAGTATTCTCAGTTGACATTTAATAACAAGAAGATTTTTTTTTTTACATGTGAGGCAAGTCAATTAATGGGAAGAACTGTTTCCTTAGTTCCTTAGGTACTGTACTTTTTTTGAATATAGTGAAAAATGTGAGGGAAGGGCTTCAGAAATAATAACGAACTGTGTAAATTCCATATGGGAACTTAAAATGGAAAAAGATCCATTTATATCATTCAGTACCTTTTTCTATCTGTTGCAATAACAGGAATTATTAAGGCAACTTTTACCCATTCACTGATAATTTTCAGTTAATTCAAATATCACAAGTGTCTTTTACTTTTTCCTCAAATGCCAGATATTCTTCCCTCTGCCAGTTCTTCCTGTTGCACTAATTTGATGTGGCGTATAGATATTTTTTAATGAATTCCTTCAGCTTGTGTCCAGATCACATCTGATTTCAATTCTGGATACTCTTTGTTTTTGACATTTCCCATTACCACAGAACACTGTTATGGTTTTGGCTGGGATAGAGTTAATTTTCTTCATTGTAGTTGGTATGGTGCTGCATTTTGGGCTGATGATGAAACTAGCGGTGCCAGCCCCGCGATGCTGTCGCTGCTGCAGAGCAGCGCTGGCACAGAGGCAAGGCCTCTCCTGCCCCTGGCGCTGCCCGGCCAGCAGGAGGCTGGGGGTGCCCCAGCAGCTGGAGGGGACACAGCCAGCACAGCTGGCCCGGGCTGGCCAAAGGGATGTCCCACACCGCCTGGGTCGTGCTCAGCAGCGACAGCCGGGGCACAGGAGGAGGACGGGGGGACGCTGGGGCGACGGCGTCGGTCTGCCCAGGAAACCGCTCCGCGTGCCCAGCCCCGCTCTCCTGGGAGCGGCCGAGCGCCTGCCTGCGATGGGAAGCGGCGAGGGGATTCCTGCTTTGGCTCCGCTTGCGTGCGGCTTTCGCTGGCCCTGGGGAGCGGTCCTCACCTCAGCCCGGGAGTTCTCGCGCTTTTACCGCGCTGATTCTCTGCTTCATCCCCGTCTGAGGAGAGTGAGTGGGTGGCTATGTGGTGCTGAGCTGCCTGCCAGGGTTGCACCACAGCAAACACCAGGGTTTGTAGTACAAGGGCCAAGGCACAAATGTAGAGTCTCAGAAAGACAATGCAAATGATCACCGGTGTCCCATGCCCTGTACCAACGTGGTATTTGTTAAATTAAACTCCCATCTGAGTTCAGCCTACGCTGCACACCACAGAGGGGAACATGAAAAAGTAAATCCAAAATTCAACTAGTGAATGCTGCAGACCCATCACAGGGAAAAAAAATCCTTTCTGACTCTGGTAATCATCACCAGTCCTCTTAGATATGTGGTTTGGTAAGTCAGACGTGCATGTAACTCATGTAAATTCTTGGATATACATAGCTAAATAGGAAAGCTTTAAAGAGGTATAAGAATTCTTATCACAAAGAACTCTTTTATCTATTTATACAACTTAGTATGTAAACTTACTGGTCTTTATCTCAAACTAAGTGTTTTTTTTTTTTTTTT
>VXAA01001627.1:1145863-1206535 GCA_013399115.1 Anseranas semipalmata
TTTTTTTTGCTGCTTTCATTACTCTATTTGGAAGCCTCTTCCTGAACTTGTTGTGAAGATGCATTTATAGCTGATTTATTACCGTTTGATCTTGTGCTGATAATATTGCTTAGTTTAATTCTGTGTAATCATTCTAATAATCTTTCTTTGCAGTTATTGCAATTAAGTCTCATCTTCATTAAAACTATTTGACCAGAATGGTACACAATATTCCTAATTAGGTCTTTCAGTTCCTCTCACAACAAATGTCTTTCCTGATGCATTTATGAATTTGTTAGCCCTTTCATAGCTTTAGCAATGACTATTCATAGCCATCTTCCAATAGACAAATAGACCTACTTTTTTTTTTGCGCTTTTTAACCTATGTGATCACCCGTAATTAATGAGCCAGGAATTCATAACAGATGTCCTCAAGTGAAAGAATCTGCTCTTTCTACCCTTATATCATAATCTCGTTTTTTCTCAGTCCAATCAATATGGTAACATTGTCCGCTAATTTCATTTGTATTTGTCCTTAAGATCTTTAAGTAAATTATTAAGCAGGACTCATGCATGATAAGACAGCTAGTAATGTCTCCTCATATCATGGCTACCTATCCAGTATTAGCTGTTGATCCCTCTAGCCTGAGCTGCTTTACAAACCGTGCATTAGCACCTGTCTTCTCCACCTTTAGCAAACTTTTTCTGTGGTGATATTGTATCAAATGCCTTATTCAGATAAATAACGTTCTTCTATCTAATAAATCAGATATCTTATGAAAGAAGAGATTAGATTGGTCTGAGATGATCTACTGTTGATAAAGCCACATTATAATTTACACTGCTTTCCATTTCTCTCTACCCTTAATTCTTTCTTCAAAAGCTATTCTAGGTCTTTGTTTTGGATTAAGTCAGTTAATAAGTCTAGTGGTTCCAGAATTGTTTTGTTTCCTTTTTTTTTTTGAATATAGTTTCTGTATTTACAGTTCTGTAATCATAAGATACTGCCTCCAAAAATTGTAGCAGTTGGGCTTGTGATTTCATTTGCCAATTTCATATACCTATATGGAGATTATCCAGCCCCTCTTATTTTTGCTTTATGAGGTATTAAGAATATTAACATTTATTTCTCTCTCAGGTGTCATAATTTCTGATGCTCTGTCTTCATTTTTACTCCTTACTCCACTAATGTCCCCATCATTAACTTTATAGAAAACGATGGTAAAATATGCATTTAATATGTGGATCAGAGCTAGATTAGTATTAATCTCTATTCTATATTTGCAGCACTGCAACATTTTTCTTCCAGATGCTTCTTTATTTTAAATAGTTATAAAGAATTCTTACTGTTTGTTTTAATAGTGAATGTAAGGTCTAGTTGAAGGAATCTCTGTTATTTTCCTCCTTTCTGCATCCTCTAACTTCTGAGGAATAGTGCTCTCTCTTTATTCTGGGTAGAATTTGCATGTGCACAAAAGGAGCTGATTCATTGAAGGAAGCCCATAAGCTTTTCCTATTAGCTTTCTTTCTTCCTTGCAATGCAAACTCTAAATAGTGTCTGCCCTTTGATTTAAAGTCATTTCTTACTTTCTGTGTTTTAAAAGCTTTGTGTCCCTGAATTCATCCTGTATGGTTTCTTCAGTTCCTTTCTAAAATCCCAAACATTACTCATAGACAGACATGTTGTTTGTCTTGCAGTTTGATAAAGATTGATTTATCTCGTATCACTCAATCCAAGATTATTTTCAATGAAAAGCTGTTCTGTAAGACCTTGCTTCTCACTAAACCTATGTCCAAAGCAGCATTAATTTTCGTTGGTTCTCTAGGTATTTATTAAAGAAATCTGTCTTATAGCAAGTTCAATACTATCTAATCTTTTGGCTCTTAGTGGTGGCATTTGTATTCTATCCAAGTTTAGGAAGTTAGTCTTCCACATTCACAAAATTTCTACTCTTTATTTCTCATAATCTCAGAAATTTCTCTTCGTATTCTATCCCAATCGTAGTGATTCTATAGCGGTACTCCAAAGCTATCTCTCATTGGGCTTTTCAACATCTATTCTAAACTGATTATGCTTTTTCTTTATAAAAATATTTTCAACCTGTGGTCTGCATGCCCAGGGAAGTCCAATGGCTACTTCTTTAGGATCAGTAGAATGTAATTAAGAAAAGGAAGCTTAGTGTTAGTAGGCCTAAATACTTATATTCTCTCTAAAAAGCTTCATGCTTCCCTATTAAAATGCCATATACCATGTGAGCGGTTCAATCATCTTTAGTCTTATTTCCACTCTTCTTGAATAAGTGAAAGCTTCAGCTCTTTTAGTTAAATCACAGTTTTTCTGCCTGTTTCCATTCCTGCAACATCCAGTTTCATTTTATGCCTTGATGTTAGCCTAGCTAGATCTAGCTGTACATGTTCTACTAAAAAAGTAATTCAGTGGAGAATGGGCACTTCTTCTATTTGAAATCAAAATAGGAAATATTTTTTTTTTTTATGGACACTTTCAACATTTTGTCCAATTCTCCAAAATACAGATTGGAACCAAAATTTATAATACCAAAACCTGAATGTTTTTTAATTTTTGGATCTTTCTCAGCAACATAAAAGATGTTACTCAAACTGGAAGTAGCTTTTATAAAATATTTTGTGTTCGACAGCTTATTTCTGAAGTAGCTCCTGACTAAACTCTCCTTCAGCAGTTGTTCATTGCTTCATTACCTTAACACTAGCTAGTAAACTGACATTAAATGCTTCTGACATTAATATAAGAAAGTCCTTTTTGAGGAGAAGAAACTAAACAAAAATACAAAAGGCTGCAAAGCATCAAAGTCTTCTCTGTGACAGCTTTTAAAGTTTAGGGAACAATAGCAAAACTAGATGAGGGTAGAAAATGATGATAATTAACAATAAATAAATAAATAAAAAGATAAGCAACAATCCCTCAAGCAGCCAGAACTAATTAGTGAAGACATTTTAAAATCCTATTATTGAAGAGGCTGGATTTAGAATAAACATCACCTCCTTTCCCCACAAGAAGAGAGAAAATTTCACCTGTCGTACTTTATTAGGATTATCAGGAGTATATTGCTGCTGAGCCATCAGGCAGGACTGCAATAACTCTCAGTACGCTGGTCAGCAATTACTGCCAGCATCCAGGTATGAAAAGCTGAGTAGAGAGAACTGCCTGTTTCACTGAATATTTTCTCTCCATATAATTTGCTACCCTAGGTACTATACAGCACGTTGGTCTCAGAATTTTCTGTGGTGTTCCAAAGGCACCTTGTGGCACTCCTCAAGGACAAACAAATCATCTCACCCCCAAATAAGCCAATGAATGGAACTGAGTGAAAATTACAGTTTTCTCCTGTTTAATGCAAACTACAGTAGATTCCTAGACATAAAAATATCAATGAGATTCTCAGAAGATTTTTAAAGATCAAGTTTTGTCATATGTGCTCTATTAATATTTACAAATACCCCTATTGAGCAAATGACTTCACTAGTGCTATTTTAAAGCTAACAATAAATATGTTAGTATTTTAGAACAATGGATTAACCACTTATGACTGAGCCCTTGCTTTCTACTGTAGGATCCAGGTGTTTCATTTTCCGATCTTGACTTATGATAACTTTCTATATTGTTCTTTTTCTGTGTGGAACCATAATTGACTTAAGTGTATTTTGTGCAAAAGATTTGCTCAAGAAATGAAAGGCCCAAGTAAGTTATTCCACATTTTCTTCGTTACAGATTTTAATCTTGATATAATGTTTAACTTGTATATGTATAACTTGTAATGTATAACTTAGGTGCCTGATCAGCAGAAATACTAATGCATGGCAGTGATACTTTGGCTTTATGAGCTTTTTCTATTCTAGAGAGGCAAAGCTTGAAAGAGATATCTGTATTCAGTCTTTTGTAAAACTGAAAATAGCAGTCCTGATTTAAAGGTGGGAAAATGATGTGCAAAAATTTTACGAATTGCCGAACCATACATTTGAATCCTACCTAAAAATAGAATGTCCTGTTCTGCATTTGTGAACAAGAGACCATCTTTTCTTTTCTGTCCTGACTAGCAATTTTGGTGTTCCATTTCTATAAAATCTTGTGTAAGAGTTGTAAAAAAAAAAAAAATAAGTTTTCATAAGGAATTTCTGAATCAATATCAAGATAAGAATCTATGAAAACAGGACCATGTTTAATAGCTTTCTTTAAGTGTAAAGGTGAATATCTGACTTCAAAGCAGTAGTTATAACATTAGGATGAAATTTTCAAAAGTGCTATAGACTGTTCTCACTCAAAATATCGTTAGCTATTAGCTATTGTGTTAGTTTTAGCTATTAACTACAAGATGTTTGTCAATATGAGAAATTTATTCTTAAATTGTTTACATGTTTTAGGGAATCTCGTCTATTGTGATTTGACAGTTGAATTGCTCTGTTACAAAAAGGAGCCAAAGACTAAAAGCTGAGCTGATCCACAGTTCACATCATTTATCAGAAAATACTTGTAGATTTTGAAAGTTTCACACATTGACATTATGGCAGATGAAACAATTCAACGTCTGGCTGGCTTGCAGAAAGCTTTGTTTTCTGGGTTCATTGATGGTTTATTGGTTTAACCAAGAGTAGCAGAAGACCTTAATGCTGATAAGTTCACTGCTTGCTGTAGGTACGTGTTTAATGTTCTTACAGCCAAGGTTATGTGCTGATGTGTACATGGCTCATAGCTGGAACAACTGTATCCAGGATGAGAAATACAGTCCAGTAACCTCTTTTCTAAAGAAATCATGTTTTAAGAACTGTCATTCAGATAAAGTTCGGCTCAGGTCTCAAAAGTGACCAAAAATAGACCCATCATTCCAGATCCTAACAAATGCTTTAAACAGTGACAGAAAGGGTATTGCTTGTATAGGAGATTTTATCCTGTAGGATAAAAGGCCTATGCCTTTTGAGATGACATCTTAAATGACACTGAAATATGTTAATGAGAGAGCTTGTGTTTCTCTTGAATTTATTTTGGAGGGGAGGAGGAAACGGGGCCTTTCCAGCATTTTGTTTCTGTTGTAGTTTTCCTTTTAGCAACTGCTGTCTCTGCCTAGATATCCCATGATGATAGCTTTATGCCTGTGCATGTTGGAAGAGATTAAATATCTCCAGCGTGCTCATGTGCAAAATGTGTCCTTCAGAGTCAATTATAATTAGGGCTGGGGTAAATAGTGTGAAGTGTTTTGAACTGTTAAATGAATTTGTTTCAGACAAGCTGCCTCCTTCTTTTCACCTCTCCTTGCTCTCCAGATAGTTTGACAATCCCAGATGTTCCCAGAGTGCAAACCCCAAGGTTTCATGCGCTGTGGGAAAGAGCTGCAGTTTACTTCCAGTTGCTCAACAGTTGACTGATATGCCTGTAACCTCACGCAGTCAGGAGAGTGTGCAAACATCCTGCAACGTATCTGACCAGCTGCAACTGAGCACAGCTTGGATTTTGACTATTTCAGTTAAACAATGAGATCAGTATTTTATTAATATGAATCAAATGTGAGTCTTGAATTCAAACAAATGGTAGCCTTCTGGCAGTTTGTCTTGAACACCCACTGTGTCAGTATGGCTGAACAAATTGTTCTGTGAGAATTATTCAGTGAGTTCTCTTTGCAATGTACGGGAATTTTCAAAGTTTTCCTGCACTTGACTGATTCAAGGTAGCCTAACTTTCTGGCTTCATATGATGTTGCTCCACAGTTAGTGTGACGCAGTTGACGGTAAATCTTAGACGTAGACATCTCTGAAGTTATTGTGTGCCCATATTGCAGCACGTGTGTATTTTAGAGGCTTCAGACCAGCTCCAGAGAAGGATTTGTGAAACCTTTGAAGCAGTAGTTTTGTGATTCACTGTTGGATCCGACTGAAGTGTGTGACAGCCTCAAAATAACTTTTGCAGTGCTGAGAACTGCTTGCTTTCTGGTTCAGCTGGAGCTTCTCCAGAATGTCTACTACCTCTATGGCAACTGGGAACTACACTTGGAAAATATTCAGCAAACTGCAGATTGTTGGTTTTTTCTGCCAAAAAAAGTCAAGATCTGTTGAAGCCCTGACATCTATACCTTGTCATGGAGAAAATCCTCCAAAGAAAAAACAATTGACCATTAATCTTGATAGTACATTACTGCCTAACGACTAGTTACATTTTGTACATCAGTTTTTACCACCCAGATATTGCTCTCATGGTTCCCTGAGCAACCACTGGAAGGGAGTTAATTTTTCTTTGCTAATCAGTCCTGAAGCTTCATATCCTTTTTTTTTTTTNAGTAAAAAGTCTCCATAGGATGATATAGGAATCCAAGCGGGATTTGTTGAAACACTGAGGATTGTTTTGAAAATAAGATTGGACCTGAAACAACCAGGAAAATGGCTGATAGCAAATGGCTGATTGACTATGTTTAAAAGCACCTTGCAATGAGTAGCAGTTGTATTTCAACATCTCTGTTAGTGGTCACATATTCATATGGTGTCTGAGAGCAAAGCATTCGAATAACGTTTGGATTTACCATTACTAAATATTGTCCATTTCTGTAAAAGCTTATCGGGAAATGTTCCTGCGACATGGTAGCCTCATGACACTTAAGTTAGCTTGACTGAACTTTCTGCAGCTATACAGATTTAACTAATTTCATGATCCATATTGATGATAAACTGAATTCATGTTATCTTCCTGCTTCTCTGAAGTGCTCTGAGTCATACAGAACGTGTTACTCTGAACTGCTTGCATGTCTGTGGAGTGAAAGCCAGAAATATGAGGAAAAACTCTCATGCCAAGTAACTGTATCTGGTTGTCAGATGTGCAAGGATGAGGTAATGTGACACTATTGCAACTACTGCTGGATTAGGAAAAAGTGTTGTCGGAAATGGGTGATGGGGGCCCTACAGATTTAAGGTCTAGATCTAGCAAGGCTCTTTACCATTGTCGTATTAGAAAGATAATCTTTCCTTTCTACTTCATTCCTGCTTTCTTTTCACTTGGCTCTGCAGTTCTGCCCTTCCCTCATGCCAGCTTTGATGCCTGCCAGAAACTTCTGGTAGCCAGCTGACTTCCATAAGCCTGCAGAAAGCAACCCCCCTTTTGTGGAGCTCGTTTTTTGCTAGATTAATGCTTTGAATTCTCTCATGGGGACTGCCCGACAAATGGCAGGGCTGGTACAAGGCTGATGCAGGTGCAGAGGAAGGAAGGAGTGAGATCGGTGCCTACGAAAGACAGTGAGCTGCTGGGTACTAGCATCACCCAGTCCTGTGGTTTCTTTGAGGAGCAGGAGACTGAGAAACAGCCTCCATAAGTGCTTCCAGTAGCCCAAGAACAGCTAACTATCTCTAGTGGCTGGCAACAGCTCAGTTCCTCCAAAGTCAGGGAAAAAGCATAAATACTTTAAAACAGAAATTCTGGTTAGTTCTTGCTCCTCAACTCTAGAGGCATTGAACTGTTGCCAGGTCAGGGTGCCAGCAAAGCAAAAGAGCTAAAAGCACATCACACTCGATGAATTTGAGAAAAACTCTTACGGAATAACGTTCCCAGTGACTGTCTGCTAAGTACCTATTCTGACACTACAGATGAAGCAGTTTAGTTGAGTCTTTAAAATTGTGTGTAATACGGTGCTGTGCAATTAGGTCTGTTAACTTTGATGTAGATGTTAAGCCCCAGGAGGAAAAGGCAATGATAATACCTGGTATTAAGATGTATTGGTAAACAGATAATCCTGCAATTGAAATTCCTCTTCATGATACCAGTACTGTCTATGTGATAGAATATAATAACCTTGTACTTTTGACCCAAACAGTCAATTTTAGGGAGGCTTATGAGTTCATCCCAAGAGGGGAATAAACTTGTAATGGAATCATATTTCTTCCATGTAACGGTGATCATTTTAAAGAAAGAAGAAACACTCTGTTCCCCTGAACACAGTGTGAACCAAACAGTGAGAAGTAATGTCCTTTTTTGCAGTTCAGAGCATCTTTCCAGCTGGTACTTTATCCAAAACTTTTCCTTGCTGCTTCGTATTCGAATGTCATGATTTTCTTGTTGCTTTTTTCTTTGTAACTATCTGGTTAATCATCTGTGTCTCGTATCTTAAGGAATCCCTGAGAGCACTCCTTTGTTTCTGGACTGCTCATCCAGAAAGTTATTGTCAGATGACTTGTCTTCTGCAGATAGAAAGTGAAACTGGCAGGAGCTTTTCAGTTCAGTTGATAAAAAACCTGCCAGGAGGTGCAGTTGGTCTCAGTTCCTCTCCAATCATTTTTGGAGATAGTTAAGAAGGTGGGCAACACCTTGGTCCCAGTTTCACTGGTGGCTTAGGCACATATGAATAGCAAGTATCTGATAAGGAAAGCAGAGAGGCGAAGTCCTCAGCAGCCCGCATGAAGGCACTAAGTAAATCTGAATATTCTTCTGACAGCTGTGATGTGTCTGTCATTTCAAGTTCCCACTGGAAAAATGTCAATTTCTCAGGTCTTTTTAATGCTGTGAAATACACAGATTTCATGAGGAGGATGTTTTTTATCAGAGTATCATGCAGACTGCGTATTCCTAGCCAGCAATAAAGTTGGATGGTATCCAAGAATGGCTGTGGTTCAATCACAGCCATCATTCCTGGGCTGAAGGCTGTGCTCAGCCTCCTCATGGAGGCTCTTTTCCTCCATGTTCAATCTGCTTTGTATTCCTTGTCCTCTCTAGGACTGAATTTGAGTTGGGCGACATCCATGTCTTCTATTTTTCATGCGTACTAAAAAAGGGCAAACCGAGTGACTAATTAATAAGCATAATGCCACATGGATGCAGATCCTGTGTTATAACAACACTGAGCTCTCTTGTATGTCACAGAATCACAGAATGGTTGAGGTTGGAAGGGACCTCTAGAGACCGTCTAGTCCAGCCCCACTGCTCAAGCAGGGCCCCCTAGAGCGTGTACTTGTCCCGCTGTAATGATTGTATCCTGGAAAAAAACAACTTGATCTCTAAAAATTGCTGCAATTCCTTGCCTGTTCCTAACGTCATGTAAGTGGGATGAAAATATTGAAGAGAACCTCTCTTTCTTGTCTTGGGAGTTTATAAGCAGGAAAAAGAGGCTGGGGATGAGTGGACTAGCTGAGATGTGTCAGAATGCCCTTCCTAGTAATTCTGCTCTTGGTCAGTTTGCAGTATCTTCTGAACAGCCTCTGTGACAGTTTTAGGGAAAATCCTGCATAATTTGGTTGGAGTATGTCTAATGAGAATGATGCATTAATACAGTCCTTTGTAGGAGCTATGAGGATCACTCTCATTTAAGACAGGCTCTTTAGAGAACTTGGCTACTAAGCTCTTCTTTGAAAATCTCTGCTGGACATGTGCAAGTCACATTTTGTTCCTGGCCAAATATGGATGAACCTGTCCTTCAGAAGGTAGACGGACAGTGACAAATGGTGACTCTAGCAAATTTGAAGATCCAGGGCAAATTTTAAGGGGTACTAGAATGTATTAGTGCAACAGCCTAACTAATACTTTTTAACCTGTGCCCTCCCCGCCTCCCTGCAATCTCTCTGAAGTGTTTATAAAGTTGTTTGGCTATATCTAAACAGGATTGCTGAATTTTAGCACCCCTCCACACACACACACCCCTTAAACCCATCAGTCTTTGCAGACATCCAGTGTGGAAACTTTCAGCCAAAACTATAATGCCAATGAAAGTTATGAAAATAAATGAAGACAGGGAATTTTACCGACCAAATGCCTCCTATGCCACCTGTAAAGAGCTTCATGTTGCAGGAGCCAATGCAAATTGGAACAGAAGCGTACAGATGGTGGAAAGAACTGCTTTCAGTGGGTCCCCTTCTCCTGTCACAACTTCCAGCATGCTTTGTTTTCCTTATACTGCCAAATCATTTTCTTTTGATATACACAGAACAAAAAACTCAGGAGCTAAAACCTAGGTAATCTAGAGACTGAATATTGTTCTTTCCAAATGTGTGCAACTTTCAAATAGTTTCAAGAGTACAGCATTTATTATAGGGGCTTTTTATAACAGATGGCAGAGAACTGAGGGAGATTTCAATCCAGATACTCCTTTCTGTTGAAATAATTCTGTTTCTTTCCCTTACTTTTGGCTGTCATTGAATAAACTTGATGATAAGATCCAGCTCTTTAACCCTGGATATCCCAAGCTCTGCCTGTTTGCTCAAGCACCACAAGAAGTGGCAGCAACAGCTGTGGGGATTTTGGCAGCATTAGTAGCTCTGTACCAGGCCAAGAGTGAGAGACTACCAGGGTCCACTCCCTCTCCTCCTTCCCTGGGTCTAAAAGCAAGTTTCTAAACATTTGTTCTCCCTGGTTGCCACTCTATCCTGAAACTAAACCCTCGATCTCATGACCATAAATGTCCTTCATGCCAGAAATTCTGTCATTCTTACTTCCATCCCTTTAACCCTTCTGTTTAGCTTAACTGTGTGAGTAAGCCCTGCTCGCAGGCGGTTCCAGATGTGCAGAGGCATCCCCCCACAAGTAGGGTGAATCACCTCAGAGGGACACTAGGTACTGCTGCCACGAAGCATGTGGAAGTGCTTTGGATTGGTGGCATGCATGTGCATTTTGGGACTTTGTACTGCAAGCGACACTCTCAGTGGCAATTATTTTACACTGATGTAAAACAAATTTAACTTATCCTGTCTAAAATTTCATAGGCATAGATGGGAAATACTTGTTGCAGCAGTATGAATGGCGATGACAGCAATAAATATTAAATGCCTAGAGCTGTTCCATAGCTCTGTGTGTTTAAATTGTTTTCTCAATGCAACATTTCACTCAGAAAGTCAGCAAGCTTTTAAGTGGAACAATAGTTATTAAAAAACAAATCTGGAGACACAGAAATATTTTGATTTTTTTTTTTAATAATTAAAAACAAAGATGAGGGGCTGAGAATTGTGTATATACTATTTTTTCTACTGTCCAGCTGTACGCTGTAGATGTAGTTTAATTATAGTTCTATTGTCAATTTTGTTTCATTAAGTTTTTCCTCTTAGATTAATCTACTTTTCAAAAATCTCGGTACTGGTTATCTGCAGTTAGAGCAGGTGAATGAGGAAAGGTTTTAGACGAGGAGGCTAAGACAGGGACTATCTGAATTGCCTCTAGGTGGCAGTGAGTCATTATTTCTTGGCATCCACTAAACGCTGTTTCACTGTCCCTGCAAAGAGAGGCTTTCTTACAGTCTGAGTGTTCAGTTTTAAAGCCATTTTGGATACATCTTGAAATCCTAAAAGTGCTGTACTGCAGTAGGATACACATTGTTGAGAATCAGTTAGTCCTGGAAATACAGTCAAATATGCCATGCAGCATGTGCGCTGTGAATCAGCAGGTCTTTGGTGCATGCTTTCGGGTGACCAGAGGATGTGCAGCCAGCTCAGCTCGTTCCTGTTGCCTGTTGCGCACACACATACGCAGATAAAGGGGTGTAGCACACACATGGTAAGTTTAAACACTCTGGATGTATTGCGTGGTGGACCACACATTTGTGTGCTCTGCTTGGATAAAACTTGCTGGTAGAATATGAGAACATACCCAGAAAAACGTGGAGCTGGCTGGCTTGCTTTAGCCAGATCCCGTTCTCTCCCCTGATATCAGGAAGTGAAGTGGGGTAGTTGTTTCTTAGCTGTGGTCGCTGCTAACACTGGTGGGTCCACACAGATCTTCCTTTCCCCAGAAAACACTGATTTCAAACTGTTTTCTTTACATTTTTCATATTTTGCATGTTGATGTGGCTGCACACTAGAACAAATTGCTTTCAGGGTGTTTGGGCTTGGTGTAGTGGTGGTATGTGTGATATTTTGATCAGGGCAATAACTGGTTCTGTCACTTGAGCATGACCAATGGACTACACTAAATGCTGCTAATAAAAGGATTACAGGCCCTCTGGTAAGTCCTTGCTGGCTGACAGTATTAATGTTAATGTTTAGAAGATGGAGATTGGATTTCTAATTATAATTCAGGCTCTGATTTCACAGCGTTCTTAAATCCATTACTTTTAGCATGTGCTTATGTTGACTGTATTTTAGCAGAGTACTCACTAACTTTCTTCCATCTCACCTGCAGAATCACAGAACCATTTAGGTTGGAAAAGACCTCCAAGATCATCCAGTCCAACCTATAACCTAACACTACCAGGTCCTCCACTAAACCATGTCACCAAGCTCTACATCTAAGAATGTTTTCACTTTCATCTTTAATTCCAGCTCAGGAAAGTGCTTTTTATGCATAAACAAAGCATGTGCTTAAATGTTTTACAAATTGGGGTATATATCATCAGCTCTGATACTGTGGGTTAAGAGCAAGAAGCACAATTTTATGAACAGTGTGGGTTCCATGATGTTGACCAAAAGCAAGTTTAAAGAAAAGTTCTTGTCATGCGCAAAGTGCTCGTCCTTCAAAATACTATCAGTTTCCTATTCTACATAACAAAATAAATGAGTTTTCTTTAAAACATGCAAAACATTTAAGTGTGCGTTCTGCGTGGCTAGGACTGACAAATACCACTAATAGCTTACCAGTAAAAGGATAACATTAGAATCATGATGGGTCTAAATAGCCTGAGAGTTGAATCTGGCAATAGAAATGGTTTGTGGATTGTGTCAAACAATGTAAAATGTGGAATGAGTAAACAATTTTAAACCGAGTGAGAAGTAAATGATATATTTGGTAGAGGTTTCCAATGGAATATATTTTGGTATTAAAATTTAAAATGACTCTGAATACAGCTCTTTAGAAAACATTGTTGTGATGAAAGACTTAGCAGGTTGATGGATGTGAATGAATAAGTCTCATAAATTGAGATACCACAACTGGGATTTTGCATTAACAGGAATGAGATTATCATAGTGTTAAATCATACAGCTATACGTTTAAAAGTATGTACTGGGAATAAATGCATATTGTATAATATTTCTTTGTCTTCTGCTCTCAGCCCAGCAGTATTGCACTACATCACAAATATGAGCATCAGTAGATTCTGACAGTCTTGCACAAGAAGCAGTTTTCAGACGCAGGTTTAATAAATGATTACATAATTGCTATTACTTAATGAACTACCATGATTCTTGCTCCTGATACTAATGGAAAAAATAGGAGCTGAAGCAGAATTTTCTTACCAAAGATGATGTAGGAAATAATATAAATGAAACATTTTTGATGAAACTTCAGTGAAATAGTGACTTCTACTATGAAAAGAATTTTTCCATCTTTAAGGTAATTGCCATTTTCAGGACATGCTCTAATTTCATGTTCACACTCTGATTTCATAAGGTTGTCTCTGGCTAGACAGAATTTTCCTATGGCTGAGCAAACACTATTAAAGATGTATCCTAAATGCTGTCTTCTCTAAATGTAGAATTTGTAAACTAAGCTCTCTGAAATTACCAACAGAAGCAGGTGTAGCTATCTCCTGTACCCTTTTCTCACATACACATGCAGAAAAATGAGAAAAATATGCAGATACTGATAGATCATCAGTTTGATAGATGTACAAAGACAATAGTTTCAGAAAAGCTCAGGTCCAGCTTCTATTATAAATCTACTGTGGTTTTCAAATGTACTGCATTTTGCTATATTGTGATAGATATGATTCTATAATCAATGTTATAAATTCTGCAAGAAGTTTCTGTAAAGCCTGCTTGTTTTGATTAGTATTAGATTATTCTGCAGTGTTCTGAGTACGTTACATTTCTGTCTCAAACTATGAGGTATAACTCCAGTTTGCTGTGTGGGAGGTTTTCAGAGAAGGAATGAGAATGGCTTTGTGAACCTTCCAGGGAAGCTCTCAGCACACTGTTAGCTAATATTTCTGTGAGAAGCAGTCATGCAAGTCAGCCTACATGGAGCTTGGTTACAGGCCAAAGCCATGGTTTCCTTGTGGAATGCAGCTTACGAGTCTAATGTCACCTAAAACTGTTCATTAGCTCACATTCCTGGGTATTCTCTTAAGTTCACTTTATTCTGGAGTTGGCTGTGTCTGTGCCCTACCTATTAAAAATGTTGTGTGCTCAAAAACTTGGACCTTCTATATGTTGTCCACTAGCTAAATACATGATAACACTTCTCTGTGGGTAAGTATTACTGTGTCATTATATGCCCCTTTAAGGACAGGGGAACTGATTTAAATGAAGAAAAAAATCACCTGTACATTTAGGCTGAGGCTTGTGAGAAGCATTTAAATAAGAACCCTCTCAGAAATTCCTTTGCACTCAATAGGATTGTCAACCAAAATTGACAAAATTCTTCTTGATGCTGTTTTAATTTAAGTGTATGCTAATCTCTTTAGTTATTTTGATCTTTTCTTTTATGCATTCATACCATCAACAGGTAGGTAGTAGTGAAAAATGAAGATATTGGAGTGCTGGTTGAAATGTTTTAAATTACACTTACTGTCTTCAAAATATGCTATTTCAAGGTTGTGGGTTAATCCTGATGACATTTCTATGAGTATTTCTGAGATTTTGAGGTTCTTTTGCTACTTTTAACCAAACAAAAAGAGAGTGGGAGGAAGAGAAATACTAAATCAAAACAACCCCTAAGTCTGAATTCTTCTATTTGGACTGTGGACCCTGGGACATATTGCAATAATACTTGAAAGTCTTTGGTTTTATCCCAATAAAGAACAAAAATATATTTTAAAACTTAAGTTGGCGTGTACTTGAATTATCTAGTAAAAATTAGCTTTAGATTTTTTACTTAAATTTGAGTATGCATTTTAATATTATTCCCCTCAATGTCTGGCATTGTATGCCTCCCTCCCTCCCTTTCTTTTTTTTATCTCCCTTTTTTTCTGAGTATTCAGCAAAACTGATGACTAGTGGTTGGTAGTTTCCTGCCTTGAGTCCATTCAAATGGTTCTACTGGGGCTCTGTGTTCTTATTCCCTTATTCCTCCATTGTTTGTTGCTCCTTACTGATTAGCAAGGCTTAGGTACATGAGCAAAATCAATTGCTGCTTGTTACTTCTCTTTTTGATTTGGTAATTCTCGGACTGTCAAATATTTATTAAAAAATAAAATACAGGAGATAATTCTGAATTAGATAAATTAAAAATCCCTTTGGATTTTGAGGATGAGCAATGTGGTACTAACACCCTATTTTTCCAGACAAAACACATTCTTTATATTTTCTTTCCAGCTATAAGGAGCCTGCATTCAGCTTTCACTGAAGGAGTATCCTTTCTTCCAAAATAATCAAAATGGAGCAGATCTTATGAGACCATTTAAAGTCATAAGATTTTGATGCCCATTTGATCTAAATCAGGATGTCAGGTCTTGCCTCAAGTCCTGATATGTAGTCTAAAACCAATGTTGTTGTAAGAGCAGTCTTTCCATACTTTTTTTTCCCTATTTATTATAAACTGAATACAGTACTTGTGAAATAGTGCAATTATATATGTAATTCTCCATTTTACCCTCTATCATGTTAATATGAGGAGAGAAAAGATATTTCATAGGAAGCGATAAGCAAATGATAATATTCCCAAATTCATTCAAATGTATTGTGTCTGTGTTATGTGAGCTTACTGGTGGCCAGACACTACAGCACACCCAGACAATTAACAGATTTGCATCTGCTTATTGCCTTGCCGTGTGTATCCCACTTTGTATTACAGCTGAGACACAAATGGGTCCCTTCTGGGTTTGTGAAAAAGAACAGCTTTACCACATAAACCAAATCTATCTTCCTATCTTCTTACTAACAGCTAACAAAAGAGTGGCTCTGCAAAGATTGTCTCAAGTGGATGTTGCGTTTTGATTTCACTGTTAGAGTTTCTCAGTAATGTTCATTCAAAAGTGTCTGTGCATGTTAACTTCTTAGCTACCACCCTGGGTATTCGGCTATGCTACAGCTTTGCTACAGGCAAAATGAAGCTTTAGTGCAAAATGAATGCATATCTTGAATGTGTCCTTCTGTTCTGATAAATAGTTTGGTTTGGTAATTGTGATATCCAAAAACAGCACAACTGAAAGCATCTGGTTATTCTTAAGGAAATTCTGCAATGAATAAAATACCAGAAATAACATTATTATGGAAAGGAAAATACAAGCCTTATATTCTCCTTCAACATTTATATTCTTCTTAGAGTTTTGAAATTGCCATACTAAAATCAGGATGATAGTATGGGTAAGAGTCTGGGGTGAGACACAAGTCAGGTTAATTAGCGATGCTTTCCTTCTGTAGTTACAAAGAATCCAGTTGACAATGTGGATATGCAAAAGCACAGAAAAGGCTTTGGAATCTGTCTGGTTTAAGTTGATATTAAAAAGATTAAACATTTTATGCCTGTGATATTTTGTTGTTGTTGTTGTTACTACTTGATCTGTGATAACTGGACATGTACAATTTTGGCCTATAACCTTATTGTGGTGTGGTTTGGAAGTCTGTCAAGCTTGATTTAAACCACGTCATATCTCACGTTTAATTGAAATATATTTAAAGTTGTGTGTGTTCGTGCCTTTCAGGTATGCCTACTATCGTAGAGGCTGAGAAGCAGGGTAAATTAGCCCTTATTGAGCACAGTGCTGACAAGCCAGACTGATCACTTGAAAATTAGTTTAGGCATTTCTATATTGCAGGGAAGATGCCAAAGCTTACTGCAAAGGAATTAAAGCCTGTCTTTCCCCCTTCCTCCTCCTCCTCTTCGTCAGCAACAGCCGCTTCAGGACCTCTGACTCAGTCCTGTGACTGCGCAGGCCCCCTCCTCCCCTCCCCTCCCCTCTGCCCACAGCTGGCTCGGAGCATCTCAGTCCTGGCTATTGCCTTGTTCTCACTTTGCACTGTTTATGGTTCCTTTCTTTTTTCATATCCTGCCTAGTGGACGAGATGTGTGCAATATCGAGTTCTGTAAACACAGGGCAGATGTTTCTCACTGGTGCTGGGATTTCCAGAGCAGCCTGAAGTGTTGCACGTCCAGCTTGCGTTGTACCCACACAGCCTTCTTTGAAAACTCCACCTGGAGTTTATACGCTTGTCTAACATACTGTAGCCAACCAATCCCCAAAGAACTGTTTCTCACTGCCCGTATCAGCCTGAATCAGACTTCTCTGGTGGTAAAATTGCTCCCACTCAGTCGCCTTCCTTTCTGCCTCAGTTCAGCGGTGCCTTAACCGTGCCGCCGCGATTCTTTGTGGAGTCACGCTCCAAAGCAACCTGATGTAAACAACCAAAGCCACCCATCGCATTAAGTCGTCTCACTGTGTAATGGTGGGTGCATGACTTGGGCCTGGAGAGAGCAGCTGTTTTCTTACAATTGCTTTGGTGTTGGAGAAATTGCAACGTAGGACTGTAACCTGAGATGTTTCTGAGCATGAAAGCACTGCCCGTGATTGCTGTAGAGAAAAGTGTTAGGAATAAGTTAAATACTCTCTCTACCCCCAATATGTAAAGGTAATATATTATTTCAGGAGAAGCCTGAGACCTTTTTGTTTGAATTATGCCAGAACACCCTGGCCTGACAGGTGTTTTTTATTAATATATTTCTGTTTTTTTTGGAAATAAAATCAGATTACCTAAAGATTTTTCTGTTTTCTAGATCTGGCTAGAATGATGATAACACAGACTGTGCAAGAAACATTGTGATGATGACATAATATATGTCTGAAATGATATAGTGTTTTCACAAATCACAAAATGAAGGGATAGCTTATCTTCGGATTTTAGCACTTGCTACTGCAGCATGAATTATTCCGTATAATCTTTACTTCCATTCTGAAAATTGTCTGCAGTAGCATATATTCAATTTAGGGGAAAAGCACATAAAGTAAATTAGGTTAAAAGAACTCCCAACTGTCTGCATTTTGTAATGCTGATTTAATAGAAAGCAGCCAAAAAAGAATGTAGTAATGATAGGACATAAATATTAGCATTATGTATAAATAAATGTCAGGCATATGTTTACTTCTAAATTTGCTTTAACTGCTTTTAGGATTGATGTCCCTAGTGGTTATAAATACAGAGTATCTGGCAAAGGCCTGGCAAACAAGAAGCTTATCAGAAAGCAGGTGACAGGAAACCATGTAACATTCAACGTATCTTTTCTGAATAATCTTTTTTTCTCCTGCTTCGTGCAGATGAGATTGGTTGTAATGATGAACACCTTAGGTTGGCCTGGAGACAGAGGGTGGAAGCTGGAGAAAAGCTACATCTGCAGAGTTCCTGAGGAGCTTGGGGAAAGGTCAGGAAATAAACTCAGGGGAAAGAAAAGAGCAGATGGTGCGCAAGATAAGTCATAGGACCTATGTTTAACCTGACTAGCAGATTCAGAAATTGAAGATGTCTCTGTTCAAGCAAGGGTTCATTTTTTATCCTAATGAGATACATGAAGAAGTTAGGGGTTACAGTTACTTGATACAATCCAGAGAAACCTTTTACACATTAATTTTCACTCTCTTTCCTTTATCTTTGGAATTTCAGCGCAGTGACATTTTTGAGATGATTATGTAGTGTAAAACCATAAAGAACTCATTTAACAATTAAATGAGAGAGGCTGGTAAATGGATACAGTATGGTTTTCTGATTGAATGGTGATAATGAATCAGGGAGAGTTTTGACAATAGTCTGGTAAACAGAAGTATTTATTACATTACTGTTCACTGTCTCATGACTTGAAAGTACTCATTAACTGTAGTTCACATTTTCTATTTAAATTAATGTTTAGGTAGACTTAACCAAATATATGTTATGCTTAGAGTTATTGTATTAAGCAAAGAATACATTTTGCTTTTAAATTACAGTAAACTAAGATGAATAGAAAGATCAATAATTTAATTTTTGGATGTCTTAAAGATATCTGTGAAATATATGTTCTGGCATCTCCTGCATTCTGATTTGTATTTTTAGGCACTTTTAGAGAAGAGAAGATCACATAGTGATGCCAACTGCCCCATCCAATAGCAAATTAACATATGGAGATCTGTTTTTGCAAACAATGGCTGCTTTTGAGGTTGTGGAAGCAAAACTCTAATCATTTTATCTTTAGAGAATACATCCTCTTAGGTTTGCAGTCAAAACTGTAAGCAAAAATTGTACTGGTTATTTTATTTGCCTGTAATGGTGATCTCTTCTGCTGCAGATTTCATCTTGGGAGCAGGAGGAGAGAGCTGTCCCACAGGGGAGAGGAGCTGGGGGTGATAGCCAGCACTATTTAAAGCACTGATTTTGGCAAGTGGCCACCAGGTCCCTGAGAGCAGCTATGGGGGCTGTGGCTTCTCCCCTGCCCTGCTGCCTTTGCACAGTATTTCTAGCTGTAGATGGCATTAATAGACCAAAAAAAAGAAAAAGGTTATAAGGGAACATTTGTCCAAGTTCAAAATTGCCATGTTTTCATGGACATGCAACTTGGTTTTTGCAACAAAAGGTTGAAGAGTGGGTAGAGGTGGAGCAGTTGACCCAATAGCTGGTTGTTTGAAAGCTCGAGGAAAACCTGTTAAAATGTCTGCTCATTAGTGCTGCGCACATCTGTGTAATTTTTAGAAGATATTCCAGATTAGCTGAGTGTGAAATATGATTCTAAGCTCACTTGAATTTTGTGGACCACAGCAAAAAATGGTCAATAAAATGGTAATAATAGTAAAAAAGTAAGTAGCTAAATGGTTGTTAAAAAGCATAACTCAACCCAAAAAGTAGGTCTTACAAAACCATAATTCTTATACATAATTTTCAACTGTAATATCTCAGAATAACTTATTCAAAATATTTTAATATGCTAAAATAAATTAATTATTTCATTGTAACCTCGCAATTTTTTGAAACCTATGGCTGTTATTAGACTAATGGAATAAAAATGGAGACTTTGCGGTACGCTGCACATTGTTCCAATTACTCTGCTGACCATTACTAACAAGAACCAAACATTAATCAAAGAGTTTTGATAGCTAGCTGGATTTAGGTACTCATTAAACCAGGTATGTATGAGTTCAATTCTGTTAATTTTCATATGGAATGCTTGGTACATTAGATTTTTAATTTTTTTTAATTTATAATTTATAATTACTATGCTTTTTTCTATAGAGTGAGGAGATGGCATGCCAAGTTTCTTCTTTTCATAATTTCTAACACAGAAAACCTTGTAGGGAATACGGATAACAAGAAATTCGTATAAAATCGTATAGCTTCTGCTTAGGGAGATTTACCTGGTAGATTTAAAACCTTGCTTACATACAGAGCGCAATTACTTGGAATGTCAGACCTCACCTGCCTTTAGCTCCCACGGGATGTTTAAACTTCATTGAATTAGTATGTTTTTCACATTCTCAGGCTAAACATCCAGGAAGATCTTTCTAAGTCCTCCAACAGCTGCTAGATTGAATTATCCGAAGTTGTGAACACCATTTGATTAGCACACCCTATTGTTAAAAAAAAGAAAATATAATAATTGTACACTTTTAGAGTAATTTTGTTAGGCACATTCAACAGGAGCAAAGGCACACAAATACATAACATTCCTGATGCTCTGGTTGTGTTTTAGAGCTTGGCAAGCCAATGCCAGTGTCTGCCACTTGGGCCTACAGATCAGGTTGTTTAAAGAACAGTTACATGTAAAAAAAAAAAGTTGCATTTATTTCTAAATATTTAGCTGTAATTGCTACATATATATGGCTTTTTATTACCAGTATCAAGTACTATATAAAAGGGCCTAATGCTTCCTAGTTTGCCCTTTGCTAATGCAACTAGTTTTCCAATGAGTGGGTCTTTCACACAGTGATAGCAAAGTGAAAAATTTTCCTTGATTGGAAAATATGATTACAAAATCAGAAAAAAATTGGCAGGAGCAGGTGTAACACCTGAAAGTATTTTTTTTAAACTGCTTTCAGGGTGTGGGGGACACAACTTTAGATTCTTCATATTTCAAGTTGGCAGCATCCTGTTAAATTGCTTTGTGAGAGTTGTGAGTGTGCTGGCTGATGAATGCATGCCCTGTGGTGTGTGATACCATGCATATAAAATGGTTTATTGAACAAAATAAACAATTCTTTGCTGTCTCTGACAGACAATTCTACATTCCTCTGCAGTCTCATAAATGACAGCTATGACCAGTCACAGTAAAGTCTACCTATGCATTTGCAATGTCTTCTCTCTGTTTCGTATAATTTAACCCCAAATACCTCTTCATTAGTGCACACCTGTCACTTGTTTTGTCATTTGGAATATCTTACAATTCTTACTCTTAATAATGTGATATTTTTTCTGCCTCCTCACACCAAAACAGTGATTTCTTTCCCATTGAGTAGGCATAAAGCTTATTTTAAAGTAATATTTAACTGGAAAGCTTAGGCTTTCACAGGTATTCAACTTATCTTTCTGATATCTCAAGTGAAGCTGTTGTTGCTTCCTAATTTGAATATATCTAATTTTTCAACCCATTATTTTCAGTTAGCATAGGGAGGATTCAGGTGGTGTTTGCTATTTAGTTGTTGCTTTTCAAGAAACAAAATTTGTGCAATTTATTTTGAGCATCCAATTTTCTTATTTTCTACATGGAAGTGGCACACAGAGCAACACATAGCACCTAACTTTTTTTTTTTTTTTAAGTTTTATTCTCATTTAGGAATGTATTTTGTATCTGCTACAGTACACAGTTTTATTCTGTCCTTGCCACTGATTTTGTATCTTTGTTTTACCTGTGCCAAAATGCACAGGAAGAAAGAGTGGAGATAGCATGGCCATTATAACTTCATCCAATATGTCAGAGTTCTAAAATTTAAAATGGTCTTGTTTTTCTGGTGCACAGTCCTTAGCAGGATAAGAATTTTCCACTGTTAGAAACTCCCCCAGCATTCTTCATTAGGACTAAGTATACTGAAAATAAAATGAACAGAATCTGTACCTCACTGATAACTAAGCAGTTCCGTGTTCGTTATTTTTGAAATCTGAACAGAGTCAATATTTAGCTAAAGATAAGAACTTGATCAAAACCAAGCTAGTCTTTTGAAAGTATGCAATATAAACAATATATGGTCAGTGACTGTTACTTGGGGATTTTGTGTTAATAAAGAAAATTCAGAAGTTAAAAATAGGTGCATGAGTCTGTTCAAGCTGTTGCATTGTTCCTGTCGGGGCTGACTACCTTCAGCACTGCTAAAAGGAGAAAACTCTTCAAAAGGCTAATTTTATGACTGGTAGATTTCAAAACACTTTGCAAAAGGGAAAAGCGAGCATATTGCCATCTACAGCAAGATAGTTCATATTCAGGCAAGTTTCCTGCTTTGGAAATGACCTTTTTCCAGAAGCCCCAGGAAAAGATCACTGAGTTAAACAGAAACCCAGAGTCTGTGCTGACAGTGGAACCTTGTGCAGAACTGCAGACAAGGCGATGTATTTTCCCCAGTTATCTTTGAGGTAGCTGTGTAATGATATCCTGGGTTAGTGTCAACAGCAAAATGCCAGCAGGAGACTGGGTCACTGCTCTATTTTCTCTCTCTCTCTCTCTTTTTTTTTAAATGGTGTTAAGAAGAAAAGGCTTCATACTACAAATATTAAATAAGTGAGAGAGACACATTATTCTCTGTTAAGCTTTCAGTGTGCCGTGTTTTTCTACCAGTGAGACATTAAAGTTTTATCATTTCTATTCGACAATCTCCTCAGCACCCTTGAGCATTAAAATCCAAATCTAGTTCCCTAATAAAACTGTTAATTTATGACTGATGTGAACTTCTATAGCATGGATCAATATTGATTTTCTGAACCTGCTTCTCACTAGACTTGTTAAAATAAGCAATCTGATTAAAAAAAAACTCTTTATATTTAAATAGAGCAAGAAGGTGCTTGAGTCTTATTGCTGTATTTCGAGAGTTTGAAGACTCCTGTGAAGACTTAAACAGACTCAGGCTTGCCTAAGGCAACACATAACGATTTTTATGGTTTTCAGTCAAAGAATTCAACATGAGGAGTAAGACAGTTTCATTTATCCTAGTTAATAATAGAACAATTAACTGTTTGAGCAGTTAACAATTCTTGGCTCACAAGGGCAGATTATTTAGACCCATTTGGGTCACCTTGGTGCATGAGCTACATATGTAGTATCAGACTGTCTCATTATGGTACTGCAGAATCTGACACACTGTCTACAATTCACTGTGTCTGGGGGAAGTGTCTGGCGCTATCTGGGATGCCCTCAGGGTATCCAAGACATCTGTGCAGAGTTGGCAGATATGACACAAGACCAATGGGAGACCCATGCTCTTCTGGTGTGCCAACTGGAGGCCAAGCTAAAAGCCCTAACGCATCTGAAAGTGCGCTAGATGCCTATGTATGGTCAAGTGTATCAACACCACCAGCGCTGGAAAATAAACAGATCGGTGTTCATATTGAATCCTTGAGTAGATAGGATGATTTGAAACTTTTGGTTCTACTCTTCTTCCCACGCCTGTCCCCTCCTAAACTTTTTAGTCGTTATTGATCTTAATGTTTTCTGGTTTGGTATTTTGGCTTGGCAGAGGTAAAGATACATACGTGGTTTGGTCTACAACATTTCTTATTTATTCACGTCTGTAAAAATTCCCCAAATTCTGGAAGATAGGTTGGCTATTTATTCATTAAACATGAACATTGTCCATGTTCGTAACTTGAGAGAGAGTCTTGTGTTGTGTGCTTTGAGTGCAGTAAGTTAAATGGACAATATCTGTGATGCAGCTGTTGGGTGTAGAAATGATCAGCTGATCAGAAACACAAGCTGGATTTATCGAGGGGGAGAGTTGCTAAGGGAAATTTGGACAGCGGCTGGTGCAGTGCAAGGCACCATGTTCTATGATACAGTCATGGATAAACCCAAACAGGTTCCCTGTCTTCCCTAGAATGTGCAGAGAGGGGAGCCTAAGTACCCAGTGAAGAGCTGATGACTGTCTCCCTAAGCTAGTGGTTATTTCTGATCATAACATACTATTTTAATACATTTCGCATAAGAGAACATACAATTTAATTAGAAGCAAACTATGATGAAAATATTTGCAAAGGAGATACTTTTACTTCCTTCTCTTTTGGAGAATTTTTTTCTGACCATCATTAAAAGAAATTCCCCGGCACTCATAGCACAGAATTTGGTTTACGTATCTGCAAGCAGAATTTGAAAACAGCCGGCTGGCCTGGGTAAGGACCTCACTTGAGAGTCCCACATGAACTGCTGCTCATTATAGCTTTCCTGAATCTAGTGTAGTTTTATGGTGCCAACATACAGCTGGAGAAATGTTGATGAATGCAAACTTTATGGATTAATCAGTATGAGAACCAGTACCTCAGAGACTCAGAAATGTGTGCAAACTCTGCTGTTCCCGTGCCCACAAATCTCAGACAGGTATCTCGATTGAAATTGTTGCATGTTTGTTTCCTCTGAATCACTAAGTAGTAAGTGAGAGATTGTTGCAGAAATAAAAGCGGTTTATTTTTGGTGACAGCGAAAGCGGGGAAGGAGGCCGTAGGGACTGTTCTAATCACTCCTCCATGGTTATAGTGAATGTGTCATTTTTGTCTTTTTTTTTTTTTTTTGTCCACCTGAAAAAACAAGTGCTGTATCTCTTATCCTGTAGTTTCCTGAATTAAGTGCATCTCCTGTGGACCTCTTACAGACAGATTCAATTAAAAAAGATCTCCTAATGGGAATCACCTTGTTTTCACTTGATTTTGATTTTTTAAGTGAAGGATGTGGCACTAATCAATGCAAAATAAGGAAAATGCTAACATGTGATGTCTAATACTCTGCAGGTGGAACAGATTTGTCTCAAATTTACTGTGTTGTCTGTTTTCTGCTTTTCAAGAGCTATATAAAACAAACATAATAACCCTGCAGTTAAGCTGTGTTTGCTTCTTTTTAACCTCATCAGGGAAACATGAGGATGCTGGAATGTATAAAGGGCTTCCTTTGGCTTCACTTTTTCTTGTACATTTCCCGTGCACTGCCTGTTACCTGTTGCTTCCTACCATCTCCGGAGACTAGATCTGATAGAAAGAATAGCGTAAGCAAAGAAATACTTATGATTAGCGATTCCTTTTGCTGCTGTTCTTCAAAACTGAAAGCTTTGGTCTCAGTTGGCAGAAGGAATACAATTATCTCCTTAGCAGAAACTTGCAAAGTGTTGGCCATTTTTCAGCGTGGACATTACTTCTTGTTTGTCTCAGTGGGAAGAAATGGGACAGAAGCTATCCTATTCCAAGGTATTGAGGAATAGACAGATAGAGACAATAAATAGAATAGAATCATAGAATCATAGAATAGTTTGGGTTGGAAGGGATCTTAAAGACCATTCAGTTCGAACCCCCTGCACAGGCAGGGACACCTTCCACTAGACCAGGTTGCTCAAAGCCCCATCCAGCCTGGCCTTAAACACTTCCAGGGATGGGGCATCCACAGCTTCTCTGGACAACCTGTTCCAGTGTCTCACCACCCTCTGAGTGAAGAATGTCTTCCTTATATCTAATTTAAATCTACCCTCTTTTAGTTTAAAGCCATTACCCCTTTTACCATTCCCTGATAAAGAGTCCCTCTCCAGCTTTCCTATAGGCCCTGTGAAGGTACTGGAGGGCTGCTATAAGGTCTCCCCAGAGCCTTCTCTTCTCCAGGCTGAACAACCCCAACTCCCTCAGCCTCTCTTCATAGCAGAGGTGCTCCAGCCCTCTGATCATCCTCGTGGCCCTCCTCTGGACTCATTCTAATAGATCCATGTCCTTCTTCTGTTGGGGCCCCAGAGATGAATGCAGTGCTCCAGGTGGGGTCTCATGAGAGCAGAGGGGGAGAATCACCTCCCTTGACCTGCTGGTCACACTTCTTTTGATGCCACCCAGGATACAGTTGGCTTTCTGGGCTGCAAGTGCACATTGCTGGCCCATGTCGAGCTTCTCATCAAGCAACACCCCCAAGTCCTTCTCCTCAGAGCTGCTCTCAGTCCATTCTCTGCCCAGCCTGTATTTGTGCTTGCCCACCCACAGTCTACTGGCTTTGGGGGTTTGCAGAGAGTCTTGATGCTGTGCCAGCACTGCTCGGCAGCAGCCAAACATTGGTGCGGTATCAGGGCTGTCCTAGCTACGCATGCAGAGCACAGCACTATGTGGGCTGCTGCAGGGAAAGTTAGCTCCATCCCAGCCAGACGCAGTACAAACAGTGGTATCAATGATCTTTTACTGGAGAGCTGCCCAAATTCTGATTTCTGAGAACTTGCATTTTCTGTAATTTTAGCTCAGGTTTACCTTTTGTGCATCAAAAAGTAAAGTACAAGTAGCTTGTAACCACTATGACCGTTGAGTTGATCATGAGAATCTCAGTGATTTTTAAACCAATTTTCTTTTTGTTAGATTGTCAAAAGCCTGTGTATTTAATAGCCAGTCTCCTCCACTTGGGTCAGTTTTGCTATATGCCAGGGAGAACTGAAATTGCTGCATTTGGATTATTTAATATAAATATAAATTATGTGAGAAATTGGTTAATGTCTTAAAGGACCCATTTCCCAACTAAGTCTAATTAACAAAGCTACCTGTGTATTCTCAGAATAACCATTTTTTTATTCAGAGATACTCAGAGTAAGTGCTTTAAAAGTAGATCAAAAATGCCTTGATGCATTGCAAAGATCCAGCGTTGCTGCTTTAAGCACAAAACTCAGCTTACCCTTTACAGTGGACAAAGAAACAAAGCTCCATCAAACATTAGATCCTAGTGCTGAACAAGATGTGCACTCTTGGTGTGGTGGAGGTGTGTGGTGTGGCTGTTGTTGTTACCGAGGAGTTGTGTTCCAGGAGCACGTAGGAGCCACGGGTGAGCTCTGGGTCTTTGTGCCAGGCTTAGTACAGATGTCTAAGGAAAGGGGCAGTTCCTGGATGAAGTGTTGAGGTGTGTTGAGCTTTGCCTTTGCGCCACTGGGTACTAACAATCTCTTAAGCTCTATGCTCATTTGCCTGTATTATCTGATAATGTGCTGAAGAATCATCAAGTGAATTGCGATCTGACTGCCCCTTAAACGTTATTGAGGGCCAGATGCTATCCGGATCTTGGATCTTTGTTTGTTTTTGTGTTTTGTTTTTAGACTCTCAAAATCTTTCCATTAAGAGACACACTGAGTATTAGATAACATAATCTACTCAAAGTGTGGCTTTAAACAGGACTGCACATCTCTATCTTGTCCATGGGATGTTTTTGTATGATCATCATTCTTCTCATTAAAAAAAAAAAAAAAACTTTGGTACAAGGATATTATCAAATATCTTTGATAATTATGCTTAATGGCTTTATGCTGTATAAGAGAGAGATAATGAGGCTACCTCAAGAAACACAACGTTAGCAGCAGAACTACAGCTTTGGTAGAGTTTGCACTTTGTATTTGCGTGGTGCCTTTAGTGATAATCTTTAAAAATTTGTCTTCAGCTCTCTTTTAGTCAGCCATATTTTGCTAAGGGCTACAACCTAAGGGTTGGAATAATGACTGCTATCCCATATTTATTCTCTGATCAGCCCTGTAAAGTAAGAGCTTTTTCATTCAGTGGTAAGAAGTTGTGGCATTGGTACAGTTTTTGATTACTGTTACTACAGCACTTTCATTCTTTTTGTTTTTGTTGTTGTTGTTTTTTTTTCCTGGTATAACTATTTTTTTTTTAATTTGCCTCAAATTTTAGCTTAATAGAGCTTAGTATAGCTTCCATGTGACATAAGCTTGTGTTGTTGAGACTTTTGACATGACTGAGATGAATTCCTGCTTGAAACAGTTATTCATTCAATTTGTCTGGGAATATAGTGCAGACAGAATATCAGATCTACCAGAAGTTGAGACACTGGCCAGATTTTGATCTCAATTAAACATACGTGTTTGAAACTGAGGTCAGCGGCGCTTGTCTCAGATTTATATCCATGTAATTGAGACCAGTATCTGCACCTCTCTGGCTAGTCTGTGAATTTTTCTTCTCTTGTGCGTTAACAGATTGGCCCTGTTTTGTCTTTTATATAACCTCTTATATGTCTCTTTTTGATGAAATTCTGTGTGCCATTTTTGCGTCAGTAGTTACTGGGTATACCCAGTTCATTATTGCCACTTATCTTAAAACTTTTTGAATGAGTGGCAGTCATAGCAAGTAAGAGAAATATCAGGATACCTTCATCTAACCCATTCAGATATGAGTGCCTGTATTCATCACATGACACTTACGGGTGGGTTGAATATTTATTGTTGTTACCATGTTCAAAAATATACTGAACAGAAGTCAGAAGTGCAAAGCAGCGTGAAAGGAGTTGCTTAATGTTGAGTGCCCTGGATTACCATTTGTTTGCTATCTGAGGGGTAGGCAAGCTGTGAGGGCAAGGCTGCTTGGCAGTCCAGTCCTGGCTGCAACTGTCTTTTGCTCTGCGTGCTTTAGTGAGTAATTCAGTCAAGCTGGGAGAGATCTTCAAAAGAGGAATAAATGACCACCTCTGTTGATGCTTTTGTAAAGGCCATTTTTGGTGATGGGATGGGCTGTGATGAGTCTTGAAAGATGCAGAACCCTCTTCTCCTTTTTTTACCAAACATATTCTGTTGTACTGTGCTCTTAAACACTTAACCTAAATACCCAAGGTACCATAGGTTTCTGCTAAAATCAACAGAGGGTGACAGCACTTCTAGAATACAACTCAGTAAACTTAAGATGTAAACTGTCTTCTGGACTGTCCTTTTTTTCTCCATTTTGAATGGGCAGCCAAGACTGACCTGGTTCCTAATTTGAAATGGGTTGAGTCCTTGACATTGTGTCTCGGTGTTTTTGTAGTAAAAAGAGGCTAATATGATATTCCTTTCTTACACACAATGTGAAGCAAATACTTTAAAAGTTGTTTATTTCTGGAGGCATACATATATCTAGGATTGATAGGGCTATTTTCTTCAATTTTGAATCAAGTGCTGGAAATACATACTTTCTAACTGTAAAGGATTTTGTGAAGATTAATGCTTGCAGAATATTTGAAGACATAAAGCACTGAATAAATGATACTTTCCATTATGTTATTTTTTGTTACTTTTGTTTGGTGGAAAAAAAGAGAATTTCCTATACGGTGGACCAGATGAAATAAATACAAGAGGCATCTCCAGTATAGTGATTGTGCTTTGTGATTAAGGAAGTGCCAAATGGTTCGGTGCTCCTAGGTGTAGAGGAGTCACACTTCTGTTCATCTCATTTTGAAGTGAAATGCTCTGGAAATTGAATATATGAGCAATGTTAGATAGTCAGGAAGATACTGGTAGAATAAAGTAAGTTGCTTGAAATTAATTATTTGGGAAGTGCTTTGCAAAGCAGAACAGTAAAGGAGGTAGAATTTTCAGCTGGCTCATTAAAATGTGAACACGTTATATTCATCAGTGAATTAGTGATTAATGTCCCATTTTATTTTCATGTAAAGTATAATATCTGAAACACTGTTGTATGCTTATCTCCAAGATACATGGCTTCCAAGTGGTTCATCTGTGAAGATGTAGTTCGGTTACTCATTTATTACGAATTTTGCCTGATTTTATACTTTGAACATTGATATCACTGTTTTGAGCTGTCTGCTATTCTGAAAGCTGTGTGTTTTCCAGCTAAACTCAGATCTGAATCCCACAGATTTGTCTTCTGTATTTGATTCTTCTTCTTCCTCGGATGGATTTGAGCAGAATATTTTTCATTTCTGAGTTAATTTGTGCCTTCTTTCACTTTTCTATATGTCTGAGTCCAAGGCTGAAAGTTTAATAAGTGCACAGGGAAAAGATCTCTAATAACATTTAAGAACCCTACCTTTTAGGTAGGTTCCTAGTGTGTTGTTTTAGAGAACAGTTATCTGGCTCCCTTACTGATTTCAGGCACCAAATATCAAAACACAAAACCAACCAACCAAAGAAAAACCCTTATCTCCCCGTGGTGTGCTGTGGTGTGCTTGCATGGGAATCTTGGTGTTGATGTTAAAGAAAACAGGCGTGTGGAGTGTACTGAGGAGCGTGTTTATGCCACGCTATTCAAGCTCACAGTCGTTGTGAGCTGGGCACTAAATGTGCTGGGCTCTGTCAAAACCAGGGTGTTTCTAGGTATTAAGCAAAACCTCCGGTCACAAGCAAGCAACCAAATGGGAGTTCTTGTCACGAAAATTTTGAATTTTAACACTTGTATTTTACCTTTTTGTACCTAAGCCCCCCCCCTTTTTTTTTTNATGAAAAGAGCACATCTGCAGTATTTGTAACTTGTGCTGGGAAGGGCATCACAAGTCAAGGGACCAAACAGTTTGTGAGTGCAAGCAGTCAGCACTGCTTAATGCATTATCCCACAAAATGCAGCAGCAGCCATGCTGTGCTGCAGGGGGTCACGCTGATGTACCATGCTTTGTTCAACTCAGTCTTCAGAACCCTATGGTCCATTTGCTATGAATAGTGCCCTTCATGGTGAATTGTGCACTGCTGAATGGAGCAGCTATCTTCAGCAGCAGGCATTTTACTCTGAGTCAAAGTCAAATTTCAATATTAGTGGCTACAGGGGAAACTGTGAGTTCAATCAATAACCTCCCTGCCCCCCCATTTCCATATAGACATTGATTAATTGTGTACCCAGATAATCTTTGTTTCTTAATTAAGAAGCAATGAATTGGTAACTGGCACTGACTTTTCAGAATACTGCCAGGCCTAGATCCCCTTGGGTTTCTATCCCTCCTGCAACTGAACACTTCAGTCATCGAAAAATTTGTTTTGGCTTCTGAAGTAAGGATGTCATATCATTTTACTGTAGTGAGTGTTTCTTCCCACTTGCAGCAATGTGGAAATCACCACAGGGACCAAGATTGTTCAAGTGTTCAGCAAGAAAAGCTATATCCCGTTCATAAATCTCTAAGTCAAGTCTGAAATAAAAGTCATGCAGCAAACCAGAAAATGAATTTTATTTTAAATCGAAACAGGGATCAGCAGATATACCCTGGGATTTGGAAATGATTAAGTGTAAGATTCAGTTAAGAAGTTTCACCTCTCAAGAAAATATAAAGCAAACATTCTTATTCCTGACCTATAGATCTTTACTGTGTTCAGCATAATAAAATGACTGATCCAATCATGTATTGATGCAGAAGATCTTGGAGCGTTTTTGCTGAGACGTGAGTCAATAATAGATTTTGCGGTTTGGGCTTTTCTTTTCTGCTTAAATCGTGTTTTAGCTTCAGCTCCTCTCCCTCTGAATTGTAAGTCCTACTGGTAGCTGTCAGAATGTGCTAAAGGCTGTGTTTCACCTAATCTTTGCTAATGTTAATGGGAATCTTAGTGTATATTGAGACTGCAATCCTAAAGATCCAAGTGTGGTCACTGTATTTGTTTATCGTCCTGTAGAGTCATATCCAGCAGAAAAATTGAGATTCAGAAGGAAATGTATTGGGTAAAGTATGTAAATCCAATGTCCTAAGTGGATAAAATTAGAAAACTAAATTAATGGTGTGTCTAATTGATTCAATGTGTACTTGCAGTTTTCAGCTTTGGATCTTAGAATGATTTCCAAAGCCTGGTTAATTCTGCCTTCAAGGGACTCCTCCCTGCACCAGTTATTAACCAGACTTTTGCTTCATTCTTCTTGTCTATCCATGTTGATTTTTAGGGTTTGGGTCGTGCTTTCCTCTAATGCAACTTAGATGACATTTTCTAGATCTTGCTTTTCCAAATGTAAAAGCCACAGTTCTGGTAGTGTTGCTATATCTTGACTAATGGTACAAAGAATTGTGTCACATTTGGCTCCTGTTTACTCAATGTGTTGGGCTAAGGAAAGAACTGATAATAAGATTTAGCATAGCCTGTGTGGTATGTAGGAAAGGTTTTTAGAGTCTGTGCTGCTGATCACCAACGAAAAACCCTCAAATGACCCCATGCTTCCTGTGCATAAATTATGCATCAGCATAAATTCCAATGGCCAGCTTCCCTGAATCTGGAAAAATACATGATGGAGAGAGGCTTTTGCCATTTCAAGGGGGGGTATGCTCATACTTTTGACATGAAAAGAGCCTCTATGGCTTCTTTCATGCCATAGTGGAATCTGGTAGATTGGGGCACTCCTTGGTCTGCTACCAAAGACAGGAATGCAGGACTCGCCCATTAACCCCAGTCTTCAGATATCACTGGGGTTGTTGTGTGGCTGGCCCCTTCTCAGGAATAGAATAAGGCTTTGAGGTTGGGTTTCTAGACATGCACACACAGACCACATATTCACAGTGCCTGGATTCTCACAGGGTAGCTTTTCCCATGGGGAGAGTAGAGAGGGCAAACCCTGCAAAACAGTTTAGGGAATCAAGATCAGACATTTTGACATTTGGGAACAGGAAACAAGAGTCCTTCCTGTGTGTAAGCTTCGTATGCTTTTTTAAAATTTCCCAATGTTCTCTCCTGTCTCTACTTTTCCTCTTATGACAAATTCCTGAGTGGAAAATACATTTTATCGGTTTCTGAATCACTCTGTGTCCAACTGAAGACAAGTGGAGGAGAGTTTTTAGCTCCTATTTCACCTAGATTCTTGGCAGGCAAAATTCTCCTTGCTTTGGCATGTTCCTGTGAACTGGAGCAAGGGATGCTACTTGTGATTTGATATTATCTCCACTAAGCTTTGTCTGATTTGAGACAGAATCACTGGAGCAGTGATCTCTGACTCTGAAGAAAGCCTGCTCAAGTCAGAGCTCTCCCCGAGAGTATGATGCGTAGACTAGCAGATCTGTCAAAACTGGCTTTAATCCATCACTGGTCTTCCTGAAATTCATCTGCGTTATTTACATTTCATTAGCCTATTAGCAGAAAACTGCTGCTAGAATTTGAGAGAACGAATGCTTTGCTTAGATGTGTTGAAATTCATTTGCTTAAAATATCAGTGCTTGTTATACTTTTTTTTTTTTTTTTTTGTTCCCACAGAAACAAAGAGCTAATGTAAAATAGTAATGTAGATGGGAAAAAGAAACCAAACAGGTACTTTATTTAGCTTAAGCTGGAAAGCAATAATACTAAAATATGCTGCTGCATCAAATCTGTAGTTAAGAGACTTAAGCATCTGGAAATGAAGATGTGCTAGTACTAAGCTTTTTTAATAGAATTGGGATCATAGAGCTGGGAAGACTGAAAAAATATGCTTAGCTTAGCTTCCAGATGAATGAAGCATTTATTATTAATTAATGCTTGGGAGATAATGTTATAATAACGGCTTGCAAAGATCAAAGGGAATAAATCTTCCAGGTTTCAATTCACAAAGTTTTTAGACATGATGAAATTTATCTGGAGAAGTAGTGCCATGAAAGGTTACATAAGGAATTCTGAAAGTAATTCTGGGGATAATATTTCAAGATCAACTATTGTTTGGATTAAAATGAAATGTGACTATTATAATAATCTTTGTTTGCAATGCCCTTCATCAAATCATCACATTATTACTTTTGCTGCAGGCTGTTTCTCCTTTCATCTATACCCATACTTCTCAAGGAGAACCCTGCTGAAATCACATTGAGCAACCTGGTCTGAAATCAATTTTGACCCTGAGCTCTGAGTGGCAGGTTGGACTAGAGGACCTCCTGAAATTATTCTATGATCCTGTATTATGCTGACGAGAGCCCAGACCAAGGCCCAAATAACAGGGAATATATTTGAAATTTCAGGTACATTGGAAATGCAGACAGCTGCCACAACACAGAAGTATAATTGTACCTTTTAGCATTAACTGACTGGAATGTAGATCTGCTTTGCTAAAAAAGCAAAGGCAGAGAAACAGACTGAGCTAGGAAGGGAAAAATATGTTGGTGAGATGCTTTAATCCATTGAATTATGTGGTCCTGCAAATGTAGTAGTAAAGGTTCAGGGACTTTATTTGAGGAGGGATTAGAGATTAAGTACAAGCATATGTTTTGTAAGGGGTGCAGGAGAAAGGCAGCAGTGCAGTCAGCCATGGGGGACTTCTGCGTGTTTTGTCAATGGTGCTGTACACTGTAGCGTATGTCAGTGTGGGCAAAGTGTTTTTTCATGCCTGTGAGTTAGGCTGCTTTCTCTAGGAGGCAGGTATATTTCAGCTGTAGTTTCACCTCTAAGCCTTCTTTCCTTTTTTTCCCCCCCTTTTTTTTTTTCTTCTTCTTTCCTCTTAGCTGGTACTGATGCCATTGCTTTTTAAAAAGTAATTCCAATATTTTCTTTGCTCAGCCTGACTGACTCAGTCCTCAGTTGGTAGTCATCAGCACCTGTGTTTTGTGCACTGAACTGAATGACCTTTTCTACCCACTCAGGACAATTTTTTTTTCCACCTCAGCTGAGACGGGCACTTTCTTCATCAACAGTGAACATGTCAATTTAAAGCTAAGTGGGAAAACTGAACTCTGGCATACTAGTTTCAGCAGGCAGCCTTAATTTATATGCCAGAAAGTTGCATGGATTTACAACACTCTTTTTATTCAGAACAAAAATGAATAGTTGCCATGGTTACCATGAAATCACAAGATACTATACAAAACTGGGAGATAAAAAGCATTATCATTAAAGGACACATTTGCCAATGAATAAGAACAGTCCTTTCCTTTTGGTAATGTTTTAACCAATAGAGTGGTGACATCATGGCAGTTGCTTTTAGACGCAATGCTAAATCTGACAGAGTATTGAACCCTTCACAGAGTGACCATAAAGCTAGTGCATTTCCAAATTTGTCTCAGATGTATCCCTGGAATGTTTCTAGAAACAGTCATATTGAAAGAAACTGGTGCCTTTACTTGTTTTCATATAAGAAAACATTTTCTTTGCGTGGGGAAAATACACCTGTTTTCCATTGTTTATTTTTAAAGCATGAAAAAGAAATTTTTTCATACTTGTGGTAGACAAATTTTGGCTTCTTAACCTCTCTCAATACTCTGCATAAATGTATTAACGGGCATGCTTTTGCTGACTTGTATTGGCAGGAATCAGATATCTATACATTTCAGGCCCTCCATGCCAGTATGACTTTTTGCCACAGAGCATAAGTGACCTGGATTTAGGTGAGTCAGACTCATTGGAGAGCCTTACCACAGTACTTTCAAGACTGGGGAGAGCACTTGAGGAAGGGAAGATGTTGACAAAGCTGCTGAGAGGATTAGGCACAGAGGAAATTTCATAGACTACAGAGGGAGGAAGTATGCTACCAAAGTCCATCCGAACGTATAGCTAGCTTTGAGAAAGGTCAGGCTAAATAAACACAATTTAATGTTGCTTAACTCTTTCCTTTCCTGGAACTTATTTTTGAAGTGAGCTTTCTGTTAGAAAATACCAGGACCAAGTTCACCTTTATGTCCTTATTTAAGATAAACACTTAACTGGGTGGTGTTTTTTCCTGCTTTGAAATGTCTATCCTTTTTGAGAGCAGTCAGGTCTTTCTCTACTGTTTAGTTGTATAGGTATCCTTGATAAGGTCATCAAAGGTCAATATCTTTTTGAGTGACTACATTATAAAATAAAGGTCATGATCCTACGTTAGAACAGAAATACTGGAGTATGTTAGTATATCAAGAAAAAAAGGTAGGGTGTAGAAGTGTACCTTTCTGAGGTCAACATTACGCACAATAGTGATTGATTAGCTTGAAAACTCTAATTAAATCTAATTAAAGAAGGTGGATATTTATTTTATCTGGCATCACTAAAGGAAATATCCAACAATCAGTGAATAAGCTACATACTTAATAAAATTCTGTAAGATGGATGAAAATGTATGAATATGTTGCTTCCTTAAAAATCTTGGTGTCATTTTGACATAAGGCTTAACACAAGTTCACATCAAATCTTGAACATATTATAAACTCTCTAAAAGTAAATCAGTAGCAGTTGTTTTTATTTCTTATAGAAATATTTTTGAACCTGCTTCATTTCTTAAAAAGGTGACTGGTCTATTTGTGACATACATTGTACTATTAGATATAATCTTAATTACAGTAGAAGAATATAAACCTAGCAAAAGCAGAGGAGTATTGTGAAGACTCAGGATTTTATATTCCGTGGATGTTTTTTGTAGTGTAATTATTTATATTTATACTCCAAAACCTTTATTTTCTGTGACAATTAAGGCAATGAGCATTTTCTTCATAGTGCTAAAAATCACGTGCACAAAAAACCTTGACTGTCAAAGCATGAATTACATTTATACAATATTTGAAGAACTTTTGCTGCATGCCAAGCATGCATGAACTGTCAGTCATAAACAAATTTCCATCCTGAGTACATATCATAACTTTATTTATAAATACCATGTATGTTCCTGGAGCAAATGGAAGGATGCAGGATATACATGCTCATCTTATTGCAAATGTGCCAGTGACATCTGAAACTCTTTGGGCCAATCCAATGGAAAAGGAGGAGAGGGCTTGGCACAGGATATCTGAAAATACACTGACTGGAGAAGAAGCTGCGGTACAGCGAGATAGAGGGAACCCCCACAAAGAAAAGGATGAAGTAGTGTATTTATTGATGCTATTACACACCCTTTGAAACAGCCTTGGTATCCAGAGGCAGGAGAATGGCAACTCTTAACATCTGAAAAAGAAATTGTTGGGAGCAGTGTAGGGAAGTGCAGGTTGGCCAGTCTGATTCCTGTACCAGGCAGATCAGCAAAAGCTTTGCTGAAGGGCAGAGTTTGACAGCCTGCAGGGTGGCATTCAGCAGAGCTCTGCTGATAGAGGTCTTGTCTTTGTAAGGCTTCTTGGAGTCGTTTCAAGGTGCCAGCAAGCATACTGATGGGATGATCCCAATGTAATGAAGTTTTCAGAAGGCAAACCTTCTCCTTAAGGGCTTTTAATGCCTCTGTGGGACGAGAGGAAATATCTTAGCATGGATTAATAGTTGGCTGAAAGATACACAGATGAATGTTGTGGTTAGAGACAAACACTTTTGAAGGTCATAAAGTTTGCAGGTGATACCATGTAAATCAGGGTAGTAAGCATAGACACCATAGACTCATAGAAGGACTTTAGAATACCCGAGTAACAATAAAATGATAGGCAAAATGTGATACAGATAAATATGAAGTGATCCACTGGGAAAAATTGCCTGGTCTTTGCATACACAGTGATGGGCTCTGAACTAGACATCTCCCAGTGTTTTCCATTGTGACTATCTGAGGTTTAAGTGGGACCCATGCATGTTTGTAATGGAGAATGCAAAGTAAATCACTTGTGTGTGCACTGCAGGAAGAAGAGATCCTTTTCTCAAAGTCAGTCCACAGTCATTTCTGAATGAGAGCGGAAGGTCTCAAATCATGCTGTAACCCATTCCATTAACCGAGTAGCATAGTAGTTTCCATTTTTAGATCACTTCCCAGGGTGCCACAAGGGAGCGATTTCATTGCCTTCCCAATACAATCTGGGCTTGACTGTGTATACAGGCTTTCTAATTAGTTCCCCCCCTATTTATGAAGGGAAATTTATTCAAGAAAATGCTTTTTTGGGCACATATCCAAGTTTTATGAGTAAAATAGCATTGGATATGAGAGAAAGCAGAACCATTTCGAATGATTATGTCACCCAGGCAGGGAAAGAAAACAATATGATGTGAAAAAACAGATGATTGAATATTCATGAGAATAAAACCTATTTAAACCGAAGTTGTTCCAATCAGCCATTTATAAGCAATCCACAGGTTGAAATTTGTGCACTGTAGAGATTCAATAAACAACTAGAAATTGCAAACAATGAAGTTAAAGTCAAATAGACGATCCAAGAGTAGTGAAAAGGGCAACATTTAATGGTTGTGTTTGTTTTTTTTTTTTCTCTGAAATTGTCTGTGCTGTTTTAATGTATTGTGCAGCTAGAATATCACGTGCAACACAGCCTTATTTAGTGAATATGGGATCCAGTTCTGGAATCCAACTTTCTGATGCCCCTGGGAGTTGATGCTGTTGGCAGGTAGCTGTATCTCTGATTATTACAGCACAGAATAGTATGTCCTGCCTCATGGCTGACAGTAGGGGCTGGGGACATATGTGACTCATTTGGAGACACAGTCCATCACCATAAATGCTTCAGATTAATTCCTTGCTTGGCATTGCAGATATATCTGAATGCATCTTTGTTGCTTATCTAGCAAATTATTAAGGAATCCTGCCTGTTTCCTAAAGCAAAAACCCATGACACAGGGAGGAAACCAATATACATAGAAGCTCTGATTGTCCAAGCTCACCTAGCAGGACCAAGACTAGATACCTACTTAATTTGTGAAGTATAGTCTTCTGTCTAGCTCTTAGCCCATGTAAACTGCTTACGCCTTTTGATCTGGCTCAGGGTCTTGCATTGTTGGTTATCATATTTCCACATTTCCAGCTTGTTAACTAGTCATTTGTTATGAAATCTATGTGGCTGTGGCATCTATACATGAATAATTCTTTTTTTTCATATTTCAACATTGTTCATAGAACTTTTTTCATTGTTATAAAAGAAGTGGGGGATAGAATGGCTGGGAACTCTACCTAGTGTAACATGAGCTAATGGGGTCCTTCCCTTCATCTGGGTTTTAAAGAAATATTATTTTATAACAGTATATAGTCAGATGAGCTGGAATCATCTTTTTAAACCAGAAACAGTGATTTTTATTTTCTATTTCAGAGCATTTATCCCAGAAATAGGAAATCTGGTTTAGAGGATGTTTTCCTACAACATTACTTAGCTACTGGGGAATATAATACAACACTCTACTACATGATATAATAGCATAATAATAATATAAAGTGGAAACACATTCATGCCACTTGCATTTCTTTCTCATTTTGCAGATGAGAAATAAAAAAATCATAAGGCCAGAAAGAGCCCCAACAGGAGAGAGTTTAATGGCTAAGTACTCAGAACTGGAAGACACAGATTCCATTTTATATTTGTTGGAAGGTTTGTGCATTTATTGTTAACCATTACTGGATTAAAAAACATCTTGAAAAAATTCGGTCCTGAAGACAGGGACTGGAAGCCAGGGTGTTTCTCCTACTTCCTGCTCCTCCTCTTCCAGCTGTGATACTGGTACTGGTTTAAAGGGCATCATAGATGTGGTCTATGCTGTATGTGGATATACACATATATACACATATACATACATATATGCATGCATGTATAAAGCAACCTTTAAGCATCCCTGTGGATCAGTCCCTTCTAAGGTCTACAGGTAGACCTGAAATGCTATACACCTGACAGCTGGATCACAACACTGTTTAGTCAGAACATCTCTGCCTAGCTGTTTTGCATGAGAGATGAATTCCTACAGAAAACCAATTCTATGAAAGCCTAAATAAATTGAAGGGATTTTTTTTTCCTCCTCAGAATGCTGATGTCAGGCGAGTTTAGGTATGAAATATGTTCAGTGGTGTCTACAGTATTGTATTTCTGAAATCTTTAAATTCTCTTGTAGGCACACAACTACTCTGGATCACACTGTTAACCTTTCTGAGGCTTAGAATACTGTCTACAAAGTAGTGGCAAAACTACTTACTGTAATGGGGGTAATAACAGTAATATCAAAAAATGGTGGCAATATAAAGATGGACATAATGGCAGTAAATACCAGATACTTGCAGAAATTGGACATTCTTCTTATTCTGAATTCTTTGACTGGAAACATAACTATGATTTCATGTCAACTTAGGCTTGCTTGGAAGAGTTAAAATCTTTAACAGAGAGGTGTAAATAATATACATGCACTAGTAAGTGCGTGTATATTATGTAAGCTCTCCTCCTTACAAATGTAATGATATCTACTCAGTCAGGAAACAGATACAATGCAGTATAACCCTTGTGTAGCTAAGAGTCCGAAGAAGTGGAAGTTGGATGCTTAGAATGGTAAACTACTTAAGCTCAAGCCATACCAGAAAAAATGGTTGTTGGATTAAAAATACATGCGAGCATATCAATTGGTTTGGTACAATATTTTGAAAATACAAGAGATACACATTTGTCAAATCATACATTATTTGAAGGTGTATCATATCCACCTTTTCCCACACGTGCAATACTGTTGCAAAGCAGCTAGATGTCTTGCCAGCTAATGATTTAATGCTCTTATAACCTCCTAACAGTGAAGTTTCTTAGATAAAGAGCACTGTGTATCCAAAAGGTGCAAAAGTAATCTATTGTGTGTACTATTTTCAGTGAAGATAATATTTTCCACATCTAATTAGTAGATAAGATTGTCTTTGATCATGAGGACTAACTGTATATGCCAAACTAACATAACAATAATTATTACAATCTTGCACCTTTTCAGAAGGAATAGATCCCAGCTGTTTCCAGCACAGAGCATCTTGGAGTCAACAGCTGAAGAAATGAAATTGCAAACCTCTTGCCTGCACCTGAAATTCATTACTATTCCTTAATAAGGTATTTCTTCTTATAACTATTTCCCTCTTTCAGAATAATAATGAATTTCCTAAAGGCAAAAAATACTCTGTATTCCTGTGTAGAAACTCAGTACATTAAAAAGCTTGGGACAGAGAGAGATATTATCAGTCTGAAAAACAGAAAGAACCTCAGGCTTATTGGATCTCAAGATTGCTTTAGGAAGAAGGAGCAAATGGACTTGGTGCAGATGTTTCAAAATACAGATAAGAAGCTGGGTTTGTATCAGAAGAAAGTTAAAAGCTATACTGAGGTTCCAGAGTGTGCACTTGCTGATTGATGGTTATATGATGATATACTCAGGAAAATTGTAGAACACCAGAAGTACTTAAAAAGTACATCTCATTACAAGGTTTTTTTAGCTGTGCCTTACACTAAAATAAGATTTAAAAAAATAATAATCCAGAAGCATCTCACAATGTCATGGAATTTTTAGTGTCCCTTTTCTTCATCTATGTGAATGAACTGTCCAATGAGTGTTCTTTATTTAGCTTTAAAACTGTATTTTCACCTGAGATTTTTTATTTTAGTTTTGTGTAATCCTAAAGAAATTCCTTGATGAGGAGTGTGCAATATCTGATGATGTTTCCTGTGTTGTCAGCCTCTTCATTGCTGACTGTTCTGTTTGTAGAGATGTTCTGCTTTCTAAGAGTCATCAGATGTTTCCTTTCTTTTGCATTGAGGAGAAGTCTAAATTAGTGACGTACAAATAACTTTTACTTTGGGAATTACTGTCCTTAGGAATAATCAGTACTAATAAAAATCAATCAGCTTCATGAAACCTGTACTAGACAACAGCAAGCACTGGTAATTCTTTTAAAAGTCTTTTTGAAAAAGACTTTTAAAGTTAATATAACTTTTACATCTTGGCTACCAAAAACCTTAAAACTCAATAATCTTAACTTAACAGTTAATTGCTCTTACATTTAGGTGCACCAGCAAATCCATCAATATAAAGATACTAGACTCTGCATTCTTCAAAGGTCTTCTCTTTTGTCTCAATTAAAACACAATCAATATGGTCTCAATTTCACTAGCTTGCCTGCAAGTTACTAGGCAATTGTAGACATACCTATTTGCCACTGTGTTCTACTAGAATGATTCAAGAATCCATCTTGTGACAACCTATAGGCATTTTGTCACCTGTAGATTTTTATAAAATAGTAGAGGTTTTGCTTTGCCAGTAAGTACCAGGTGCCAAGAGCTCTTGGGATTAAGGGTAAAGCTGGATTACTTCCAGAAACACAAAAGAAAAAAAGTGAAAAAATTATTTTCACAATGGTAAGAAAGGAAACAGTAGCATTCTGAAAATCCAGGAATAATAAATTGCAATTAATAAAATCAATGCAGGTGTTACTTATCTTTCTGACTGATAAGCATCTACTTTCCTGTTGGCTCCCTGTTTGTCCATCTTAGGGCTTTCTTGCTGCTGTACTAATTTCATTCCTTTGGGAAAAGATTTCAATATCCTTTCTCTCGTTTTTATGTCACCTTGCTGCATGTCCCAACAAAAAGAAGATACCCGGTGAGAATGAGGATATGAGAATCCGGGTCTTAGTAATATGCTATGTACGCAGTGTAACTTTTAAAAGGATGACTTATAAAATATCAACTTATTTTTTTGTCTATGATTCTTGGGATATTTCCAAGCTGCAAAACACTGGAGAGACAGTTTTTTGAGTACTGGCAGTATTATTGGCTACTATACAGCAAACATCCGGTGGTCTGTGATTTAATCTATGGCACATATTGCCAGCTTGCCAGAAGCTGCATCGCAGCTTTCAAAATATGCATTTTCTTTTTGTAAAGCAGATTTCACAGGAACGTGTTTACTATTTTGAACTGCTTTTAATAGCAGATATAGCTAGTCAATAAAAAAAAATATGGTAAATATATAGTGGCCTGTTTTATTCATTCATGGTAATATATTAGAAGTTACAATGTATATTCCAGGCCTTTTGCAGGTATTTTGTCTGCTTTATTCCTTTAAATCAAAATATTTTAAACAAGGAGAGTCAATTTCCAATTCATTGTATTTATGAAAGTATTTTTTTAATCTAGTCATGAATAATGTGCTGAACATATTTTGTAAATGTTTCTTGAATTTCTTTTCTGCAATGATTGTGAAGTACATAATTAGATGTAATGTATACCAACAGGCAAGCTGCAACTGCTGAATGTGAAATAATTTCTCATTTTTTAGTTATACTTCTGACATTTAATTGACCTTTCCAAAAAGAAACAGCACATGCATAAATGTATTTGAAGTCTACTTGTTGAAGTAATCATTTTTCTCAGCCTTGATTGAAATGATATGTTAGAAATGCACGATTAGCAGATTTTTGTTTCCTTTTATATTTGTGCTAATTAGTAATAGGATTTTTTTTTAAGTACTTCATTTATTCATTACTTAACATGATAAGAGGAGAAAGACTTGCAAGAGAAGCCAGGTTCTGTCTTGCAAGTTGCTCCCACTGCTGGGCTGTGCCTAGGCCTTTCATGGAGATCTGGGCAGGCGCATGGGCTGTGGAATTCACATATATTCCAGAGAAATCAGGTCTTCCTAAAATCAATCTCTTGTATACTTTTTCAAGTCTCCCTCAAAGAGGCAATTATCTGGGGTTTGGGCAGAAAGCGTATTGATACAGGCAGGTGAGCTGATTATGTACTGATTTTGCACAGCAGTATAACTGGTTTATAGGGGTGCAGTATTGTCTAAGGCATTTTTGGAAGTTCTCTTGTCCAGATTAATCATCTGAATCTTCCATCTCCGTCCTTGGATGCATTGTGTGTTTATATTCTTATTGTCCTGAAAAGTTTTTGCCTTTCCAGGGGCATGGAATAATGCAGTATTATTCCTATGCAGTATTGTTCGTACTTCTCACATGCTGCATGGGAATAATTGGTGGATTTAACATCAAGTGTCACAGTTACATAGGGAAATGTTTTCTAGATATGGAATTCAATAAATGATTCTCAGTCTAGTTTCTAGTCCTGAGCCTTTCCTTTTCTTAGCTTCTTTCTTTCATCTATCTACAGGATTATCATACCAGAAAGCTTTATAATTCTCTGTAAATTTCACCTATGAAACTAGTTCAGACAGTTCTTTACTAGTCAGTGATTTTTCTGTTTTTCTCTCTGCTGCTCACTTTCTTTGTCTACCTGCAGCACAAGCCTGATTTGAAATATAAACTACTGAAGTTAGAAAACAATCATGTGAGATGTAATACATTTGATTGGTGCAAAATGAATAGAGAAATTAAAATCTTGAACATTTCTGTTGGAGAAAAGAGAGCACGAGAAGATGGGAGTGACCCTGTTGAACTGTTTTCAATATTAGTTTCATTATTGAAATTGCTGGATTATGCCCTGTTGACACTCTGTCTTCTTTCCAGTTGGATAGCTGCAAATGGGAGAATATTTCAGTAAAACATCTATGGAACTCTCTGTGCTGAACATAAGCTTTTCTGTAGTGTATTTTAACTTTTCAGGCCATTCACATGTGAACATTTAAAATCAAAATGTGCATACTTTTGTTTTCTTGCATACTTTTTGTTAATCTTGCATCACTTAGAAATTCTTAAAAATTCTTTCAGTGAAATAAAAGGTCTGTTGCGTACTATTGTAACTGTGAAACAAGTGCACATTTTCATTTGAGCTAGACAGTTATATCTGGACATACAGATTTAAACTTGCCATTAGTACATGTTGGATGACTCATTCTACAAGCTTCATCTCATTTATTTCTTTCAACATGTGTTTCATTCCTGCTCACAGGAAATTGATATTCCAGAGAAAATTGGTCACTGGAAGCACAAGGCTGTCTAGAAACAAAGGCTACTTCACCTGGGGAAAGCTAATCACTCAAGGTACTCTCCATTTTATACCAATTATAGAGAGGGCAACCCCTGGCTGGCTCTTAAACATCTCAAAACCTCTCTGTCTTATCGCTATGAGGGAGAGAGGAAGACTAGATTCTGCAGGCTAAAAATACATATTACAGAAAAAAAAAGTAAAATAGATGTGGCACGTATAGCCACTTTCACAGAGTTATACACTAGTATAGAGTTTTAACACTAGTTTAAATGCTAAAATGCTATCTTTCCTTTTTTTTTTTTTTTTTTTAAAAAAAAAACTGAAGTTTAGAGGGGTTTTCCAACTGATTTGTTTTTCTGTGTGAGCATTTATGAAGCTATTGTCTTCTTGTTACTGATGTATACTTAAGAATTATGCTGACTTACTTAAAAAGATAAATCTGTTTATTTGAGTGTAATTGTCATTAATCTTTGTCTCTCTTTTTTGGAGAGTGATGCAAGACCAAAAACATCACTTTTACTATAATGTCTTATGGCAAGGTATGGGGATGCTCCAGAATGCGAAGATCTGCTTTTCTAGATAGATTCTATGAAAGAGAAAATTCTGTCTTAATGTAAAATTTGCTAACATAGGAGACTGAGAATCTGTAAGATGTTCTAGAAGTAATTGTTTATTCTAAGTATTGATATTAAGGCTATAGGATCTTGAAAAGTATCAAAATAGCAAGTCTTTGCCTTGTTTCACACATGTGATGGATATTTTAAAGCTCCCATTCAGCAAATAAGTGGGATTGTAATTCTAATGTATCCAAAGGAAAAGTAAAATATGATTTTTCTGAACGTTCTTATCAAATCTTTGTTTAAAATGTAGCTGTGCCTATAAAACCATGTTCACATTGTATCACAGAAGATGCTGAGTCACCATCCCTGGAGGTATTTAAGAGCTGTGTAGATGTGGTGCTAGGGACATGGTTTAGTAGTAGACTTGGCAGTGCTAAGGTAACGGTTGGACTTGATGATCTTGGAGGCCTTTTCCAACCTAAATGATTCTGTGAAGATGACCAGAATTATAGATGTATTCTTAACACCTGTCAAGGTTTATTAAAAATTAAATCAAGATTAATCATTTTTAGTTCTTTCTAAAAATTATAAATAATGTTTTAGGGCATGAAATTGTTTACCTGGCTACTTATAATTTTCATTTACCCCTCAGATAATTAGAAAACCATGGTACTTCTCTTAGAAAAATACAGCCTCTCTGAGCTAGAAAGTGAGACATGGAGAGCAAACTATCCTGAAGGGTTTAGAGCAAATGATAACAGTGGGATGAACTGTGCTTACAAAGAAAAAAACAAAAAACAAAACCACCAACAACAAAAACACACTGGTATTATCCTTTATAAACCTTGTTGGTACACACAACGCTCTATTTCCTGATATTTTCCTTTTTCTCATTTAAATAATAATAATAAAACGTTGAGCTTTTGAATTCTTGGATGCTTTGCAATTTAGTTGCCTTTCAATTTCCCTGAAAAAGGGAGAGCCCCCCCCTCCATTTATTGTTTATCTTAAACCTCCATTTGTAGGGCATTCCTAATTAACTACCAAATATTTCTCCAATTTCCAATCAAGTGAACTTCAGTGAGCAAGAAGGGAACAGTCTTCACTCAGTGACTGAAAAATTCTCTCCCAACCTATTATTCTGGTGTTCTCTGTACTGAAACTGTGCTTTCATGCTCCTGTGGGTGAATCTTTTTTAAAAGCCCTAAAAAATCTTTTTTAAAGCCCTAAGTCCTATGTCTGTATTAGCCTTATCAGTGAACTATTTCAGGGACAATGTTCAGAGTACCTCCCTTAATCAAAAGCACAGGGAGAAACAGCTCTGCTAAAATTCTGCCTTTGGGCTCAATGCAGATAGCAAGGAGCAGTCGAAGCACAAGAAACCAAGCTTAGTCATTGCTGCCCAGTCCAACAGTGGTTTCCCTATGGTCTTTACCTACCATTACTGAACTTGGAGCTTCCAGCAATTCCTGTGATTAACTTTTGGTCATGTGGACCCTGCTTTAACCACCCCCTTGCCCTTTGGCTACCAGAGGTGTCCAGCAAAAGCATCTGTAGTGAATCATGGCAATGGTAAGATGCATGCCCAGGGCTCCCAATGAACACAGCAGCTCAGCTGGAGAGCTAGCAACCTCCTATTTGGGTTACCGGGATCCAGTCACAGCTTAAAATTGCCTTTTCTGAGCCAAGCACTCTAATTTAGTGTGTGACAACACACCCCCACACGCTAGCAGAAGTAAACTAACTTGTCAGGTGTAAGCTAAAACAACAGCATAAAGCTTGCCTGCTCTTTCATCTTAGTATGAAATTCAGATTGCCAGAGTCTTTCCCCTAAAGAAAGGGCAACAGATAGCTAGGCAGCCAGTCTGCAAATTTTCCCACAGCTGATACAACTTTACAAGTTTCCTTCATTTCTCTGAATGCCAGCTGTCCAATTTGCTGAAATTAAAGCACAATAAGGACAAATAATTGCCTGTGTATTTCTCCTTATATGGGTTGTTTTAGGTAAGTAATAGAAGGGAGATATGCAGGGGAATTGTGTAGGCAGTCGTGTGAACAATTTATATGCTTAATATTTGCATCATTTATTTTTTCTCAGCTGCCCATCTGTTTCACCGTGTGTGTCTGTGATTTCAGACATTCAGTGAATTCAACAATTCTCTTCATTCATAGAAATATACCTCAGAATGGCACAGCATTTAATCTATACAGGGGGTAGGTTGATTTGACACTAACTTGCCAAATGACAATGAAAAAGTAGGTCCCTGGTTAAAAGCTATGCAGCAAAATGAAAGCATTCAGTTCTTCAACATAATTACTGTCCTGAAATTTTAGAATACTGCTCTGCTTATAGATCACTGCTGATAATATCCCTTCTCCTCTCTAGGTCCAAGCCACTTCAATTTTGTCATGTGAAATGTTGCATCATATCTGTTTGCAGTCTGACTTTGCATATGATACAAATTTTGTAGCTTCTTTGTGACAAGTCTTTGGCTGAGTCTACATCTGTATTTTGTTGCTTGGGTTGCGATGTTCCTATATGAAAGAAACTGAAATCTGACACCTCAGCAAATTGTGCCCTTGCTTGTAAAGCAATTGATACAAAATTAATCTAAAACTTATTTTATTCACTAATTGTATGTGGCTGCTTGGTGGCTGGTTGGAATGAGATTAAATCCCTAGGCAAAAATCCCATCAGTCTGAGTGATGGCAGTGTACTGGTGGTTGTCATCGCATATATCCCTTTATCCTTAATGAATGCCAGGATGAACTTTAAAGTCGTGTTCGAATAAAGTAGTAGCCACAACATGACTGAGTGATAACAACAAAAAAGGAGAAGAAAGGAGAAAAAAAAAGTTTTCATCAACACTGTTCAAGAATGTCAAAGGTGTTTTTCATTTGAAATGACAGGTTGGCAATCTGTAGTTCGTTGCTGACAAGCAGAATTCCAAGTGTTTTAAAACGATGTGCAGGTTTTGAAATTGTTGATTCTGTCTAAAACCCAGTCTGGTTTGTCTGTAGCACTGAATAAATTCATTATTTACTGTAAAAACCATGCAGATTGACAGTTATCCTTATCCAAGAAAACTACATCACAGGAAGTGAGTGTTACCCTTACCATCTGGCTTTTTTAATAATGAAGAGAAAAGAAAGTTAGAGCTACAGTAAGTGCCCTGAAGGCAAAACCAGGGAGTTTTTTAATGGTTTAGGGGATGGTAGGTGTAACCTGAACTGTAGTGCATAGTAGGAGAGCAGAATTGAAGGCTGCAGGTTAGCAATGGTGTTTTGTGACAGCGCCTGTCTTGACAGGTGCTTAGGGCGAGAGAAGAGGGTCATTGATCTAAAGGTCAGTCGAAATAGGAATGCCTGTATTTTCCTATCACTTGCTTGTGTGAGATTTGGCATTTTAATTCTTCAGTAAATATCTTTCTTCTAATCCAGCCATCTAGCAGAAGTTAATACTTTCATATTTTTTTTGCATATATTTAATAAATCTTTATAAATGTATATTTGACAAAATATGAATTTAAGTATAAATGCAGATAAATGTTAGTTTAAATGCAGCTTTACATAGGACTTGTAATAAAGATATGATTGCTACGCATGTATAGTATTTAGAGGACAAACGTTCTTTCATTTGCTTAGATTAGGAAATAGGCACATAGGTTCCTTTGAAGAAGGATGTGCATTAATTTATTGTTGTTACACTAATGTTTCTGTGGTTTTAGAGTTCTTGATACAATGATGACACAAGGATTTTTATCTCTGCCTTCCGCTGTGATTTTAGATTAAAAGCAAGAGGAGAATGAAGCATACATGAAAGGCAGCTGGTGGGACAGGTTCTCACAAAATTGAAATGTTGTTATTCGTTGGTAAAGGTTCATGGAATTGGGATGGATAAAATTTATGATCTTCAGGTTTGTAACCTGAGGGNCCATCTTATTTAGAAACTTACCTCAAAATAAGTGGCACCAGCTTTAAAACCTCTGAAAAATATAAAATGAAAGACTTGAACGTATTCTTTCTGGTTCAAAATTCATGTAGTTCTTTTGTTTTGGTTATTTTCTTAATGATGTTTTTTTGGTCTGGCCATCAAATTTCACAGCAATGACTACTACACAGCTTTCTGAGCCTGTGGTTAGCTGGGAGCTTCCTACTCTGTTCTTTCGGTCCTTGCAGTTAACGCTCACCTTTTCACTAGTTGCTTCTTACCTGAGGTAGCTCTTGAATTATATGGAAGCTGCAAAACTTCTTTCTAAGAACTGTATATTTTGTCCTCCACCACCTCCCCATTATTATGGGGATATATATTAGGTCTAATATTTTAGACCTGTTTTCTGGGATAAGCAAAGACAAATTTGCTTCCATCCTTATTTTACATCTTTTTGTTTTAGGAATACAGCTTCCTGGAAGGCAGGAATTTTCAAGGAGAAATTTTCTGCTTGGGAACTAAAAATTTCCTATTTTTAAACAAAGGAGCTACAGAGTTTTTCAGGGAAATGAATATTTCTTGTTAGCTGTGGTTCAGAAAGTCTTTTAAGTGAATACAGCATTACAGTTTGGCAGTAAAATTGGCTCATTGTTGTGGGAAAGTAGACAACATATGATCCATTAGTAAGAATATTTAAAGCTTGTAGAATCATCGCCGTTCGCTACTTACCCCATTGATTTTTATGGTCTTTTAAATTACTTCTACTCTAACTGTGTTTGGATATCATTCTCCCAGTTCAGAGTATGAAGACTCAGTCACCTCACCTTCCATTTTCATCTCCCTTTCTCTCATCCACCTTCATCACTGGATGGCAATACTGCACACTTAATTTTTTTTACCATACCTTATACCTCAAACTTGATGGGAGAGAGAATTTTGCTAGGTCATGCAAACTTCTCTTCATATATGCTACAACAGAACTGGTACAGTGATTTTGTCCCTCTACCTAGTAAATACATGCAGTGAAGTTCCTGCGGCGCTGGAATGACTGAAAGTTAGTTACCTTAAAACCTAGCGCCCTCCATATTTTGCACTGACACTAAAGTTAAATGCTTTTCCTAGTTCACTAGGTGGCTTATCTAGTTAGGTGCTTTCAAGCTCTCTGTATTAAATTGCAATTAAATTTATTGCCTAATCGAAATGCTTTTTCTTGATCAGAACTTAAGTACCTTAAAAACACAAGAATTACTCTTATTTACCCTCAAGTCTGTAACTGGCAGCACACCTGAATAACAGTGAAAAGAAAGCAGGTCATGCTGTAAACTCCTGTTTCCATAGTAAGAGTGTTCAGTGCCTCTAACATGAGTGCTTGTTGTTGTCTGCTGCTATTTCTAATTATGTGTAATGACTCAAAACATCCTATCTCTGGGCTATGGAAACAGCTGAAGATTCTTCTCGGATGCTGAACCTGATACCACACCCCTCTTTCAGATTATTTTAAAATTGGCCAATAGGTTAAATCATTATTTTGAGATGAGCTAAGAGCCAGACATGCATGCAGAGGTAGAAGAGACAGATGTGCCTGTAGAGAATGTTGACTACATAAGCCTTTCTGCCCTAGGATGTCAAGCTAAAACTGAATTCTATTCGTAAATATATTGCAAATGACTATTGTTGAACTCTTAGCATACAGCAGTGTTTTTAACCCATGAGCAACTGCAGCAAACCAGGTTCTGAAGAGGTGTTCAGAAAAATGCTCCGCTGAAAGAATGGACTGAATTTCAATGTTTGGTGGATCAGCAGAAGAGCTGAATGATCTTTCTAGCTGACTTGTTTCTTCCCAAGATGCCATTTTTGTAGGAACTCCCCTTCAGTATTACCCTGAGGGATAAAAGAAACAGTGACATGTGTAGGTGACCCTGGCTGCTGGGACAGGAATCAGTTAGCAGCCTCTTGTCATGTCTGAAGAAGCCTCTCTGTAGCTTCTTGTCCCCTGGCTGGGCAGTTGCTGTGCTCTGTGAGCCTAAGCTCAGCTTACTTGAAGTGTTGGCTTCACTGCTCATACTCACCTCTTTTCTTGGTTTGGCAAAACAAAGTAGTCCGGTGCAGATTCCCTGCCAGCATCATACCTCAGATGTGACTTTAAATTCAGGTCAATGTAAGGATTGATGGAACTTTATTTCATTTTTTCTAGTAACTTGTTCCAATACTTTTGTTAGGACAGACAAAAATCCAATATCAACTGTAGTTTTTCTTCGGGAATATGACTGCAACACCAATGGATAGCTTGTGTGGTTTAAGCATGGACAGTGGCAACAGTAAAGCTGTGGTGTGTCAGTGCTGACATAACAGGCCATGTGAAGTGTATAACTTCCCTTAAACTTTCCTATAACTTCCTGCAGGACTAATTGGTTGGGCAGAGAAACCGAGCTAGTGTGACTGCTATTTGCAGAGCCTGGGCATCTCTGGATGCTGTTATGTTGTGCTTTCTCTGTTGCCCTGTAGGTCAACCTGCTTAACATGATACTGTTGATGCTTACCTGAGCAGCTTCTGAGGTCCAGACCTCACAACTGAAGCACTTTTGCTTGCACAAAAGAGAACCAATGCAATCTAAGTTAGTCACCTCCATACAGTTCAATCATTGCCTCAGAATATGTGATCAGCTCAGTTTCCCATGTATATCGACAAAACCAATATTCTCTTTACCCTTATCTTCTTTGTCATCCAGTGATCTTGAGACATTTTCCAGATGTTTCCCTCCTCCTCCAGACTCTCCCAATGACTTCAGCTGACATGTAGGTCTGAGTGTTATGTTGAAGGTGTGGCTTTCATTGATTTCCCCTGAAGAGATTTAGAGCAAAGCTTTACCTCCAATAAACCCTTTTTGCAGATAAAACAACGTGGCAGATGGAGACAAATAAATGCTTATATGGAGTGATTTTTCTGAAGGGAGAGGGAAGAAAACATTCTTCACTTAACTTGGAAAAGGTTGACCTCTTCCCAAGAAGGTCTGACATTTTAATTTTTTCCTTAAGTAAATGAGAAGTCTGACATTTTCCTAGACAGACATGAATTGTGAAAGGTGAGGAGCTTAAATTAGGCTCTGGTATGTAGGAAAAAGATTTTTCTTAAAAAAAAATTGTTAAAAGTTAGTGTCTTTCTGCAAACAGTGCAGTTTACTGTTTGGCGACAAATAACAGAGCTGTACCTCTAGAAAAGAAAGTAAAGTTTGCTATGTAGAAGCAGTTGATTGCCTATTGCACTTCTGCACAATTTCAACCATTCTAAGGCATTTCTGATTACTAAGGAAACACTTTTCTTTTTTCTTTTGCCTGCATATTGCTCTCAAACACAACATGAAGTAAAACTTTTCAGTTAAATTCCCTTTAAGGTTGAGCTAAAAAAATTACACTAACGCATTTAAGTAGATCTTGTCTTTATTAGCCTCATACATTGTATAAATCTATACAGAAATAAATGTATCTTTGTTTGCTTGTGCAGTCGTGAACAATTTTATCAAAGCCACTGAAGGACAGAGGAGTCCAGGAAGGCTGGGCACCCTTCAAGAAGGAAATCTTAAAGGCTCAGGAGCAGACCGTCCCCATGTGCCCAAAGATGAGCTGGTGCGGAAGAAGACCGGCCTGGCTGTACAGAGAGCTGTGGCTAGAGCTCAGGAAAAAAAAGAGGGTTTATGACCTTTGGAAAACAGGGCGGGCCACTCAGGAAGACTATAAAAATGTTGCGAGGCTGTGCAGGGATAAAATTAGAAAGGCCAAAGCTCATCTGGAGCTCAGTCTGGCTACTGCTGTTAAAGACAACAAAAAATGAATGTTTTTATAAATACATAAACACAAAAAGGAGGACTAAGGAGAATCTCCATCCTTTACTGGATGCGGGGGGGAAACTTCGTGACAAGAGATGAGGAAAAGGCTGAGGTGCTTAATGCCTTCTTTGCCTTTTGACTTTGAGAAAAAGTCTTATGAGGAGCGGCTGAGGGAGCTGGGGTTGTTTAGCCTGGAGAAGAGGAGGCTCAGGGGGGACCTTATCGCTCTCTACAGGTACCTTAAAGGAGGCTGTAGCGAGGTGGGGATTGGTCTCTTCTCCCATGCGCCAGGTGGTAGGATGAGGGGAAATGGGCTGAAGTTGTGCCAGGGGGGGTTTAGGTTAGATATTAGGAAAAACTTCTTTACTGAACGGGTTGTTAGGCATTGGAATAGGCTGCCCAGAGAAGTGGTGGAGTCACCATCCCTGGAGGTATTCAAAAGACGTTTAGATGTAGAGCTTAGTGATATGGTTTAGTGGAGGAATTGGTAGTGTTAGGTCATAGGTTGGACTGGGTGATCTTGGAGGTCTTTTCCAACCTAAACGATTCTGTGATTCCGTAAATCTTTATGCCACTGATGGGAAAACTTGTTCAGAGGAATCATTATTAATGATTTGTTTCACTTGTGAAGAAAAGGGCAATAGAAGTAAATAGGATTCAAAGTAAAAAAAGCTTTCTGGCATCAGTTGAACTTTATATTCACCACAAAGAAAAACCTGCTAAGGGGCTTATCTAAGAGGATGGCAATAAGTAATCTAGATTGTTGTTGCTATCTGGATTATTTTTATATTTTAGTCAGTGGACCAGATGCTATAGAAGAGGTGAATAATGTCAACAGGTCATGCATCTCTGCCCAACCGTATAATTAAAAAATCTGGTGAATCAAAAAGCACCTATCTTGATTTGTTTCTTACTTCAGTGTTAGAACAATGAGTAGCTCGCAGAAGGAACTACACTGGAACTACAAGAGTATATTTCTTAGATTTGTGGAAGAAGAATGACACTTCCTGTATATAGCTATACAATAGAGGAAAATTCAACATTATTCAAAAATACTAGCCTACTGTGTAACTAGTACTGTCAATGCCAAGTGATAAAAACAAAAACAAAATCTAAACACCCCCCTCCCTCTAAACCCAACTATCTCCACATAAATCTAGACTTCTCAGTTGTGATGCTGCCATAAATATCCTGAGCTCCAAGATAAATACATACAAGGTTGCTTTTATTTCATAAATAATTGTTTTTTTCTATTTTCAGGATTTACTGTATTCAAAAAAAAAAAGACAAGGAAAAGAAGAATGTTGAGTCTGGTACTCTAATGATATGATTTCAGAAGCATGGGTTTTAAGAATTTTTGATGAGATAACACAGGAAAGCATAGAGAAATACTGATGCAGCTTTACCAATAGACCATTAAGTATAACGTAGATTCTAAAACAATGATGAAGGGAACAGCAACAATTTAAAAGCAAAATTTTAGTTGCAATCCAAAAAGAATAAACTGCCCACCGATAAGTGGAATATTTGGATACCTGTTTTTAAAAGCATGTTTGGTTTGATGGAGTAGTCTGCCTTGCTGCAAAAGATTCAATGAATAATAAAATGTCTTGAGGTCTTGAAAGTACAAACAACAAAAGGTAATGTTAGGTTGTAAGACAGTAAATGTGTTCGTAATTCAAGAAAACAGGCCCCTTCCTAACAATAGATTTTGGGCTTTATCTATTCTGTGAAAGATGAATACTGCCTTTGCATATTTGTCGTTCTTTAAATCCAAGTTATGAAAATGAATGTGCAAGCACAGATAGCTATCCTTCTGCGGAACCCTTTTGAAAGTCAAGTTACATTGAGATGTCTGTTGTCATAGTGAATTGTTACAACAATAACAGAACAGACATGTTTCTTCTGAGACATTTGCAAATGTTAACATTTTTGTTACTTAAATTATCATATGAATAATTGTACATTGAATTCAGCCAGCTCTATAGAATGATCAAAAATTAATTGAGTTTGCCTGATGGTTAAATTATGTCCTTATAGTCTTTGTAATGAATGCTTTCAGAATTAATTACTGGAAAACAAAAGAAAACAACAACAACAAAGAAGTCAAAGCCTGGTAATACTAATGGAGTAGGTAGTTGAATGTTATTGCACACTTTTAAAGCAGAAGAGAAATCACACTTTGGCTGCCATGAACATAGCTATCTATTGGTTATTATTAATACTAATACATATTTTGCAATCAGAATGTTTCTGCAGCCTATAAGCAACTTATTCCAAGTCATTAACACATGCTCCTTTGCTATGATAAGAAATATTACAGAATTTTCTTCTGAAGTTGTGTACCTTATGTAAACATATCAAAATGTTATTATAAAGCTAGAACATGGAATCCTGCAAATAACAGCATAAATATCACTTACCGTGTTTCAGACATATCTCATTAAGCAATGTACATGCCAGGATATATACTACTTTTTTGATGAAAGGAGCTGTAGCTGTTTCTCACCTTTATTTTCTCTCTTTCTCTCTTTCTCTCTTTCTCTCTTTCTCTCTTTCTCTCTTTCTCTCTTTCTCTCTTTCTCTCTTTCTCTCTTTCTCTCTTTCTCTCTTTCTTTTTTTTCTTTGCCTGTGAGTGAGATTTTGCTCCCATGAATGTTCTGGCAGGAAGGTACTCAATTCAAAAACACAGATCTAAAAATAGCTTTTAATTTGATTTTTATTCTAGTAGCTTAAATCTGATGTTGTTAAAAGTGTAAGAATCTACATTTTATGTGTGTGTATTGCTTACGTGTTTACAGGAGTGTTTAATAGTATACTAATTTTATGCTGGTGTTACTGTAGCGACCCCAGAGAGTGTACTGGCTTTCCCTTTCCCTTTCCCTTTCCCTTTCCCTTTCCCTTTCCCTTTCCCATCACAAACAAAGTAATTACACTGGGACTATTTCTGCACTAATTTACCAACATTACAAGCATGAAATTGTTCCAATAGCTATCTTAGGTTCTCTTTTGTATATTTGGGAGCAGTGATGTTGCTGGCTATATTGGATATATTCATTCTACTAGGCAGTACAGACTTATTACAGACTAATTTAAAGAACCTGTTAGTAGATTGTACTAGATATTTATGGATCTTTATATACTCTACAAGGTCAGCAATATATCTTACCGTGCTATAAAATTATCTTTGTTTTCAATGCCTCCAGTAAATATTCCAGACATTTTGTGTTATTTCTGTAGTTTCATCTGCATTTTATGTCGGATTGTTTATGTGATAGGACATTATTATTTAACATAAACATTTTTTCTCACGTAGCCTCACTAATTGGATAGACAATGTTATGCTTAGCATTAAACGATGATTGCTTGGAAACTTTCTCAGTGATGCTGCATACTTTTCTGACATATTTGTGTACATATTTCTCTCAGATAAATTACAATAAGGATGTTTTGACTAAGAAAACTTACTATCCAAAGTAGGTTCTTGCTTTTCATATATCCATAGATATTGAGAGTCCTATTTCAGGAAAGAAAAATAATATTAAAAAAAAGTAGTGATAACAAGAATCAATTAACAGTGAAAAGAAAAATGAATTATTTGTCAATAACTTGTACACTATTTTTTTTCTGAGACTAACCTATGGTAGTAAATGAGACTATTTTACCTTAAGTAATAGTTTTGAGTTGGAGAAAATTCCAAATTTTTGAAGTGTTTTTTAAACTAAGCTCTCTTTAAGACATGAAGGTATCCCATTAAGGAAGCAGGCTTTCCATTGCTGTATTGAAGACAAGTCTGAGACAAAAATGTATCTAGTGTACTTATGTGGGTTTTATATGGTCTCAGAATATCTATTTCCACTCTGAGACAATGCATTTGAGTTTTACATGGGGCATAAGAATTAGCACTTGATAACACAACTAGTAGAAGGATCTTGGGTTTAAGGCAACAAGACTAAAGACAATCTTAGGGATTGTGTTAAAGACATTCAAGAGGTAAATGATTGCATTTTCAAATAGAATACTTAGAACATGGTAGTAACTTTTGGGGGGAGGGACAGCTATTTTTAGTTTTGTTAATATGTTCTGGAGTTGTGAAGAGCTTCTGTTACCATATTGTAGTTTCTTCTCTCTCTTTTACAGTGATTTGGAAGGAAGTTCTGCATTAGGATGTCAGATATTCTCATAATTTACATGCATCACAGCTAAATGGAAATGATAGTTTTTCCTTTTAATTACTTGGGATTCTCAGTTGCATAGAGTCAATCTGGCTTTGATTAACTTTATAGGTAGAAAATTTTCCGAGTCAGTCTCGAGAGCTAATTCCTTCAAGCATAAAGGACTTGGTAGACACAGGAAAAAATGCTGTATTGGTATCTCAACAATTTTTTTTCTATCATTGGTGGTCACACTACCTTTTGCTCCAAAAAAAGAGCAAAGTAGTCTTCCATCTGTCCCCATGAGCCCTTATCTTTGGCAAAAGTTAAGGAATAAGTCTATTCTGTCTCTAATTTATTATGATACACAGTAAGGTAATTTGCTTTGCTTCAGTCAGATGCTGTTTTACAGTCCTTTATGGTGGCTCTATTCTGTGCAGAGCTTCCAGTGTTTTCTATGAGTGTGGGACAGACCTTTAATGCATTGTGTGTTAGGCATTGAACAAGTGTTGCAATATCTGAACATAAAGTAGACCCTTTGATTCGGTTACAAATGGCCATCTTCTGCACTGTTGCAGTCTGGAGATTTTTCAGTTTTTTTGTTTGTTATTTTGTTTGTTTGTTTTGTGTGTGTGTGAAAGCATGAAAGATCAAAGCAGCTCTGGGGCTGTTACCATGGAACAAACTTGCATGAGCCGCACGACTCAGCAGATGCAGCAGGGGGCAGTTGGGTCCCTTTGGTGCAGGCTGCCAGGCCTCTGGCTGCGCTGTGGTGACGTGCGGGGTATGTAAGTGTTCTCATTCCACGTCTGAAACGCCAACCAAAATTAGAGAAAACAATCTTGACAAAGTTGTATGTCCAATCACTTTTCATTTTCTCTGCTTACTGCCACATTTCCACTACAAATTTCACTGCTGCACTTAGCTGTCCCTTTTTTATGTGATAAATTCCAAAAACTTGTGGAAACAGAAAATGCTTCACTCAACTACTGATTGTGAATTTAAGTGCTTCCTGAAACGGTAGGGAAATACTGAAACCATTAGTCATGGCTTTGACCTGGATACTTTATTCAATTCTAGTCATCTAGAGGCAGCCTAGAGAAAGTCTGCCGGAGTGGTCAGAAAAGTTTTCTTTACCAGAAAATGCTAAAAGGGCCTGTCTTTTTCTATCTAGAAAGACAAATGCTGATAGATTATATAATAGCTGGCTAGAATTTATCAAAAGAATAAATGCCACAGAGAATCAATGCTGGCCAAAGAGCAAATGCACATGAGACAAAGGGTCGAGGACAATAAAAACAAATATGGCAAACATTAGAATAATAGACATATTATTGCAGTTATCTATACTGTTACTTCTTATATACTATTATATATATATTATATACTTATATACTTATATTCTATTGCTTATTTTTATTTTATTACTATATTTTTGAAGTTGCCTTTCTTTAAGCCTACTTCGACGAGAACATCTAACCGATTTGCCAAGGGAACACTTACAAAAGGAATGGGGCTGTACAATGTGGATTGTCCTAGGTAACAAGGGGTTAGACCTGATGACAATGGAAGCTGTTTCCAGTATTGTACTCCTAAAATAATGTCTTAAGGCACCTTGTACCAGGCCCGGGTGCTATTATTTACGGTTGGCTGCTCTGATTCTTTCAGCTCAGATGTATGGCATACCTTATATACAGTAAAATTCTAGATGTTGTCAGTGTGGCTGCATTACATTGCTTCAGGGCTTACCTTGCTCCAATAGCTTGTAATTCATTCAGGCTCATATGTTCAGTGTGGTTATTGGAGTTAGGTGTCTAAATCACACTGATGTTGCACATAAATAAACATCAATAGTTAGATATATTGGTTTGAAGTCTGCATTCCTTAGCTGTGACTAATTTGTGATTTAACAGTGCAGTTTTGGCTTTTGAAAAATGGCTTTCCAGTCTTAATTCTGTATTTCACTTATATTTCAGTACATTGATTAGCATTGTCTATTAAGTGCCATAATTAATTAAGTCACAAGTCCAGTGATCTTATTGTTTTACCTGTAAACTAAGTTCATTCGTGAACTTGTTACATTTCGACAAGGGAGAATCAATTTTCCTCTGAAGTTATTTCAGCTAATTGACATGAAAGGGTCAAGATTCACTGCATTAGCTATTTGTAATTTTCATTATCTTTCATGAGGCTGGTTTTTCCATTTCCTGACCATAAAATCTTGCTTCATTTTAAAAAGGTTTGAATGTAAGATGCTGCTTCTGGTGTAAAGCATATAAAACTTAGAAGTATATGTTTACTAAAATTAGATTCTTCAGTTTTTTCATTTATTAACCAAAACAGTTTATTTGACTTGAATAAGACTACTTATTTGAACAACTGCAATTTAGGATTTGTAACATGGATCAATTTAATTATATTATCCAGGGAAATGTGGTTTATCGTGGAATGTTGCTATTGTCATATAAAGAAATTGTTTAGCAACTGCTTGTAAAAACTTCTCTCACATTTACATAGAGAAATAACAGTTTGAAGGAAGGTCTGACAACTAGATTAAAAGAGTCTGTTGGAATAAAATATAAAATCCTTCTCAAGGAGGTATAATCTCTTCAAGGTATCAATTAACTTTAATTTCAGTATCAATTCATTTAAGTGTTTTATTTTCTAATGTCAAAAGGGGTTAACGAAAAGTAATCTCATTGAAGTTAATCACTCTTCCATACAGTTTTTCAAATACTTCAGTAGAAGAGGATTCAGGATGAGGCCCTGCACTTTGTAGGTAAAAGGGCAGAGATCCCACTCATCATTATTTTAATTTTTGTAAGTTAATTTATGCCGAAGAGTTTCTGTTTGGGTGGTATTTAGGCTGAAGCCAATTATGAGAGGTTCTATTTGAGCTTCCTGTGAGGACAAGTACTATTGAAAAATTGCATTTTTAAAGTAAAAATGACTTTTTCCTCTCTGATTCCAAAAGAAAAGAACACGTTTAGGCATATGTCATTCTGGGGCTGTCAGTGCTGTTCTCAGTGCCCACATACAAGACCAATTTCTGTAACTTTTTCTGTGGATACTGATCAGCAGCTGGTTTACTTGGTGTTGTGCCAATGTTCCTTGGATATTAGTACTCCAAAACAACGAGTGAAGAATGGGATATTATTTTAGTATTACTTTACTGATTCTATTTATAAATGGGACTGATCCCAGTTTAGAACTGAGATTCTTTTTCCTTGGGAAATAGCACTGAAGTTAAAGGATCTATAAAAAGTCTTTTCCTTTCTATTCTGTGCAAGTAAAATGTAATTGTATATGAACACTTTTTTCTAAAGCATTAAGAATTCTCAATTGAAGGAATGTGATATAAACCAAAGTCTAGTAAGATCATTGCAATTGAGACAGTGGTAACAAGATCTAAAATTGGCAAAGATGAAACTCTCATCAAGCTGCATATGTTGTCTGTTATTCTTTGGCAATGTCTGTGTGTAGATTTGTGCCTGTCTATATGTGTATGTGTCTGTGTATACAGATAATTTTATGGATCTTTATGTGTGCATGTGCATCAAATATCCTAGAATTCAAGCTCCCCAGTCTTAACTTTTTTACACCCTTTTTCTTATCCAGGACACTTTCACATTATTTTAGTTTTTTTTTTTTTTTCTTCACTGAGTCACATACTTGTTCATCCCACAAATCTTTCAAAAGATCCACATCTTGCCCTTTACTTCTCATGAGTCCTTGCAGACCAAAACTTTGTCTAGAATGTCAAAGTACATTGAAATAATGTAAAGGAAAAAAAAAAAAAAAAAAAAGAAGAATTGAAAATAACTTTTGAATAGCAAAACAGAAGTATCCAAGTGGTTGTAAATGTGTTCCTCACGTAGGCAATAGTTCTCTTAACATTAGTACTAGATGATCTATGTCTACAAGTTTGATCTAGATCAACTAAAACCCATTCACATATTGGTTAGTGTAGCCAGAACTCACGTGTCCTGGTTTCAGCTGGGATAGAGTTAATGTTCTTCATAGTGGCTGGTATGGTGCTGTGTTTTGGATTCAGGAGGAAAATAATGCTGATAAC
>VXAA01001627.1:1206613-1232198 GCA_013399115.1 Anseranas semipalmata
TGCTGCCCTGCCAGCGAGGAGGCTGGGGGTACACAAGGAGCTGGGAGGGGACAGAACCAGGACAGCTGACCCAAACTGGCCAAAGAGATATTCCATACCATACTGCCATATGGAATTATTATGGTTATAATAATTAATTATTTATTGAATAATTATTAAATAAGATTCAAGTCTAGGCAACACTTGTTTGCTTTTGTAATGTATGATTTTGCAATTAATATTCTAAAAATGAATGATTTGTAACATATCATGATTGAAAAAAAAATAAAGTTTTCCTTGACAGTATTTTGTAACCTGATAAAAAAAAAAAAAAAAAAAAAGTTTTCATAAACTATGTTAAAATTGTTTTGGAACTGCATTTGCGTTTTAAAAAACTTTATGAAACAAAATATTTTACCAAATCTGCAAAATATTAATTTTCTGCTTCTGATTGTTCATAACAATCAATTATACAGACAGAACACTAAGTCTGAACCTCAAGATCAGTTTTTACTTTTTATTTATCATCATGAAAGATTATGAAAATGTTATATGTAAACCTATAAAAAATTTGATGAGTGAAATTGTTTACAGATTAATGATTGGTTTGTCCAGCTATATATGCTATAGCAATAAATCAAAAGATGAGAAATCTAGCATTTTAGATTATGCATGTTGGACTAGAGTCTACGTTTTACCTCCTGCTCCTCTAAAGGTTTGCTACTATCTATGAACATAATTTATCATTTATCCATTATCTTTGAGTGTGAAAACTCATTATCCTTATTTTCAAATCCCTGGAATGTGGTGGATAAAAAAGTTTGATTTGTAAAGGACTGAGGTTTTTTCCTTCTTAAACGAGGTCATGAAATCAGAGCTGACAGATAAAAAGAAATTCTAACATTAAGTATTTCACAGTGGAGTTCAAAAAGTGGCTTGAGCCAATAAGCTATGCTTTAAAGATTATAGCCTGATGAACTAATACAAAGGGGCACACCTCTAAGGTGGAATGAAAATGACTAGAAACATGAAAAGGTATCAGTAAAAAGGTGGCAATGTGAGACCAGAAAAAGGGTGTGGGATGACCATGATTTGTAAACAGTGAGTGCTACAGACAATATACATTTGGCAACATATTTAGTCAATTGCATAGGAACAGCAAGAAAAAATCTTCATCTGTAGCTTCAGAAACAATCTTTATTCTTTGAAATTATTAGAATATGGAATTTATTGCCATATGATATTAGTAAAACTACAATCATACTTTAGGAGAAGAGATTAAATGCATGTGTTTGTGTGGTAAGGTTAAGCACAGTTATACTTAGTAGATAGACTGGAAATATCTCCTTGTGGTTCAAGACAGTTAAATATTTTCAAAGAAATATTCTCTGAAGAAGTTATCATGTTCTTATCCATTCTAAAAATTCTTATATATTCTTTTGGTACACTGAGTACTGGCCACTGCTGGAGTCAGAACAGCAAGCTAGAAAGTCAATGTGGCAAATCGTACCTTAATGTGCTCATTATACAGCTATTTTCCAGAAACACATTATCATTGTTACACAGCAGCCAGTCTTGACAATATTCTAGAAAATGGAAGAAAAAAAAAAGCACCCAAAGTCTTTCCTTTATATGTTTCTACAAACAATGTATGACTATTGATTAGCTATACAGATTGCTTCTTCAAAGAGGAATGTAAAAGAAATTGCTTCAGTATTTTGGGGTGATTTACTTATACTGATCCTGGCAAGGTCTGTTGGATACCAGAAAAAAATCAACCTGATGCATTAGATTAAATTTCTGTAAAAGTAATTAAATCCTGTCCTAGGTTTGTTCATGTATCAGTAAACTAATTGCATTTAGTCAAACATTTGCTTTGAGACTGGACAAAATTAAATTAATTTCCCTAGCTGTAAACTATAGGAAAGCAACATAGAGTAAATTGCTGAAGCATTTGGACTATTGACTCAAATGGCAGAGTTACAACAGAAGTGTTGATATATTCAGTAAAAGCAACCATTAGAACAACTATATCTCACTTCAGGAACAGTTAATTTTTGATTATAGAATTATAAATGATTAAAGTAGATAAATAAAAGAATTAGTAGGAAAGATTTATTTCCTTCTGACTCTTGGGGGTCAATTCTAAGAGCATGAAATTTCTCCTCAGATTCCAGTATGGTTGACACAGGGGACACAAGACTAAGTTGAACCAGAATTTGACTGAAGATCACAAAGATGCCCCTGCTTGGAAAGAAAACGGGTGGAAAAGTTTGTGAAAGGGATCTGAGAGGAGCAGGACAGGAAGAAAGGGTTCAAGTAATTGTCATTTGCACACATATTGAACTGAAGAAGATCTCAACTCACAGAGGGGTTGTGCATAGAGAAAAACAAATGAAAAGATTTGGAAAGAATATTAGTAGAGTATGGATAAAACCCCAGCACCTCTCTCCTTATCCCACTGATCCTGGAGATGCATTAGGCACCACTCACTTAGACCTGAGGCTTCTCTAACAGCTTTTGGTCTTATTTCTGTGTGTGCCCAAAGTTACAATTCACTGGGCCCCTGGTGGTAAGCGGAGTTTGTTGCCTTTACTCAGAGTGGAAATTTCAACAATTTCTTGCACTTTCTATTTAAGCTTCTGAAAAGGAGCCCCAAGGACTTTTGAGGGAAATCTTTTTAATTATTGGGATAATGTTATAAGAAGAGACTGAGAATGTCATCTTCTTCTGAGTGTCCTATAATCAAGGAGTCCTGAACTCAGATACTTTCCCTCTGCATGAATATCTTGACGTCGTGGGACAGCAGTTCTATTTCCAGCAACTTTGTGAATCTTAGCCTTCGCTTCTTTTGCTTTGCTTACAGTTGAGTTAGAAACTAAGCAAAAATTTCAGGGAAGGATTTTAAAAAAAGAAAAATAAAAAATCCTGATTTGTTCTGAAGTGATTTTTTTTAAACTGCTCCACCCCCCAAAAAAGCAATTTTTCATACAGCCATAGTTTAGTTAAGTGCAAAGAATATCTGGCTAAGTTTCTGAACTAGAAGAATACTTATCCTCCCTGAGTCTCTGATGTGAGTCCTTTGAAGTTCACTCATTGTTTCCTATTATTTTGTATAAAAGGGACAGAAATATGAATGATAGAGATGAATAGAGGATTCATTTTCAAAACTTTAAGTCCAACATTCTCACTCAATTTATCTTTGAACTACTTTATTACTTGTATCCTCACTCTGGCTCTTTCACACTTAGTCTCTTTGTATGTATGGGAGTTTACTATTTACAGCATTAAATTAAATACAATCACAGAAAGACAGCAAACATCATCACTTGCTCAGTTCTGTGCACATTTAGTTGCACTGAATCATGGACAGACTAAAGTATAGGATGCCACTTCTGTAAGATACTCTGTATATGCAAAAGAAACTCTGCATATGCAATATGTAAAGGAAATCTAGTAAACGAAGTAAACCTGCAGAACAATGTGTAGACCTGAACATCATATAAATCAGTAAGAAGGCTAGTAAAGATCTGGGTGATATTCTGGAATCACAGTCTCTGGCAGATTAAGCAGCACTGGAAAGAAAAAGTCATGTTTATCACAACACAGTATGTTTTGCCGTCTCCTGATTTGGAACGTACTTATCACATAAATAATGGAAGTCATTCCTTGAACTGGTAGCTTAAAGCAAATGCTGGAACAAATTTTTACTTACCAAATCCACCAGTATTGGTAGCTAAAAGCTCTAAATTATTACAAAGTATAGTAAATCATACTTGTAGAATTTATACAAGGTTTAGTCTGTCAGTTTAATTTTATTGCATCATATACTTCAGCAAGGTGTCATTTATTTTCTTGTATAGTGAATAAAATAAGCAAGCTTATTTGCATCTGTTCTGGTGTACTTCTACTCATTTAGGCTGCATACTTTGTGATGCATAAAGTAAATCATTGATTCACTCCTGGATGAAAACTAGAATGTAAAATTATTAGTAAAGATAAAATTATTTCATTTATTTTTATGTGGGTAAATTTACATTGTTCACTGTTTTATTTTTTACAGAAAATTTCACTGCTTTATACTACAATATCAATTCATAAGAATAAAAAGCCTTTTGATTACCAGAACTAGACCATCGAGTTCAGTCTGTAAGTATATTTGATTTAGTTTGACCACACTGTCCTGTTCTTTCTCCTTTCAGATCACAGATCTCTTGAGAAGCTGCGTTTCCTTGTAGCTTTTGGTTTAATTGGCTCACATGCCTAAAACTGGTGGTTTTAGTGCTAATAGACTTTATATTAGCTAAAATTACTTTATTATCAATGGTATGGAATAAAAGAGTTTGTCACTCTAAAAATAATGGCATAAGGAACAAAAAGCTCCTAGAAAGAAAACATGGATCATCTAACAGTTTCAATAATTTATATTATATATATAAATACATATATATATGTATATTTAGTTAAGTAGTGTTAGTATGCCAACTATTCTTGTTCAGAAGTAAGAAAATCTTGCAGTAAGACTTGAAAAGCCACAAGAGAGGCAGAAACCAAACCAGAAAGTACAGGAGACTGTTAGACAAAACAAACCAGAACTTAGAAGATGGAAAACAGAATGTGCGAATGAGGCTAGAGGGTGAAAGACATAGCTGAGGCTGTGAGTACTGCAAATGAGTTAGCCGTAGTTAACTTGCTGTGAAAAATCTATACAGCAAAATATAAAGTGGTAAAAAGCGAGCTGAGAAAAAGGTCATCTTAGAATCTGTTTAGTAAAATCTGGGACCCAGTAACTCTGAGTGGAAGCACCATTAAAGTAATTCAGAAGAGAGAAATATAAGACATGCCATGCAAAAACAATCAAGCCCTCCATGTACTCTAGTATTCTGTTTTTAGCAGTGGTATAACATGTTTCAAAGAAAGCTGCAAGAAGACATGTGGTAAGCAATTATAAAATCTGCCCTGAGGAAAAAGTTTCTTCCTGCACCCCATCAGTTACAGGTTTGTTTATGCCCTGAGGCGTGAGGATTAATATTCCCTCCAAATACTTTTGTTTATAAAGCTTTAGTTTTTCATAACAATATTCATTATTATTATTATTATTATTATTTCCAATCCCACTGACCCTCTGGAAGCCAGGGGTGTCTGCAACAATAAATTCCACCATATAGTTATTTATTATGTGTCAGAAATATACTTTTACATCTTTAATGGGCAGCTGAAATTACTGGGTGCTTGTTCCCTAAGACTTACGGAGATCATCACAGACCAAAATCAAAGCTGAAATGAATTTAAAACACAAGCCATATGGTGAAGGAAGGAGAGAGATGGAATTTAGAGAGAACAGACAACAGCGCAGTTTCACCAGGCGGTTGCCATTTGTGTGGTCCTTGCGACTGCCACATATAGACAGTAAATGTGACAAACATTAACTATAATCAGTTGTGCATAATCTGCTCAAATTGCATAAAATGTTACCCTCTAATTTTCAGTTAAGATGACTTTACTAAAAAAAAAAAAAAAACTCTGAAACCCACCAGTCTTAAGTTATCATTAGAGTATCTGCAGCAATTATAGGAAAAGAGAGGAGGCTTGCAACTCCTGTTTGGACAGACCAATTTCTTACTGTCATGGAGCTTATTCAATGTATTTATTGTAAATAAAGTGAAAATATATTCATGTTTTTAGGGATATGTGTTCTCAAGCTATTGCTTTACAATAGAAGACTGGATCCTGAAAACATATGGGCATCTGCATAACTCAATAAATATAGTTCAGTAAGAAAGCCTATGCACATAAGTTTATTTATACATTCAAAACTTTGTAAACTGCAATGGGTTATACAATGAAAATACCCTCAAAAAGACCCAGTTATGAAGACTTTTTTTTCTTTACTTTTATTATTTTATGTCTTCTTATACTCAAGACAGTGCAAAACAGGGACTGCGCTGGCTAACCTTTTAGCTGTCTAAGCATTAGAAACTAAATAAAGCCTCTCACATTCTCAGTTTTTAAAGATATCAGTATGCAAGTATTTTGCATTTTCCTTTCAATATCTGAGCTCTTAAGAGTTACTTTTTATTATTGTTATTTTTCTGGTAGACAGGAAATGAACAATATGATAAGCACATCATGTAAAATTGTATATGTAAAGATCAGGAAATTTAGAATAAATATCAAGCCTCATGGGAATTCTAAAAAAAAATTGAAGGACCTAGGAATTCTATGACAATCTATGCCCATCTAATATATTCTGAAATACATATTGGTTAGAGGAATCTCTCCCAGCCCAAATGTTTCACATTTATGAGAAGCAAACTGAGAGAAAGAACAGATCGGAATTGGAGGGATGTTACAAAATGATAGGAAGAAATGGGAATGCAATGACAAATAAAGGGCTTAGCTGTGGCATTTAACCACAGAGCTACAGTGGAAGTAATGAAAAGCTCTCATGCTTCTGGTGATGCTTAGGGAGCAATTAGAGAAAGATAACCTTCTTGAGTTCCTGATGCCAAAGAGCTCTGCTGCTGATGTCAGTCTTTTAAATGGCCTGTGCGGCCTCCAAACTAGTGACCTTCCAAAAAAACCTGCTAGTTTGCTTCCTACCTGGTTTCTGCAGCAATGTGTGTCCCATGCCTATATAAAGAGAAAATCCTTCCTTTATTCTCAGTACCCTGTTCATGATAAAAATAGCTGTTAGACAAGATGGTCAGGGGAAGAAAGGCTACTGATAACTTAATATTTTATGTAACTCCCCCTTCCCAGCTCCCACTTCATGCAATATTTTAGAATCAGAGATATTTGCACTTTGCTTTGCAATTCTCCTTTTACTGCTATGCCTATGCCAAAATCAGGCCTTCAGATTCTGGCTGATAAGATCTTGTAGTTTAAGTTGTTCTGAAGTCTGAGAGACTCATTTTGTTTGCAAACTGATCCTAATTCCATTTTTATTTATTTACCCTCTTAACAGATAACACTGAAAGTTGCATAATGTGGATTCTTTTGTGCCTATTTTTCTTTTTTTCTATTTTTCTCTCTAATGACGTGTAGACTTTTTCTGCTCACTACATGAGAGCCACATTTACACTCAGGCTAGGGGAAGTTGCCATTTTGTGTGTGTGTGTGTGTGTATAAAATTTCAAAGAACTTTAATAAGTGGGTAATTTTTTATTCCTTTAATCATAGTATTCATTTAACTCTAATTATGTTAACAGTTTCAGTTATAATTGAGTTAAATAGAGTTATCTAAGCCTTGAGAACTGATAGATTTAATGTTTTACCTTGAATTTTCATACAGCATCAGGTTTCACTTTCAGTGAAGCAGATTTGTTGGAAAAGCTTTAGCTTTATAAACAGAGAAATTGAACAGGACAGTGATTGTGTCATAAGTCTGATTGATAGGTGCATAATGATGAGCTATTGCTTACTACCTGCAGTGTGCATTTAAGCAAGTCTGTTCCTAATCAGGAGAGCCCTTTGGCACCTGTGTCTCTTTAATTATTCCTTTAAGACCCACTGGCTTAAATCTATGCTCTGCTTTTGACCAGGGGTATTTTCCCGATAACAGGGTATGAATAACAACTGTTTTTATACTGAAAGTTCATTTTAGACCTAATAAACCAAAGCCTCCTAGACCCCAATTATTTTAGAAGTGGGTGTTGTTCATTGTCCTGAATCATGTTCATGTTGTGTGATTTATGTTGTTGTTTACAAACTATACGTTGTCTCTAGGTCAAGAATCCATAGTTAAAAACTACCAAAAAGCAGATTTACTGTACAGATAGAATGCAGCAGATAGGAAGGAGTTCAAGGAAGTATTACAATCTATTGAACAATTATCAGGACTTTTCAAGAATAATATTTATTTGAAATTCCAGAAAAGGACAAAACACCCTTTTCTATTTTAACAGAACTTCCACTGGAATTTGTATAGAATTGTTTGTTGTGGGTATTGTGGTATGAGAAGGTTTTATATTCTCTTTTATTCCAGCTGTTTCTCCATGAGATATCTACACAGATTAAGAATCTGATATGTGTTTTAATTTTACGCATTTTGGACATAGTCTACCAGATCATCTAAATACCAAGCAGGGGATTGCAATAAGAGAGGGAGTTGTATAGAATGAGAAGATATTGTTTAAGAGTGCAGGAGAAAAGTTACATGGACAACTATTGGCAACCACAGTTCAACCTCTGTAAGAAGACTTCAAGACTTGTTCTGAAGAAAGTTTAACTAAAGATGTAGAGTTAAATGGAAAATGGCATAAAGACAATATGGATTTACAAGAGGTAATGCATATCACAATGACATGGTGTCTTTCCTTGGTAAAAGAATTGATTTTATTGGCAAGAAAAATACAATAGAACTAATCTATCTTGAGTTCAGTGAAGCATTTGATTTATTGTCTCAAGGACAATTATTATTTCAACTTGAGAAGACATAGCAACATTGTGGGACAGATAAAGGATTAACTAAAAGGAAGGTGAAATAGATAATGTTGAAAAGGGAAGGAGCAGCTTGAAAGTTAGTTACCAGCAGAAATTCTGGAGGCCTGATCTTGAGAATAATTTTATTGGATGTTATTGCTAGTGGCCCTGGCATATGTGATTAGAGCATGTTGGTGGGGATTGCTACTAAAACTGCTTCTATGCTAGCACCGAGGCAGATTAGAATTTCCAGCAGGTAAAAGTAGTATAGCAAGCTGGTAAAAGTACAGGATTTTATGAGGGTTCTGTGTAAATACAAGTGTGACAAATGTAGTAACATTGGCTAATGAGGACTTACATTAGTTCAGCTGAGAATTTTTTTTGTTAGACTTCTTCACTAATACCATTTGAAAAACTTGTTTATAGGAAATGTAGACAAAGTGGAGAAGACTATATTTGGAGATTCAAAGTACCTGAGCTATTAAAAAGGTGCAATTATTGCCATTTCATATTTCACTAATGAGGTCTTTTTTTCTTCTTCTTTTTTTTTTTTTTTTCAGAAAAAAAGAAGGGGGTAGAACCTCATACTACTGTAAATGATTGCTAAAGTTGGAAAGATACAAGACAAGTAGAACAGAAAGAAATTTTATTTCAGAATTACTGATTTTCAGAATGCGTTTATTTGCAAATGAACAAAAAAAGTGTCATTTTTGTAAGCCAAAAATAGTGCAGGCAATAAATCCTGTTCCCATGAACACAGAGAGAATATCTTAGTGCAATACAGATCTACACAGGAGGAGGTCAGGACTTTTCCTTACCACATGTCAGCTTTAAACATCCTGCAATGTGTATTGCAACATTTCTCCTGATGTTTGTTTGCAGCTGACACACATCGTTTTTTACACGTATCTGGATTTCTCAATGCACCACAGTATTTTTCTTCCCCAGGTAGATTTCCTTCATTTTGAAAATTTTCACTTGTATTCTGAATACAGCTGAGTAAAATTTCTAGTTTGCTCTGAAATGTCAGAGGAAGTTAAATTAATTGTTTGTGTGTGTGTGTGTGAGAACCACACTTATGCTTTCCATGTATTACAGCTTCAGAGCTCAGGCTTGGCAACTGATTTCTTGCTGACTGGTTGTAACTCTGCCAGGCAGTGTAATAATGCAGTATCTTTCTGATTTAAATTTAATTTTAGATATGCACGCCAGTTCTGTGTTTTTGAGAAACCTAGAATTTGTTAAAGATGTTTCTCTAATATATTTCCAACTAGGAATCCTCCCCATAAGTGACCAAGGAGCTTTCATGTATCAGCAGCATGTAAGAATAGTCTGAGCTTAAGCAAGAATGTAGAGAGCAAAGACTTGTTTCTTGGATATGAATGCAATTAAGCTGCATATTGAACTGAGGCATAGGAAGGCACCAAAAGTGTTCAAAATTTACGCACACAATTTTCAAAAGTAAGCATTGTATATACTAGGCTTTCTCTCTTTTGTCTTAGTAGTTCTTTATCTGTGCATGTAGGCAGGCACATAGCACCAAATGAAATAAATAGACTTTTGCTAATGAGAACATGATTACAAATAGGAATCATGGTTCAGGGCTGAACAGGTATTGCACGTTGTAAAGGCACCAGGTGTATTTGCAATAAAATATCTACAAAATGATTGCAGAATGTTTTGCTTGAACAACAGGCACACACACAACAGAATTGATCGCAAGAATATTTTTGGGACAATACATGAATTTCCAGGACAGCAAAAAGTAAATGAGATTCTATTTCCCTGAGTGGATGAATGGGATGTAAACTAAAAAAATGTACAGGGCCTTGGCTTGTGCTCTCTGTGTGGTGAACAGTGTCACTGAGGTGGTGACGCAATGTAACTTTTGTTTTGCAAAATTATACCGGGGCATTTTGGTATCTAATGGACTTTCATATGTGAGAGCACTTTCTAGTCCTTGCCCCTCTAGGCTCTTTGGGCTCCTTCCAGCCATCATTGCCTCTGTGGTGGGCATGCGGTGCTTCTTCTTAGTCAGTAGCAGTGATGAAGTAGCAGCAATTGCGGTGGTGGTAGCAATCCTGAAAGAAAAAGACACTACTCTCACTCTGCCCATGTTAAGCATTTGATTCTTTGTACAAACAATTAACAAGCTTTTTCCTATATTTTCCTACTTATGGATATAACTCTGCCTCAGAGTTTTGTTGCTGCTCCCATGCCCTATTGAGGTAGTGCAACCTATACATCAGCCCTTGCTTTAGGTGATTACAAGAAATCTAGCTGTATCACAGCAACCTGTGTTTTTGTTCCCAAAATGGAAGCCTGTTACACTTGTAAATTGTCACTTATCTTAGAAATTAATTTACTTACTAGCTTATTAAGAAGGGTGTTTTAGAGGTTTATTGAGTTTCCAGATATTTTTCAACAAATCTAAGGCTGTGAAATGCCAGAGATTTTTAAATAATCATAAGTACATACTGGCAATAAAAACATACATCTTCCTAGCAGCAGGACTCAGCCTTCCTTGAAATACTGTTTAGGAGACTGTGTGAGAGACATTGCACTTGCAGGAAAAACAGAATTCTCCTGCTTGATTCTAAGGCCATGTCAATAGTAATGTAATCCACAATATTTGTAAAGTGCTGTTTATGATGCTACTGTCAGCTGCCACTTTGCAGAATACCATTAGAGAGTGATATTTACTACAATAAAATATTCCTAAAAAGCAAAGTCAGCTACAAAACAAAATCAATGATAGGCCTTTATTTAGATGAGTTCAATTTTGAGATGCAAGGGTATCTGTTTTCACTGGAATTACTTGTGGATGGGGAGCATTCACCGTATATGGCTCTGCCTTAGGATATCGTATAGCACAATGTAGTGGGCCTGCAACTAATACTAGCATGAGAATATTGGTCCAAAGCTTAAACAGCATTTACAGATCTGTTGCTTAAGTGCTGTATTTGTTTCATTCCATGCAGTGAAGTCATTTTTGGCCACTAGATGGGACTATACAACTTCACGCAATAGTATTAACGGCAATATTTGAAAGGTCGTTTTACTTGCAATTAATATGTTTTTTTTTTTTTCCCTGAGACTTTACTGAGAGTTGTGTACCCCTCCTTTGCAAAGCATGAAAACAGCAGAGCCTCTTACAACCAACAATCTCTCTAATGCTAGTGAGAATGAAAAAAATAACAAACATTACAATCTATCCCAATAAAAGAGCCAGCGTGCATATAAACCAGTTTTAGAGTTGTAACAAATGAGATTATCATCTGTGGAGGCTAACATTGCAATCATGCTGCTTGACAATACCCCACTACTACATTTTTCTTCTTCATCATCTTTTTCCTTGGAGTGCAGTTATCTTAGTTGTTAACAGCTGAGTCTGACTTTCTAAACTGTGCATTGTACACATTTCTTTCTAATCTTAGTCTCAGTCAGGGTTCTGTGATATTTTATTCAGATTAAGATACTATAAGAAGTAAAAGAAATGAAAACCAGTTATCCCTTTTCCAGCTAATTCATTACATTCTTTAGTTTTCTTGTGATTAGATTCAGAGTGATGTGGAGTCTGATGTAGCAGTAAAGCATTTTCCACTTTGATGAACTCAGCAGGTTTTATTTCACTGTTTTGCAGATGGAAAACTGATCTTGGTTGGCTAATGTGATTCTAATGCTTATTTTTCCTTTTTTTTTTTTTTTCCATATTTCTTGGTCTTGATCTTAGAGTAGTAATTGCACCATGGTTCTTTTTGTCTGAAGTCTGAGGATGTTAAATTTAAGCAGCATAAGAGAACACATTTAAATCCCAAGGCTATTTTAATCTGATATATGCAGGAAAGGTCTTGACCCTGTGATACGGTTGTTGCTGAATTTATTTTTGTATCTTGGTGGAAATGTGAATTTCAAGCTCTTTGACCATCTGTTTAAAAACTAAATAAAAGGAAACAAAGCAGAACTTGATTTTATTTATTTGTTTTTGGAATATTTGATAAGAACATGTGGAGCATACTTATAGCTTCAGGGCGAGCTCTAATAAGATAGTGATTTTACTTAGCCTTTTTATGGAAGATACTTTGCTGGTATATCTACACAAACCTGGCTTTTACTATCAAAGCTCAGACACTGAAAGCCATCTAATTTTTGGTTTATTGTACCCCACGGAGAATTTATATTCCAAAACAAGAAGCCAGGTTATCAAAATATTATTATTCCAGTTTAGCGAGGCAGCACAGTATAGAGACAATACCATTAACACATTGAAATATCACAGGTCTTCCAGCTGATGTGTGTACACATTGAAGAAGTGGGATGAAAAACTAAATTCCAGTGATGCCTCAGAGAAATGAAATTTTGGTAGATGAGTGGTGGTCCATTATGGTCACTCAGATACTCTCAGCACGATAGATAGGTGGATTCCCAGGTTCCGGTAAATGCCCCATCTGTATAGGGTCCAGAGATGTCTCAGGAATGCCTTACGGTTATGAACACAGATAGCCAGGAACAGATCAGAATAATCAGTTTATCTCTTACCATTTCCAGAAAGATGTTATGAACTAACATATTCAACATCGTTTCTAGTTCTTATTGCTGGTCTATATGGTGGGTGCATGCCTGTGTGCAATAGATATTTGGATAGATAGATATAAACACATTCTATTTATATAATGACAAATGAAGAGTGGTTAGGATATATTCATATGTATTTGAAACTAATAGTTTTAACATTGACTGATACTCAAATTCCATTGTGGGTGAGCAAATCTAACTGACATGGTTCTTTTTCAAAAATCTACAAATACTTCTGGCCCAGCACTGTATAAGACTCACGGTCTGTGTGTATAAAGAAAAAGCTGGTCTGCTCTGTATGTATTATAGAAAGAGAGAACAGGTAAGTACATTTTTGTGTATAAATACATATATATGTGTGTGTATGCTTTCCTAAGTGCGTATTAAAGTCCTGGATGCATTTAGAAAAGCTCTTAGTGTCAAAGGTACCTTGAAAAACTGACAGAACTGTTCCAGCAGTAGCACACTATTGGTCAGCTTGCTTTGAAAATCAAAATTGGATTCCACTCTGCATGTCCCACTTCACAATCAGCTTCAAGTGATTTCCAGCTAGATCCCACAAATTGGAATGCGCCATAGAAGAGAAAGTGTGCACAGCAGCTGCAATCTCCCAGCAGGTATTTTCCCAAGCAGAGATGCCTGGCATTGCAACACGTTTATCTATTTCTCATTTTCTTGTCACTAACTAACAGGGGAAGGAAGAAGGTTGTACATGTGTGTACAAAGGGAAGAGTGCAAGGCACAGTTGTTTTGTGTCTGAATGGAGGTTGGATCAGATCTATGTGATCCCCTATGATCCAGGAAACCAGCCCAGTTGTAAGAATATTCTTCACTCCTTTCCTGAGCTTCACAAAGCAGGTATGTGAAAAAAAATCAAGCTTTTTTTTTTTTTTTCTCCTTTCATTTTTGCTCTTAAGACACTTATCCTTTTTATAGAAAATTTTGCCATTGTTTTCTTCCAGCAATAGCTTAGACTTTTACATTTCCTCCCACTGAGGGAGATTATTACTGCTGCTCCTGTTTAGCTAGAGTAGAAGCCAAGCGCTGCTGCTGATCTAGAAGTGAGAGAGATCCTTTTCCTTCCTTATTCCTGATGCTCACGAGTGCCTGGTCATTTTCATAAGTCTGGCTGCTATGGAGAAAATTTAACGTTGAGGCAGACATACTTTTGCATTGGAATTCCTGTTTTTCAGAAAATACACTATTACTGTTACTTTTTAGAAATCACATATGTTTATGGGTAAAACTAAAGCATTATGTGTTTGCATTTGTGTATACAAGCTTGAGGTTACACAAGATTTTGTGCAAACCCCATTGACCTTATGTGGAGATTTGTTCTGGGTAACACAAAAGCTGTGTTTTGGGGAAACCCCCCAGATGGTAATGTGGAGGTTACTTTTACAGGATGAAGTTAGCTGTTCCCCCTATTCAACAGGTTTATGCAGTGTCAAGAAGTCTAGCAAGGACATTTGAGTAACAGGACCTGAGGTACACTGCTAGCATCCAGACTTGTTACCACTGAGGGAACTGAACAGGCTGCTTAGCCCATCAGTGACATGGGGTGTGAATAAGTGCTGCCTCACTGAAGCTGATCAACAGCTCCCCCAAGGGAGGACAATCTCTTTTTCATCGTATCTTAGGCAGAACAAGCTGATGAACAAAAGTGTTTCATAGACTAGTAGTTGAGATGACATTAACTGGGTTAATGAGTTTGGCTCTCCTGTGTGGTGTTTTATACTTTCAAACCTGCCCTGACTGTAAGGGTTAAATAAGTGTCTAGAGATGTGGATGCTGGACTTGGAGAAAGGAAGGAAGAATTTCAAGATTTGCTTGTATTGTAAGTGGATTAACTGTGGCTTTCCTTCATTTTTATCACATCAGAACTTATAACCCTATAAACCCTGTCTAATGGTATGGATTTTGCAGAGAAATACTTACCTGGCTTGAGTTACAGGCTAAGTGAATCAATGTGCCCTGTTCCCTGGGGTGTGGTAATCATTATAAATTTGGTACTGGACTACTCACACAGAGCCCAAAGCACTAATGTGTTTCCTCAGAAGGGTAAAAGGGTTCATCTTCCCATTAGCCTATTTGAAAGTTTGCAGTAAAAGGAAAAAAAAAATGGTTTCTGGTGACCCACATCAGCCAGGAACACCTTTTGGACTCAAAAGTCCTGCAGAGTTTTGTAACATGTTCATTTTGTAATAGTATCAGGGCTAAAAATGTAAGACATTTTTGTTTCTATAAGTGTCAGGTCAGAGAATAAGGAAACCAAAACAATTTAGGAATAGTTTGAGGACATGTCCCAGTGGACAAGGAAACTAAATTGTGTGTAGCACAGAGCTGAAAAAGTTAAGTTGGGCTATGATTCATGCCCCCAAGACAGTGGTTTTTTTGTTTTTTTTTGTTTTTTTTTTCTTAATCTTTATGCAGAGATAAAAAAAAAAAAAAGAACACAAATAACTCTGGGAATAGTGCAGACAACTTTCTGACAAGATGCATCCTTTGTGCCTCTAGGAAAAATGCAATATTTTATTTTTGAATATATACTTAAGAATTATATACATGAGACATCCTCAGGGTTCCAGCAGATGCCTTCAGGAAAAAAAAAAAAAAAAAGAGCATAAATGTTCCCTTTTATACAGTCATTTAGTGTGCACTTTAGGAAACACTGTTCCCTTAAGCTACCGCTGATCATGCCAAGGCTTACCGACAAGGTGCTAAAGTGTGCACAGGTGATGTTTGAATATGGTGAAAGAATGGTAGAAAAGCATGGCTAGAGACTCTAAGAAGCTGTTGAAGAGCTGGACCTGCTAAATTAAATCAAACAAAGGAAATTATTAATTTTAAATGAAGATAACGTACATGGGGGAAAAACCTTGCACAGCAACAAGAGCAGGCAGGTCACATTAAAGCTGAGACCATCAAAAGGTAATTACAGATGCCTGTAAGGTACAGTCCTTTTCTCATAAGATAGACATGGAGATGTGTGGCTTATGCATCACTGGCACTAAGGAAAGTTAAATTGAAAAAAAAAGCCTTTGGCCTTAGTTTCTGAGCACAAAAAAGTAGTTTGATTTCACTATTTACAGAAGGTCGGTGTTAGCTGAAACTGACTATAAGCAACTTACTGCCATTGCTGAAAGGAGCCTGGCAAACAGCCTCTAGTGAATAAAAACATCGCTTTCAGCTGCAAATGAATGCTTTTCAGAAAATAAGAGCTGAGGACGAATATGGTGGTTGGAGATGCATATTCCCAGACTGCTTGACTAAAGCAAATGGGTAGTACTCCAGAACTAGGTTATATACCTGACATTCTGATACAAAGTAAGCAAACCGATCTGCCCTGTAAAGGCAAAATGAGGGGTGATTCCTAGTACTGTCACTACCGTCTTCCAGGTGGTAACACAGACTATTATCCCTAGGCAATCGAGTATTATAATAAAGAGCACTTTGTTTAACGATACCCAAAGAGCTACAGAAAGATGTAACAGGGAAGTAACAAGGTGCTGCAGAAGTGGAAAAATCTAAAAAATTTAAGAAGTCTAAAAATCTAAGAAAATGATATTTTATAACCCATGAATATTGACACTAAGGGATTCATAAAGATTTGTTTCATACATCAAGAATAGGGGATAGTTTAAGTAGTTTAAGAACAATAGTTCTCATAGGCAGCTCAAGAAAATATGGCTTCTGGAATAATGTAGGCATAGAGTTATTTGCACTTAAAAAAAATAATCAAAAAACCTTCTCCACTTTGTATGCATTCTGGGCTGCTGTTTTCTCTTCCATTATTAGAACTATGTATTTAGAGATAAATATATTCTGTGCACATCAAATGCATCTTCATCAGACATTAACTACGTTGTATAATAGTTCACAATGGAATTCAGTTTTAGGGGATATGAGATGAACCACTTCTTACCTAGCCTATTAAAAGCTGTTCATAGTTCATCCTTTAATCTTTTCCCTGGTACTCAAATACTAGAACAGCAGAAATGGAGAATGTATTGTTACCTGCTGCCAATTTTATCAATTTAAAACTACAAAGTAGTTGCAATCCCAAACATGAATACAGGCTGGACAACAAGTGGATAGAGAACAGCCCTGCAGAAAAGGACTTGGGACTGGTGGTGGATGAAAAGCCTGACATGAGCTCTCAATGTGCGCTTGCAGCCCAGAAAGCCAACTGTATCCTGGGCTGCATCAAAACAAGCGTGTCCAGCAGGCCAAGGGAGGTGACTCTGCCTCTCTACTCTGCTCTCATGAGACCCCACCTGGAGCACTGCATTCAGCTCTGGGGCCCCCAGCATAAGAAAGACATGGACTTGTTAGAATGGGTCCAGAGGAGGGCCACAAGGATGATCAGAGGGCTGGAGCACCTCTGCTGTGAAGACAGGCTGAGGGAGTTGGGGTTATTCAGCCTAGAGAAGAGAAAGCTCTGGGGAGACCTTATAGCAGACTTCTCTTAAAGGCAGCCTAAAGAAAAGCTGGAGAGGGACTCTTTATCAGGGAGTGTAGTCAGGGGCATTGGCAGTAGATGATCTTTAAGGCCCCTTCCAACCCAAACCATTCTATGATTCTAAGTAGAACACCTTCCCTGTTAAAAACTGGTCATCACTGCACTATCAGTGCAGATAAAGCAGATATAACTTTGTATAATCTGCTGTCTGTAATAACATCTATATGGAGATATAGAAGCTGCTACTCTATCATGAAAATGCTGCTCTCATGGTGGGGCTTACCAATCCAGAAATATATGTACTATTGAACTCTCTGATTCCTAGCAGAGTATCTCTGGAAGAACCAGGCACAGACAGGAGGGTGTTTTTCTAAGTCAAATGGGGGTCTGAGTGCTGTTGAGTCTTTGGTATTCCCCAAGGCTTTTGGGATGGCCCTCGTGGTCACTTATTCTGAAAGAAGGTCTGGCACTCTTTTGGAAGAGTAGGAAGGTGGGGACAGTTGACCACGTTTGGGACAAAACTAAGCTCGGGGTAAGCCAAATGCTTAAAACATAACAGTCCCTTATGGAGACCTGTCTTCCGTTTTCCACTCTCTCATAACCATCAGATTCATATTTTAGCTCCTGGGATCCTAAGAAGAAACAGAATGTGGCTCACCAGAGAAGCAGGAAGTTTCCCAGCAGGTCCTCAGCAAACATTTTGTAAAAGTTGTTTCATGATAACCCTATTCAAATACCTCCTTTTACCTCTGGTAACGTTAATTTTCAGGTTTGCTTCCTGCTCTTTCTGAAATGTCAGGCTCAGGCTGGTAAACTGTTAGATGAGCTCTTGCAGATATCTCTGCAGAGGAACAGGGAAACATCTGGCCGGCAATGGATACTCTATTTTAGGATTGCTGGGCTGCAGGGAGTGTCTCCAAGGAAGCCATGCAAAATGCTGTACTGTCAGGCAATGTGAGCCTGCCTATGACTTTCACTCCCTGGTGATGGTAGACCGACCTTCCCAGGGGAAGCCAATTCTCTCCTGTGGTGAGAATGTGCACATGCAAATCAGACACCTCTCTAAGGAATCCCTCACAGCAAGACAATTTTGAGCTGCATGCCAAAACCTTCCTGAAAAATGGATTTTGCATTCGTTGATTGACATGTATAAGTCAAGCTGGGAGGTGGGAGTGACAGTAAAAATAAAGGGATGTAATAGGGACAGACTGCAGGCTCCTGCATTATACATCCCGGAGCCATAGATGGACTGTCCTGTCACCTTGCTGTGTGTTTTTCCATGTGCTCAGAGCCTGGGCTACACAGTCCTAGCCTGTGGGAGCATTAGGCAGGGGGATAAACTGGGCCAAACTCTTCTTGCTGATGTCTGAGGTACATGGGCATGTGGCTCAGGAGAACAGTATCCACAACTATGTGGTTGCAGGAGATCACATGTATGCATGGGTGTGGCCAGAAATGTTGACTAGAGATTGTCATCTCAAATCCTGACTGAGTTGCAGGTTTTCAGCTGGATTTCAGTAATGGGAATCTCAGTCTGTGGCTGAGAGAGTTGGGCTTGGGACCTAAACAGAGGGGAATGTTGTCTGCAAGTTTCAAAGAGCTGGGTGGGTTACGAGCACAAACATGTGGCTCCGTCCCTCAGACAGCTTTTGGTTTGGGGTGAGAGGCAAGATCTTGCTGCACTCATTTCCTCTCGTATAGTTTGAACCTGCAGAGCATTTCGGAAGACATACATTTCCAATGCAGAAAATATCCTTCCGTGCAGTGTTGCTGGCAGGGAGGCCGTGTAAATGACTCACAATGTGAGGAAGTTTTTGTGGGGACATGCTCTACTTGAAGCTATTCTGGCAGTAGGGTGTGATTTGTGATGCTGGTGTCAGACGCCACACTGGGCTTTCTAGTGGAGTAGTTTTGAAAGATACAAACAATTCTTAGTGCAAGAAGTCATCCAAAGTGCCAGAGGGAGTCCTCTAAAACATAATCTAAGGACCAAGTGCCAGCTAGCTTTCATGCTCAGGCATAGCAGGAGGCCCTCAAAGAGCTCACTGTAGATGAGAGAGATGTCACTAAGGCTGCTGCCAGATTTAAACTAAAAAAACAACATATACACAAGCTATGGGACTGGTGGGCTGAGAGATCACAGAACCCTGGAAGTTAAAAAACAGATGAACAAAACCCAGTAAAGACTGGGGGAGAAAAAAAAAAGTCAAAAATTACATTTACTGTAAAATTGCTGGAAAATATTTTTTTTGTTCCAAGAAGACAGCTGAAGTTTGTGTTGACTTGATTTACCTTAAGTGCAACTCGTAAGACACTATCTTACTTCAGCTGGTGACCATAATGTTTTTTGAAATAGATCAAAAGAAGTAAAATTGAAGAATAATTCTATGATAAAAGGGTATTCCAAGTTGAAATGATTCATTTGGAAATGCTAGCACAAAAATTTCCAAGGTCTTGAATGTTTTTTATTTCAAATTTTTTTGGGTGGTGTGGATTGAAAAATTATTAAATTGGGTAACAATTTGAGAATTATTTCAGCTCCTTCAAATCTGCATATTTTAATGAAAGAAATAAACCAAATATTGACACTTAGCTGTACATTTGATCCTAGGAGATATTTATTTTGGAAATGCTTAATATCTTGTCTCAACTGTGAAAAATTTATGTTAAAACTTCTGTGCAGTTAAGAACTAACAGGAGAGCCAGACAGTCTCATATCATGGACTATGTGTTCCAAGAATATATCTGACAGAGAAATAATGATGACGATTGAAGGAAAAAAAGATTATTTATTTGTTATACTTTGGTCATCTTGCTTGCTGAAGAGAAGTTATATTTATTCTGCTCTGACCTAAAGCAATTTCTTTGGTAATCAACACTGAAGAAAGACCATATTGCAACCATGAGCACAGGCTTCGTGTGGTAGCACAGATGCCATTCCCAGCAGGCTTTCACTGAGTGAGAATTGTGTTCACTTTTTATATTCAAAAGCAATCCTTTCTAGCTTTCTCATACACATATTTGCTCTCATAGTGTCTTCTATAGCAAAATGGTGACTATGATGCTTAAGAAATGTAATCACAAATTCTCTGCATCAGCAAGGTTCCCATTTGCAGGAGCTTATACATTTTCTATTCAATAATGAAATTGTAATAACTATTTTTAAATAAGCCAATTCTCACTAAGAAAAAAATACAATCATCTTTACAGTGTTTTATGTGTGTTCTTAATCAAGGTTCAGATCTTAGATTTGATTAAAAATAGAGAAACCTGTGTTCAGTAATGAAGGTAAATGGCACATAAAAAGTGTATTTTTGAGTTCTCACAGTTCATTTCTGAAGTCAAGATTTTTCCTTTTATGGCTTGATTATAACCTGCTCAGACTCCTGGGATAGAATTCTAACATAAGTAGGTTTGTCCTTAATATATTCAAACCTCATCAATTTTGCTTAAATGATATTCAAGCATGAATGTTAACTACTAGAAGTATAGGCTTTGGATTTTTGTAATCACTGTGGAATCACTGTGGAATAAGGAAGATGAGATTCTTTTATGGTTCTGACTGCACTGTTCAACAGGGACATTGTGCAAATCACTTGATTTAATACAGACCAATTCTAAGGTAAGTAAAAACAGAAGAAAAAGCCTCCCAAAGAGCCTTTTCAGCATATAGTTTAAGGGAAGGTAGTTTACTTGCTATGATACTGCTCTAACTCTTCAGATTTTTCATTAGAAATATTGTCTCCTCCCTGCCTTTTGCTGCAACATTACACAGCATTTGAAGAAAGGTATGTGTTCTTAACAAGTAGTACAGCTTTATACCGTCAAACAAGGAACTATGTCAGGATCAACCCAGAGAACTGGGCCAACCAGCACTCAGTGGGTTGTTTTCCACATAGGGCTTCTGTTCTGATAAATACTTTTATATTCACATTGCTTGTGATATATTTGCTGAAATTTACAACATGCAACTAACTATGCTTTGTGCTGTGTACTGCTGTGTGATTTATGTGAAGAGGGACCTGCTATGAAGCATGCATAGGAAGAGCGTCTCAATAGTGTAAGCTGGAAATGTCCTGATCTCTCAAGCATCTTCTCTGTTTTGACATGCTTTTTTTCTCTTTTGCTCTTTTGGTTCAATGATTTTTTTTTTTTCTTCCCATAGTTGATAAGTTGTTCATGTTGCAGTCAGTCTTTTTATCAGACTTCTCTTCTTTTTCACCAGCTTGACCTTGTTGTATAGATTTTAGATTTTTTTTTTAGTTCTAGACACTTTTACAATAGCTAAGTTCAAAGAGTGCTCATCTGCATTCCTGCAGCTCTCCAGAGACATGTGGTCTAGTGCATGAGTCAGCCTGCAGCTTCACTTCCCTTCTTCATATGTTATGTAGGGTGCCAAGTCTGATGAGTTTTCTAGCTCAGAGACTTGCCTGTTCTTTGGAAAATAAGTATACTTGATCAAAAAGGATAATTTCTGAGCTATTTATATTTGAGTTGAAGTTATATGATCCATGGGTAGGTTAAGATACAGAGCACTTGCTTTCCCTGCACCAATTTAGTATCTCAGTCTGAATCTTTGGTCACTATTAGTTAATGACTAGAAGGCAATGAACTGATTGTGTTGATACTGTGATATAAAGACTTCCCCTTTTTCATTGTACCCCAGCCTAAATAGCCTAAATCATTAGCTAACATGGCTGGTGGAAGCAGGCAGAGCAGTTGGAGTTGGGACTTCTGACTAGGAGAAAAATAAGGATAAAAGAAAACTCTGCAGAACACAACATGACATTTTACTTTGTCATACTGATGACATAATGATAGTAAATATGCAATGGGGAATATAACAGTAAAAGTTGAGAATACAAAAAGACCATATAGAAAGCACAATTCTGTGAGAAAGAGAGAAAAAGTTGAAGAGAGAGTAAAGGAGAGGTCATGTCTCACACATGACCAAGTGAAGAGGCTTATGTGAAAAGGCCAGAAGGAAGCTTCAGGAAGTAGGGAGGGGATTGTTATGTGGAATTTGGTGGTCAAGAGTTTTAAATTTGGAAGGTGTAATAATTGGAAATTAGTGAAAGTATGATTTTCATAGAGGCAAATTTGAAAGGCCACTCTACCATTGTGTCACTCTGTATTTGGGTATATCTTCAAACTTTATAATCTTAAAATGCCATTGGCTAAGCGGTGCTCTACTGCAGCTGTGTACCTCTAGCAAAAGCACTTGAAGTTGATGAAATTACACCAGCTACTAATCTGAGCAAAAGCCTTCTGGCTTAAGATCAACGTGATAAAAGAAGCTGAAATGAGATAACTGGCAGTTCAGAATACAGGAAGGCACTGAAAGTGAAATCCTAGCTGCCAGTTTGAAATTACCAAAGAGGACTTATGAATCCTCTTCTCATGGTCATTAAATGAGAAAGAAGTACTTACTAGAGAATATCATTCTATTTTGGGTATACAAAAATCTTTGACCTTGCTGCATTATTCACTCTTTGAAAATGAGGAACTCAAGAAGTATTACATTATATATAGGCCGCTCTTTAAATGTTTTATCAGTACTTTTCTCCTAATGTTATTTTAAAGTCAACACAGCTAACAAAGCCATTTTTTTGCTAATGATCAGGATCATTGCTGTTGAGTATTTGTAATGTAACTGGATGGTGTTACAAATGTCATTTGAATGACTGTTGTTGTTTGCTGTGCTTTTTTCAGATTTGCTAGAGGTCCTTTTCCATAGGGGAAAAATAGTTACTAAGAATTAAGTTTTAGCTATGCAGGAAGAGAGAATAAAATACAAGGTATGGTGTGAAAGCAGGGTGCCCGATAAACACACTGATCATGATGTCAGAATTAGTTGTTATGAGTGAATAGTTGCGATGTCACAGTATAAACAGTGTCAGAAGTAGTGTTTTTAAGTAACACAGCACAGCTTATCTCTTGCAGCAATGTAAACCAAATTATTTTTTAGATGCATGCACAGCTAAAATTCAGAATTAAGGCCATGATTCCTGTAATTCTTGCAGCTAGTGCTAGAAAGAGAATGAATATTATGATTATCAGTACTTCTGTTCAGGACTGGAAAGAGAAGTGTGTATTTTTCTAAATTCATTAAAAAAAGTACTATTCATTAATGATAAAATAAAAGATACTGCCACTGCCTACAATTTTGTTTTTTGTAACCTGAACATCATTGAAAGCAAAGCAAAACAAAACAAAAACAAATTGCATATTGTATTTTCATTCTTTTACTGTTTGAGAAAGGAGTTCAGAAATGGAATCAGATTTCATATATATAATAAAATAACTGTCATAGACTTTGAAAATATAAACATCATTTGGTATTTCATCCTTTATTTGAGTAAGGGCTGATATTAGGTTTGGATTGCTAACTTTTCTATATAAGGCAAAGCTGTTCTTTTGAGGTATAAATTTCTTTGCAGCTTTACATAGCTGTGAAATCTCCTTGACAATCTTGAGCCCTCTCCTGTCTTTCAGAGCAGTCACATGAAAGTGAATAGAAACTGTGACCAGTGGAAGAGAGTAGCTAATGACAGGGAAACAGTGGGCAAGACTTCTATTAGAGTCCAAACAATATCATGTTGTCATTTAAGATGCAAGCTATTCTCTACTGACAGTAAGCTCTTTAAAAGTAGAGGACTATGAGCAGTTCATCAAATTTGGACTATAAGCAGCCTTCCCCCCCTCTCAGAAATATCAAACTTAATCCTCAATTGCCCAATTCAAAGGATACAATCTTTCTTCAAATAGTTAACACCCTCATTATATACGACTTCTCTTATACACCATGTCATATGAAATATTAAGTGCATACATTATAAGTAAACTAATGAGGACTAAGTATGCAATTTGTCTTATAATACAGTAAGTGGCAAATTTGACTTATTTTGCTTCCTCATATCTTTAAGAAAGTCAAGTAAGTGGCTAATTTCTCTATGGGCTCAATCACAAAGGTATTGCAATAACTACAATGCAGGTAAATTCAATGATTGCGTGATAAACTGCAAAAACTGTTCAAACTAGTAGATTTTACAGAAGGCTCTGTGGACACTACTTCAAAATTTCCAGAGCAGAATTCTGGTCTGGACAAGTCTGAAAAAGTGGCATAGATTTACTTAATGTTCACTAATTTTATGGGGCCTAACACACACGGAATCTGATCTTTAATGGAGTCTCTATGTCTGTGCAAAACAGCAACTACCAATGGGCCACCAAAATGGCTTTTGATATTTTTACAGTAATTAAAAGCAGATGGTCAATAACATTTTCCACAGTGTAACAAACTTAGCATATACCTTATATGTAATCAAACACTGATTTATTTAGTTATGATTGTGTGATTGGATAAGGATGACAGAAAAAAATGGTGGAGGAGATTTCTGATCTTAGTAGCATTGATGTTACTCAGCTGAAGCCAATAGCTAGTCTGGATTTACACCAGGGTGAAATATAGCATTTAGACCACAGTTACCAGCTCTGGTTTCTAAAAAGTTATGAATAGAATTAATGTCTCTGTCCTGAAGCTTGACAAGCGGTTGTAAACATTTTCCACCATAATTTACATTCATAATCGGGTTCTTTTGCATACACTTACTCCTATTTTTTTCCCCGTTTACTAACAGTTGAGCTTATGTTGTTGAAGATGAAACTTTCTAGATTTGCATAGCTATAGCTATTCTCAGTTACACTCAATACACCTCCTGTTAAAGTTGGTGCATGTCAGCCCTGACTGAACAATTTTAGAGCTTTTGACATCATTGGTACTCTCAGATGCTATGATACGACAGGTTGTATGTGCTCCGCATCCATGTAAAGGTCAGTAATTAAAGGCTATGTCTGCAAAGGGACTTCAGTGCAGCAATGTCCAGTTCTGAGGAACTTAATCTTTAGTATTTTGTCTCTGTGAGAGAATCTGCATTCTCAGCTTGGTGTAAAACTGTTAAATGCAGGGATATAAGTGCCTGTATAAGTAAGGATTTCAAATGCTCAGACTATCCCTAAGAAAAGCCTGAATAGAGTATGTATTTTTAAATAATCTTTTTTTCCAGAGCTGCAAATGCCTGCTTTTATGCACAGTTTCCTCCCTTCCCTTCCCTTCCCCTTCTTTCCCTTTTCTCTCTCCTTCCT
>VXAA01001627.1:1236830-1250506 GCA_013399115.1 Anseranas semipalmata
TGTAAGGCAAATCATCAAGATTAATATCACATTATGTATATTGAGCTTCTTGACTTCAGAAGGGCTTCCAGGTGGCAGGTCATAATTATAGCTAAAGATCAGTCAAAAATTGACTTGACTTAATCCATTTTGCTTTCTATTAATTTCTTTTCTTTTTCTTCTTCTTCCTTTTTTTTTTTTTTTTTTTTTTTTTTAAGTACGAATCAAGAATCTACACCCTCTCTCGTTTTCGTGGGAGAGTGTTTATTCCAGGACAAAACTTGACATACAGCATTTGGAATACACAAAGATTTTTTTTTCCCTTCATTTTGCTTTTGAAAACAAATCTGGAAATAGAAATTGTAAGAATGAAGAGATAAATATCAGGAATTCTTGTGCGGCTCATAACATTAAATTGGCTGTACCAGAAGAAACCAAACGAGCACCTAGAACAGAGACTGTCTTCGAAGTGGTCAGCAAAAGATGCATAGGTAAAATTATAATATAATAAACTTCTGATAGCTTCACAGTATATTCTCCCGATGTCCAGTAATTTGGCTTATCGGAGCCTTCCTGGCCCCGAAGAGACACCAAATGGCCTATTTTACACAGTATTTATGGCTCTAAGTTGGTATTTCACTTTTTTCCAACCTGTACAAACTTTTAGCATTCAGAATGTTGTGGGACAAGAATTTCTATAGCATAACTCTGTGTTCTGCAAAGAAATATCTCTGTTGTTGAAACCCACTTGAGTTTCGTTATTATATACACCATTATCATATCCTTTCTCAATCTCATATCCTTCCTTATCTCTTGTTTATGCTCAAGATACCTATTCCAAGGGTAATTTCTAGTATTCAGTTTGCTCCTAGACCATTATTGCAGTTCTTTCTTGTATTTTTTTCCTAGATCTTTTGTATCCTTTTTTTGATTCAGTTCTCTCTTTCTCATCTCAGTATTCAAAATGCGTGTACAGAATGGTTTACATAGTTACATATTAATATTCTTTGTTTTATTCAGTGTTTTCTTCTGTATTGCTCCTAGCTTCTGAATTGTTTTTTTTTTTTTTTTTTTTTTGTTTTGATTTTTCTAATGCTTCTCCTGTCTGTAAGTAACAGTGAGTGAGAAAAGGGGTGCAGATCACAGCTGGAAATTTCTGCATGCCATAGCCAAACCATTTCTTCCCTGCTTGCTGTATCCCNCCCCCCCCCCCCCACGCACCCCAAGTATATTATATGTTTATCTACATTGAATTTGATCTGCTATTTTCTTACTGGGTCACTCAGTATTAGTCTTCCTTCAATTCTGCACAGGAATTCTTATTCTTACCTCAAGTGTTCTTCTCAGGATCTCAGTCTTTGAGTCCTTAAGACAATTCTAATGACTTTCTGTGGCATGATTACTCTCTGCAAAAGGCAGGCTGACATGTCCATTAGATCCCATTTTCCAGTAAGCCTGTTAACTTTATTAAACCTTCTACCAAGTCGTCCACCACAGCCATCCAGTTTATTGTTTTGTAGTTTTCCATATCCTCCCTGAAAAAAAAAAGAAAGAAAAAGAAAAGATTAATCACATTTACTGCTTTGCAATCTTTGAGAACCAGGTGTTTTTTAAATGCTTGTACTCTGCTTATTTTGTCTTTAAATTTGTGTAGGATTCTTGACTTTTTTCTTGTAACTCCTTTTACATCTGTCACAATTTCTTGCCTTTGAATTTTCTATGTCTCTCGAAGGAGTATTCTACATTCACAGGGTTTTGTTTTAGGAACCCACGATCAAGCATGATTCAAACATGCCCAGAATCCTTTTGATTCCTCCTCACACCACCACCTTTTCTCTTGACTGTCTTTCATACTGTGTAATCAATCCTAACTGGTTAATCAGTATTCTCCAGGTGGAAGAGGAGCAACAAGTCCAGCAGTCAGTATCACTTATCTTTTCAAAGCACATACGGTTCAATTACTTTCTGTAAAATGGTTGTTCAAAGTCACAACATTTCTTGGAAGCGTGCACCTGTGTCTGCAAGTCCAGCCAACACAAAATCTGAACGCAGTCAGGTATGAGCTGCACACTGCAGATTGTATTCGGTTTTCTGCCAAGAATGAAGTTTGAAATTAGATTCCGTAGATGTACCTAAGGTAGAGTAGTCACAATATATCCCCTTAAGCTATGTGACTGTGAGCTGCTAGAAACCCATCTGTCTAGCCTGGCTATATATATTTGCTTGAATCTTTCTTGCTAGGGAGAGTTTAACATATGCTGTTCTAGAGAGTTGCACTCTTCCTAGAAACATTTTCAGACTTCCTGCTTAAGGGAGCTCACTCATGCACTAACATATGTAACTGTCACACAGTTGGTCTTATGGATTAGTGGGGAAGGAGCCTTTCATGGTATGATCTTTATAATAGGTTTTAACTTGAAGCCTCCTCTTGAAAAAGACCGGGATTGAGTCACTATCGTTATTCATCATCTTGAGATGTGGCAAAGTTTGACATAGAAAGAACAGGTATGTGAAATTTTTGAAGGGGCTAGGAAAAGTTACTCCTTCTCAACAGCACACTTGGTTTAACCATAGACGTAGTGCAGCTAGATTCACTTATTTTGTTGAAATTTATATCCGATAATGTTAGACTTTGCATGGTTTGGATAGACTACAAAAATAGTTAACTTTATTTTAGAAAGATTATTTTAATGGAGTCAAACTACATAAGGCTTCTCAGACATGTGAGAAAGCACAGAATTTTTTGCTCTGCCTCTTGAAACAATGAACAGTAACAGAGGAAGCTAAATGGAAACACAACGTTGGAGGACACAGTGCAATATACTCTCCTGAGTTCTTCCTGTATCCTTTTCTCTAAAGCAGTGGAAGTCCCCTAATCTTATAAGGCCCACATGAAAACTGAAGATGTTTTTTTCAATATGCTAAAGTAAAAAGCATGAACCTAGTGATCCTGATTCCATCTGAAATGAGACAAGGCAACTATTTTAAATCATGTCAGTATTATACACAAGTAATTACAATAATGTACCTACACTGACAGACATCATATATGAGATGGGAGTCAGATCCTATAAATCTGCTGGACTAGCAAAAATAAAATCTAGTTTTCTCATTGGATTCATTGGATTCTAGATACTATGTTAAGTACTAGAATTTTGCAAGAAGCAACATATTCCTAGCAACTAACATGATTTAAGAAAAAAGGAGGGAGTTCTCATTCACCTCATGTATTCAATGTTTGTCTTGAGAAGTTTTTGGCTAGGCTTTTCCTGTCAGTCTCGAGCTGAGCTGGTTAGGTACTTGAATGTCTGTAATTGCAGAGGAATGTTCGAACCTGAAGTCATTATGTCAAATAATAACTATTATTTTTGACTTCTAAAAGTTTTTTTTTAGAACTATGCTAAAACTATATATAAAAATGTCTTCCAGAATGAAGGATCTAAAGCAGAATTTCAGCAATATGATTGAAACTTAAGCCCCTGAAAAGTGTTTGTAATGGAAATGCTGACACAACATTAACTGTAAAAGTATGTGTAGTCATAATGAAGAGTTTGATAATGGGTTTGATAATGAGTTACTAACTTTTTTGTGCAGAAGTGACGACATGACTAATTTATTTAACTTATGTAACTGTAGATTAGGATGTGCATTTATTCAGCTGTTAAAATTCACTTATAATTGTTTTAGCTTTCTAAAATAAGGCATGTTTCTATTCCAAGGTTATAATGGACTTGCTAATGGGGTATCGACTACTGTTTCTTATCATCCATCTTCTGGTGGAAAGGTGTTCATTACTTTTCACTTAATTCCCAGTTTTATCCACATTCACATAAAATTACTTTTATTAGGAATTCATTTGATTTGCAGCTGAAGACAGCCCCAGCAACAGCTAGTGTTTAATGGAATTATTTTCTGTATAGTATAAAATAGCAGTTTCAGGGATTCCTCAGAATTAAGAACTATTTTCTCAACTTGAGATTTAGCAGCCATATGCACATCTTCAAACTTGAAATTTGGGTGCTGTCATCTCAATTGATAAATCAATTTTATATTAGACTTTCTTTAAAAAAAGGTTTGCTGTGTTGGCATCTCTCATTGAAATGAACTATTTTTTTGAGAAACTCTTGAGCAGAAAGAGTGATTTTGATCATATAATTCTGCATTCCTATGCTTTTAAAATAAACACTATGGACAATGTAATGGCTTCAAAGAGAGGAAGTTTCCAAACTTTTGGTTCTGTCAAGCTCAGCACAAGAAGCAGACACTGCAAGAAACATCCATGTCCCCATCTTTTCAGTAGGTCATTGGCTTAGCACCAGCTTCTATTAGAGCTCTTACCTCATTCTGTTTCCTGAACAATCCCAATATGTTTGAGAAACTACCCACCTTACAGATATGTGTATGGTTACATCACTGATAGCTAAAGTTGGTCTACACCTTAGAAAGTGACACTTGGAAATGATCTGCAGCTCTCTCTTCGGTCAAAACATCCATTCCTTAGGACTTAACTGTTTTCCTGAATTCAGGTGCCTGAAAGCTTCACTCGAAGTATTAATGAGTGACTGAGCAAAGAGACTTAATACCTTTATTATAGTAAATTTAATCTTCATAAACGTGTTGATTTATACTAGCAGAAAATTGTTGGAAAGCTTTAACATCCCATTTTGTATTCTGCTTAAATTGTGCTTTAGCTTTCTGCTGAGCAACTTGCAGCAGTACTCCAAATGAAAGGATGAGAGTAAAAATAAAGGATAGAGCATTAAAGGTTTCATTCAGTTGTATAGAGGATCCTTTCAGTGTGGAGAAAATTTTCAGATTTCTAGACAAAGTGTAGAACCAGTAACCAAACTGAAGGAGACTCTGTCATGCAGGTTTAAAGTTAGCTTTATCTATGATCTTTCACTAAAAAAAGTTCCCAGTTCCTGACATCTTAGTTCCCATGGTAATCTTTGGCAACTCAAGAGCAAAAAGCTTTACGAGCACAATTTAAGCATAACTATTCAACTATAAGATATCCTTTGTAGTGACTGAGTTTTTCTTTGTTACATTTTTAAGTTCCTACTGAGTTTTCTATTGTTACAGGTGCAAGAACTTGACATATTGCATAAAAAGTGAACTAACTAAAAGGAGCTTTTTTTCTTTTATTTTTCTGTGTAAAGATCTTCTGCGACTGTGCTGTAGTCTTCCAACCTGCATTATCTCTGGAAGGCTTTTAGAGCAGTTTTCCTCTGCTTAAATAAATTATTTCTAGTTATAGAGTCATAATCTAGTGTCAAAGAAAATCCCTAAGGTTCAATCAGCTGTAATCAAGTAATTCTAGTCAATACTGAGAAACAGATCAAACAGGTGGTTACTGCATGCTACTTGGCATACGCTGATTGCCGGAGAAACATTGAAATGATATTAAGATCAGTGTTCAAATCTTACAGTATTAGTAGACATTAATATTGCCACTTCCTGATTGAATGTCGTTATGAGTTCACATCATGAACTCATGTGTAACACATAAATGTCTGTGCCTACAAATTTTATATTTACAAAAAACAAGACCAAACAAAATTAAGTATGTACTGAAGAGTTTTTCAAATACATTAATTTAGATTTGTGTTAATGATTATTTGTAACAGGCCATAGTGCCCACAAGTTTGTGCTAACTGGAAGGACAAAATATGAAGTATTAAATAAACTAAATCTACATTTAGACATTTTCTGTTTTTAAGAAGTATAGTACTGCTAAAATGTGTCATTGCACCTGCACTGCACAGATCAAAACTATTGATATGTTTGATCATTTATTCCCCAGTGAGGAAAAGTCATCAGGATACCACTCTGAAATGCATAGCTTGCTGCTCTGTAAGGAGATCTTATTTCAGAACTCTAATGATCCTCTTCCATATAAAATGATTTTCACACCTGATTACAACAATGGCATTTGATGTTCCTAAGGTCAGTCAATCACCAGGGTGGTATCTTATTGACTCCAGAGCTTCTAAGATTTCCGAGAACCACATACATTTTGATTTCCAGTCTTTCAGATTCTTTGGACTCCTTCAATATGCTATTTTTACTAAAGAGAAATACTTGGAATGATGATAAATGTGCATTACAATGTACAATGGTTGGTACAATGCTACAGTGCATTATAAGGCACTGTAAACTTACTAGTCAGTTTAGAGAGATTCAACAGTCACAATTTGAAGACAAACTGCTGAAGCAGTCTTTGCAAAAAAAAAAAAAAATTAGAACAGGTGCAGAATTCTGATGCAATAGAAAGAAATGATCTTCATGTCTGAGCAAACTATGAACTGTATTATAGTACAGGTCTATACTATAAAATAGTAACAAATATTGTAAAGTCTCAGTTTTTAAGTTGATTTTCTGGAATTTTGAAGCTGGATTCGATACTTGCGTGTGCAGTCATGCAGTCTTCATTTCTATATAAAGGGTTTGGTTGTGCTTTTTTTTTTTCCTTTTTAGCAAAGACTAAAGGCAAAGAAAACTTGAGTTTTCACATATGGATGTCAAAAGCTGTATTCCTATCTTAATCTTAGTCTTTTAAAAACAAATCCTAATATTTGATGTTAAGTACCTATTTGCTTACCTACATTCCAGTTTTGGCCATATATAGACACAACAAAAAGATTTTGTTTTTAAATTCTGGATACCTCAGTCCACATTGATTTGTCCTGTGTAGGTGGAATATGAAGAACTTGAATTCCATGTGAGTGATTCTCAGGTGTTACTTGTAAGCCATGTGGTCCCATATACTCATACAGGGCACAGAGGAACTGAACAGAGCACATTTTGTAAAGGAACACAAGGTGAAAGCTGCTTAGAAGAGAGATGTTCCCTTACCTTATGTCTTGAAACTCTGGAATGAGAATGAAGGAGGGAAAAGATCTGCACTGCATGGGCGGGGATGTCTGGTTCCTCTGTGCATGAATCCACAAAGAATTACGATGCTTATGGCAGTAGAATTTACTGTTGTTTTAAGCAGCAAGTTACTCCACATCCCTTGCTTTGTTGTATGTTAAATTTGTCGCTTATGTCCGAACACTACTCACCACAGAGATCTATCTAAGCATGAGTTAGATTCTAAAGAAATGAGGAAATAATTCAAGATTGTCCTTGTCTGCACTTGGTATTTAGTTTTCTATCTAGTGCCTCCAAAGTTCACTTTGCTGCTTGATTAACTTCTAAGAGCAGATGGTGCAGTAGAGCAGCAATGCACCACAAAACATATTAAAAAAATCTAGTCTTTAGGGACTGAATGTAGAGGTTTGATTTTATCAAAATAACTGAAAGCTCTCAGCAAATGTTCCATGGGATACATTTCATTGCTTTATAACTTCAGTGCTTTTACAGTATACAGATTTTACAGATTAGAGATTTTAAAATTTGTCTTATTTTCTGTTAGAGAAAGAAAACCATTATCCCATTTACCTTCTAGCAAAGACAAAAATGCAAGGAAGGGTCAACTATGGTATGTATTTGCTCCAAACAAAAAATATAGTTACCTTATTGGAATGTTAAAAAAATAATTATCATGGTTGTCAGTTTTAATGGAAACAATATCCAAGTGATCTATGATATGGCATAGAAAATATAGTTGAATTACCCCACTGGAAAAATTAATAATGTATGTCATGACACAGCATGTTGTACTACACAGAGAAATGATTTTGAGAACCATTCTGGTCCCCTGCTTAAGTAGTTATGCTTCATAAAGATCCACTTTGCCCACAGTTTTCTCCTATGTATTGTTACCTGGAGGAGTTAAATCTTATTTTCTGTGTTGCTTGTGTTTGTCTCTGTCTCTACTAACCTGGTTTTCACAAGCTCTGAAAATTTCTGCTGGCTCTGGGTGATGTGCCCCTCTCTACGCATCTGCTAACTTGTTTCTGCATCCACAGTGATGCATGAAAACAGCAGACCTATTCTGCAGTGCAGAGAGCAGGACTCCACAGTGTACTTGAGGGAAACTCTTTACCTTATATCATGTAAGGTTCAGACAAATCTGCTTTTTTAAAACGTCATTCACATTCCCTCTGGGACTGTGGAGCAAACAGGTATTAGAGTGTTTTATTTGCACAAAGCATCTTGAGTACCTAGAGAGGATGAGCCAGGAATTTCTTCTGAGGTATTTTGAATTTTTTTTTTGGCTATATATACACCTTTTCTCATAAACTTTGTTATCCCCTGTCTAGCAGAGCATTTTCTCATCACAGTATATTATTCTGCAGACGTTGGGGAAAAATTGTACACTATCAAGGGAAATATAATTTCCTTAAGGATGGGCAGATCTTTTAGCTTCCATTCTTGGCAAAAAAGAACAGTAACAAAATTGGTACTGTGGACCAGATTACTTTCACAGACCAATGTACAGGTAGGAATCTCAGACTGAAGGTTTCTCTGTTTCAGAGGAGAATGTTTATACCAACTCCTGGTAGGTCATTCTTAGTCCATTAGTTCTTTTGGAACTTTATACACAAGTGCCTCAATGGGGCATAGGATTGTTTGGTTTCCAGATAAAAATACGGCAGCAATTAGAGAAAGTGCAACATGAAGTGAGATCTGAGAACACCTTCTACCGAGATTTCTAAGTAGTTTCAATTTCATCTGTTTAGCCACTTGCGTCCCATATGTCAGAGCTTTGAAGAATATGAGTTGTATCAAAATCCATAAAGTTCAGTTTGGGAGATCTCAGCCTGTTCCCATAGACCTGGCTGTGGAGTGAAGGCTTTCTAAAGCCACTATTTTAGAAATTTAGTTTATTATGGTTATTCTTTTAAAATGGTTGTGGTTAAAAAACACTAAAAGATACAGAGCATTTTAAAATAGTAATGATGCATGTGTTGTCAGTTCTGTGAGGAAAGGGTGTAAATCCTGTCTGGGAGGATCAAAGAGTACTGGAATCCAGATCTTGCACTAATTTCAAACCAACAAGCAGACTATCCAAGACGTCTGGGTGTACACAGTCAAAGCACTGGTGTTAACAGAGCAATGGCATGAAGTCCACGGAAAGTTTGCAAAGCATTTTCAGTTATTTTCCGTGAAACCAAACCTCTGCTTCAAATCCCCGAAGACCAATATTTTTATAACTCTTGTGGTGCCACTGCTGCTCCGCTGCTCTCAGAATCTGTATGGTGTACAGCTTCATGACTGACAAGTGCAAAAGAAAGATGCCAGAGGCATATTTCTTGCTGCTGAAAGAAGAAATTTGTGCTTCCATATTTGAACTGTCAGCTGTGAGCTACTAGCAGGTTATGAAAGAACCATGCATAGGGCTACTGCATGTAACCCACTTAGCTACAATACCTGAACAGATAATACAGGCATTTAACTGTTCACACAGACTTCAGGCTACCAAGAAAAGCAACTGTAAGTCCCACTAGACTGATAAATATATTTGTTATAAATTGCCATATATAGTGTTAATTGCCTAAGATATCTAAGCCACTAAAAATCAGAATATAACAATAGTCAGCAAGTAGGCAAAATGAACTGCCACCCATGAATTAAAAACAATGAAAGGGAGGATCAAGGAGAACGTTAGGCAACAGGGAAAGCAGAAGCACACATTACCAGAAACTACAACCTGAAACAACATCTCCACAAAAGTAGCTATATCCAGAATAGTTATCCCTATCTTAGCTTCAAAGTTGATTGCTGCAATGTTTTTTCCCATGGTCAACAAGAATATATACCAACTTTACACAGTATATGTGATTCAGCAACACTGTTGTTGTACCTCTTCCCCTCAATTTTCTTTTTTTGTTTGTTTGTTTGTTTGTTCTTGTATTCCTGACTACAGTCTTCCTGGTCAAGTTCTAATAGATTACACTGCTAATCTTTCAGATTAGCACTCATTAGGTCCTCACTACAGCTTTTTCTAAGCAGTCACGGGCTCAGTCAAAGAGTCAGTTAGCTGGTATCACTGTGATTGTTCTGGTGAAAAATACACTCATTTTCTGTGCACATAGGAAACCCTACTGCATAGATTCCTGGGATTCCTCAGACTGAGCTCCACCACTCCATCATGGCAGTTTAGCTTTATGCATGAGAAAGTGAGTAATAGGCAATGTTCTGGTGATGATTTCGGGGTCCCTATAATGCACAATTTATGTACTTTTTTTCTTCAAGTTTGAACTTTAGAGATCAACAATTCAAATTGAAAGAGCCTTTGAAGACCTGATGAGCTTTTAGGAGCTAATCAGCTAAATCAAATAAGTATGTGGAGCCTTTAATTGGCCACATGAGAAGCTTATTTAGACCAACAATGCATAGAAACACTTAGAGAAGAGAAATGCTTAGAGAAGAGCCAAAATGAATGATGGATTTCTCCAGAGTTTGTTCAGTAAACGGTCAGCTAAGTAGAATACTGTGAACAGGTACAAATTCCACCTGCTTACTTTAATCTAACTATTACTAAAGATTTGAGCTCTAACCCAATATTATTATGTTACCAGAATAACTGAAGCTCCTGGCAAAACTTGAGGGATCAGCCTTGTAACTTGGACCTACAGTAGCTGGACTGTGGATTTCCTAATTCCAGTAAAGAGGTCGAAGAGGGAATGCCAGTGCTCAGGAAACATGTCAGAGTTCAAAAGAAGAAATAATGTTCCAATACTGCAAGACAAAATAATACTTAGAATATGCACATCCAGTGTGCTGGGACCCAACAAAACAGGTGGGCAGAAGAACCCTATTCAGACTTTTCCAAGCGTTTTCTCTGTGACATAGATTTTGATACAATTATACTGATTTTTTTCCTGATAATTTCAATGCTACATTCTGTATTCAATATTCGTCCTGCAGCAAAGTGGCCCCATAATTCGTCTGTGTCCAGATCTGTGCAAATGCTTTTTACGCCACTGAATTGCTTGCTGACAATACAGATGAGGAGGTAATTTTGAGACATTGCTTACATGCTACAGAAGTCTTTCAGCTTAGGTAGCAATGTACCGTGTCATCTCTTTATTATTCTTTGTAAAAATCATATAAAGAAAACACAAACTGCCGTAGGAAAAAGTTCAGCTAGCAGACAACCCAAAGTAGCTACAATAATAGAGACAGAGACCTGCCTTTGAGACAAGATGCTTTTCAGTTAAGCATAATGACAAATAACTTCAGGCAAATACATAATAGGAAAGTTAATAGCATCCTGCATTTGAAAGCCTAACTGTGTCTCTTACTGGTAATTTTTTTCTTGAGCAACATAGGATAACTGGAGAAGCAGCTAACAGAGCAGTTGCCACAGCAGTTTCCAGGCTTCTCCCTCAGGAAACAACTCCTATGAGCAGCTTCTCCTATGAACCTCTTCTGGTGGCTTGGTGCTGTCCATGAAGATTAACTTCTGGAGGCTTTTGCTTCTGCCAACTCCAATGAAGAAATTCTGTTGCCTGTCTCCCAACTAGGGAATGCCTACACCCTTGATTTCCCGATGGGTAGGGTTCAGGATCACCAAGCACCTATTCAACAGGTGCTTGGGGAACAGCTATATTTCCTTCAGGTAGCAGTGCAGCTCTCAGCACAAAAGACAGAGATGCACCAGTTGTATACAACACTCAGCTCAGCAGGGGCATCCCAGGACACTAAATCTCTGCTGAAGATGGTTTGAGCCTGCTTCAAACCATATACTAACAGTGTCAATGCAACATGGGACACTCTCCAGCACTGTCAGAAGCAACTGTCTTGGTTTATCAAAAGCTTCAAACCAGAAAGAGGGAACTGGATAAGGAACTACCAAGGCTATCAGAGTACATATCAGAGCAAGCTAAGACTGAAACAAACGTTTCTACTAGGGGAAAAGATGAGTGATAATTTTTGGAGACTCTCCTGCGGGGTATAGAGGCACTCATTTGCCAACCTTACAGAGTGTCTTGAGAGGTTTGTTGCCTGTTGGAGGCTCAAATCTGGAAAGATGCAGAGACTGCTGAGGTGCGTTGAGGCCTCATGGTATGTATTAGCCCTGGCTGCTTGTGCAAGTGGGCATCAACGATACTACTAGGGGTGACCCTGAATGTATCAGGAATGACTAAAGAGATATGATGACTAAGGTGCAACTGAGTATGTTGGTGGAAGGTTACCATAGTCTGAAGCAAAGTGAAGTGAGAAAGTGTCTGGAGGCAGTATGCTGGCAGTTCCCCACACTCCCCAACTTCCAGTGCACACAGCATGGGAAACAGGAGGAACTGGAGGTAATTGTACGGTAGCAGAGCTCTTACTGAGTGGGAATACGGAAATGTAGTGGGATAGTTTGCATGTATGGAAAGCTCCAATGCATTGATACAGCCCCTTTGTGAAAGACAGGCTGGAAGGCTAGGAGGAGGGGTTGTGCCCTGTGGAAAGAGTGAATTTGCCTTGAAAAGGGTTACAAGCCAGCTGTAACTCTTAGTTTAAGACTAAGGATGAGAACACAGGAAAATATGGGTAATGTTGTGGTAGGTGTCTGCTATCAACCATTTGATCAGGAAAAGGAAATAGTTGAAGTGTTCTATAGACAGCTGGAAGAAGCTTCATGATTGCAGGCTTTGGTATGCATGGGGGATTTTAAACACCCTGATATCTGCTGGAGGGACAATATTTCTAGGATCTATGAGATTTCTGGATTGTTTTGATGACAATTTCTTGGTAGAGGTGATCAATGAGCTTGCTAAAGGAAATTCTTTGCTGGACCTGATACAGGGAAAGAACTACTCAGGGATGTGAAGGTCAAAGATAGCCTGGGCTGCAGTGACAATGTGCTATTCCAGTTATGGATTTTGAACTCGTGACAGTCTAAACAAGACAATCAGTAGCATTACAGCCCTGCTCTTCAGGAAAACAGGTTATGGCTAGTTCAGGGATCTGCTTGGCAGATCCCATGGTGGAGACTCCTGGAGAACAAAGGGATTCAGGACACCTGGCTGATCTTCAAGGACTGCCTCTTCTAGAGAGAAAAGCAATTCAACCTATGGGAAGCCAAATGAGTGTTCATCCACGCAGGCCTTCTGCAGAGCTCAGGCACAAAAGGGAAATACACAGGAAGTGGAAGCAGGAGTGAGCTACCGTCCTAGGACACCAAAGTAGTTGGGAAGCTGGAGACCTCATGTATGACATCTGAGGAGAAGTTTGTTGCTGGCTTTGTTCAGCCTACAGAAGAGAAGGTTAAAGTGAGATCTCATTGCTGTCTTAACCATGTAAAGGAAGGTTCTAAAGAAAATGCAGCCAGAGTCTTTGAGGAGCAGCGTGATAAGATGAGGGGTGATGGACACAAGTTAAACTACAGAAAGTTCCGGTTAGGATAAAAAGAAAAGGATTTTTACCATTGAGGTTGTCAAACTCTGACACAAAGTCCTTGGCAGGTTCTGGGAACTCCATCCTTGAGATGCCCAAAACTTGACTGGACATGGGCATGAGCAGTCTGATCTGATTGATTCTGCTTTAAGTGATGAGTTGATTACCTGACCTGCAAACCTGTCTTCCAACCTAAATTATTCTATGATTCTAAGATGTTCCAAACTGATTGCTGCTAACCTAACACTTAAAGTATGTTGAATAACCATCATTGCTTTGTCTAGCATCAGAATTACTACTAGGCCTTAAAACAAATAAAAGGCAAAATCTTGCCTTTCTGTCATTTTGTATTATGTTTAACCTGAGGGTCAAAGTTACTTTGACTTTTGATGTGGTGGCATTATGGATTTTTTTTTTTT
>VXAA01001627.1:1250539-1262845 GCA_013399115.1 Anseranas semipalmata
TTTTTTGAAAAAGATTACAGCAATGGCTGGGAGAGCATTAGCTGGGCTAGAATTACTCAGTTGCTACTGAGTATTAGCATTGTCTTTATTTGGCAAGAGATGTCCCCCTTTGAATTTTACAACACCTGAAGTAGTTGTGCATCTGATATTGATTAGCTCAGTAACACACTAAATTCATACTGCCAGGTGTTACATGAGTTAGGATGAGTGAATTTTGTTGCTCTTTTTATTTCTATTGTTAGGGGGAGAAGTATTAAATAATATAGAAATATGTGTGGGTTTGTAATTTTATTGATATTTCAAACAGTAAAGAAGAGTCCGATTTAAAAAAAAAAAAAAAAAAACAAAGTTTATAGAAATAGAAAGGTAATAAGCAGTCCTTCCTTGTTCCCACTTTTCTTTTTTGTACATACAGAAATGAGAGACTTTGCCAGCATAATGCATTACTCACTGAAGAATCTTTCTAACAAATAAATTCAATAATGAAGTAGTGAGAAGCCCTCTATATTCACATTCATGAATGGGGAGAGTATCAGCAATGGCATGTTGTTATTGATTTTTAGAATAAGCTGCACTAATTAATTAACTAATAGGCCAACTGAAAATCAAAGGTAATTCTTATACACACACATGTTCAGAAAAGCAACATCACCTGTGGAAGTATTGGAAGTTTCTTTCATTTCAAAGGCATATGCTGGGAAAATAAACCAGTCCCAAATAATTGTGTAGTATGGTTTTCCGTGAAGGCAATAAATAAACTGAACTTCTACAAAGAATCTTTTCTTGGCAGAACGGTATGTGTTTCTACCTGACTTGTTTATTTTAATTTTCTTTACTGGGAATGCCATCCATTATTTTGACATGTTTTATGGTGGGTAAAAATCCTTGATTGCTGCTGCATACCAAAAGAAGGGGTTTTGCCACTTTTCACAAAAAAAAAACAAAAAACAAAAAAACTATCCTCAAAAATGTCAGAGGACATTTAAATGTCATTGCTTGAGAAAGTACTTTGAGAATGCTCCAAAATGAGCTTTTTTGGAGATGTCAACTCTTGGAAAAATAATAATAATAATAAAAATGTATCTGTCTAGCCACATTGGAATCACTTTTATACAGTTTTCATGTATGCATATAAGAAATATATTAGACAAGTGCTCAAAGCCATACTGCCCCCACAAGGAAACAGATCTGAACATTTCTCATGGAGAGAAATTCACAGGTTACTTCATAAGTAAGATTAATTGGATTTATTTCAGCTTGGCAGCTTTCTCATGCATAGAAACAGAGGATACAAAAATTGCTAGTTAGTTTGCTGGTTTTCTTTGCTGAAATTTCTAATATACTGGGGAAAATTGTGAAGTGTGAGTTGTTTCACAGCTTTATTACCTCTGTTTTACACTCATCTCTAGTACTCTGAAGGCCAGGTATTGAACCTTTATTACCTTGTGTATATATATAGATGGCATTTTGGAAAATTAACAGAAAAAAATGAGTTCCTTTTGTACTGTGGCATATCATTTTGGAGAGACCTCAGCAAAATTTTAAATATTTGTTTATTGCTATTTAGACTAATAAATTTTGAAGTCAGACATCAGAACCACTACAGTCATCTTGATTTGATGTCCTTTGCTACAGAAGCTACGGAACTTCTGTGAATTATTTCTAACTGGAAGATTCACAGTGGTGGGTAGCTACTGCTTCTCAAAGAATACACTTAAGTCTTGAGTCTCTTATTTTTATTGATGAATAATGTTTAGTAAGCTATCCCAACGGCTAATTGCACTCTCTGTTTAAAAAAAAAAAAAAGTTTTATGTTGAATTTTAATCCAGTACAGATCCCATTACTGGAACTGTTATATCTTATTGAGAAATATGAGAGAGATTTAAGAATTTGTTTTCTTTGTCTTTTATAGCCAGGTTTTATGCTTATCTTTAATGATCTAAATAGAATGAACTTCTTGACTTCTTTAGAACTCAAAGTTTATAATTCTTCAATTGTTCTTGGGGTTTTCTCTGTATTTTCTCCAATTTATTGACGATCTTCCTGAAATGTGAATGTCAGATCTGTATGTAGTGCTCTAATAACGATAACATCAATAGCAAATGCAGAGGTAATGAACGTAACCTTTCTTCTAGTACCATGGCCTACATGAGAAGAGAGGGAATAAATAATTCCATAACATAGGCTGTCTGTGACACAGCCCTGCAACTTCACTGTATGGTGTCTTCATGCAGGCTGGACAGTATTGAAATGGAGAGTACTGCCTGATAAACTCACCACCTGATTTTTCAGAAAATTCACTTATATGCAGAAGCCAGTTTTAGTGGACATGGAGAAATTCCCTGCCTACAAGAAGCTGCACTGAAACTTTCAAGATATCTTGAGCCTTCCTGAAGCTCTCAAGAAACAATCATTTATTATATGCAAGCTGCAGATCCTAAGGAAACCTTGGGCATCCTAGTAGCCCAGTGCAGAGATCCTCCAAGCTACCTAGGAGTATGTGCTTCAAGCCAGCTGTATGGGTTGTTGTGTCCACCTACAGCAATAAAATGCTGCACGGAGGCCTGCCTGATGAAGTGCCAGTGCTGTGCATAGAAATGATGCTGTGCTTCCTGAGCAGGGGCATTCACCCAGTCACAGTTTTGCCAGTGCTGTCAAGGTACAGTTTCTAATTGACTTGTGCAGTCAGTGCCAACCAGTGTATCTCTGAATTTTGTTTCTTTAAGTATTATAGTCACATCCTGTGACACAATATGTAATCAAAATGATAGTGGACTAAGTAAAAGAGTATCCAACAGTCTCTGAGCCTGACAGTTGATTCTCTGAATAAGCATAGCTTTTGGACTTCAAAGTTTCCTGCAATGCCTATTGTTATACCTCAACACTGATTTAAAACTTACAGGAATACAGGAAGGATTCAGTCTTTTGGCCATGGTTAGGCTGATACACTAAGGCTACATTTACACTAATGAATGTTATCTGCTCAGAAAATGTTTCTGAACAGACTTGTATTTCACAGTGTTGACAGAGTCTTGGAAAGTAAGGTTTGCTATTGCTGCGTTAGGCTTAGTGATCACTCATCCCATAGCAATCACCAAACCTACAACTGATGGTTATGATTTCTTTGCTATATTTGTATTGATTTATTTAGGCTGGTGATTTTCATTTCTACCTATATCATTTAAATTTTGCTTTCATTTTACTATATCCCAGATGCAGAGAAATCTGGTTACACTTACCTGTGACATGGTAGAGCAATATGAAATTACCCTGGATAGGTGTAACTGTACCTGGAGTAGTCTATTACCTGTTACCTGGCAGTATATCACACCTCTGGCAGAGCAGTAGGTTCTTTTTTTCCGTATGAGACTCTCCTTGTTTTAGGTCAAGGAATCCCTTCTTTCAGGCTTGCTTACTAGGAAAAAAAGAGGAGTTTAACACTGAAGGGTTTAAATCCTAGACTGGAGTAAGCCATACATTCATTGCCTGTCCACAGCTTCCCTTGGCAGTAATGCTTTTTCCAAACTATGTCTAGACTTATTTCAGGCAGGAAGGAGACTTAATTCTTTCAGTAAGTTGGCACCATTAACATTTGTGAGTGAAGAAGAGGTTACTCACAGATGAGACAAGTGTGTTAGCTCTCGTGTCAAAGCAGATTAATGGTAGATCCAGAGTACAGATTGCTCTATGGGAAGCTTTATGGAAATACATAAGGAGTACTTCCCATGTGTTATGGCACAGGATTTTTTTTTTTTTTTTTCATTCCTACTAGCAAGTAATCATGCATGTTTATTTCTTGATATCTAACCTGAAAATGAGAGAACAAGAATGTAGCGTAAGGTGTTCTTAAAACAAACAAACAAAGAAAAACCTTCACCAAGAAAAAGCTTGCATCTGTTCGATTTTTTTTTTCTGTATTTTTCCTGTAAGAAAGATAGCATACCTGTATCAACAGGATAAGAGATGGGTATATGTGGATGGCTCCCTAGTTGAGTTCAGTAAATTTGTCAATATGTTTTGGTCAGATTCTCAGCTGGTAACAAACTGGAGCACATTCGTTTTACATCAGGAACAAACACACTATCAATGTATGGTATATTAATATTCTGTGCAGTTTCTAGCAACTGTCTTATCTTGAAGACATTTGGATTTGAACGCAAACTCCTGCATAAGCCAGTAAAAGATTTCCTTTAAAAGTAAATAATACGGATCAAACTTCTTGTCAGAGGTCACTAAGGTTTCTGATTAAAGATCAACCAGATCCATATTATCTTGCCTCAGCTATTTGTAATAACTCAGATTTTTGTTTAGATAGAAGAGATGGTGGTATCTTACATTATATACGGTTTTCAAGAGTATGAGAATAAATTTAGTTTATAGTTGACATATGGTATGTTTCACTGTTTTGTGTTTGTGTGTGAAGCTTCCCCATGACTAAGATATTCTGGTGTGGCAATTTTATGCCTGCAGAAAATAACTCTGAAACATTCCTCTAACGTAGAAAACATCTTATATTATTAGTTCATACATATATAGTTTTCAATTTTCTAGGCAGGATAAATGAGACTGTTAGTAATTTGAATTGTTCTGTTACAGACAATTTAACATTTTTAGCATTCAGTTCATATGCAGGGTTACTGTAAGCCTGGTCCAATAAACAGTACAGATTGCTTCTTTATGGCTTGTTTGTTGCAGGTTTTATGGATCCTTATACTTGACCTCTAAGCATAACCAGGAACTATATTAAGAAGAAAATTAAGAAGGAGAAATGAAAAATTTTAAAATTGAACAGGCATCAAATCTCTTAGCCCATGAAGCTTGAGTCTACAAAAATAAATTTGTATGATGGTAGGACTTTGGCTGGGAGCAAAATTAAAGAGAATAGAATGGGTAAGAAACAATCTGGAATCCTTGAAGATAAGAAGGGATTGCTAACTTCTCTTTTCTGCATCAAGAGATGCACTGAATCCAATAATTATTAATATCTTAAGTGTATCAGCCTCAATCTAACAAAAGCTGTTGAAACAGAAGGCGAGTGTGGTTACATGCTGGCTCTCCCCTTTACTCCTCACCACCTGCCCAGACTTGTTCAGTGCACAAGATAAACAGCAGACACTCATCTTCCATATTTTATTTTTGTTTTTCAATATGCAAGCTCTATCTAAAGTACTGAATAATAGTTAAATCCTGCTCTGAAGACACACTTTCTTATTGATTTATATGCTTTTAGATGAGGTAAGTGTGTGATATTGGCCCCATTTTATCAACATTATTTGAAGTAGATGAAACATTAGTTATTTTGTCTCCTGCTTCAGGGTGCACAATGTGGTGTTTGTAGTTCAGAAAATTTCAGAAGCTTGCATGGTACTTAGTTGGACAGAACATTTTATAAAATCAAATCCCATGACAGTTTTCATAACTGAATGCTCAGTGGTTTTGAAAGCTGTATCACCAGGTCTCAAATGACTATGTGCAGAAAATGGTGACTGATTAGTTATGATTTCTAAAAGATTCAGTTGAAACATTTTGTCCAGATTCCTCTAGGAACTTTTTGGCAAAGAGGGGGATAAAATTTAATACCCCAGGAGAGTGTCAAAATTCTTAAGCCATATGATTGTTCTTTCTTCCCCTGCAGTATCTCATTTGATTTGCCATAATCCTCCAGCTCCTGAAGGAAATTAAACCAGGATCATTCTCTGTCAAAGCAGCGACTTGCTATTTGTTGAATAAGATGACTGAAAAGTATGTAATTATGTAATTAGATATCAGAATACAAAAATACAGAGGAGAGAGATGAATTAATTTCAACATGCGGTCTTGATTTCAGACTTTTCTAAGTTTTCTCTGGTATTTACTTTCCATCTATTTTCATCCAGTCACCTGGAAAATTTCTGGAGCTGCAGCTGGGCTGTATGTTAACACTGCTCACGCCATCCTGTACTTAGAGGTTGCTGTTTTGACAGAATTTTATGATTCCCCTTAGTAAAACCAATATTGTCTCCATGTATAACAATTATATGAGCAGGCTGTAGTGCCATCCTTTATCATGGTTCAGAAGAGATTTTCATTTTACATATTTGTACAGGCCTGTCTTCTCTCCCTGCCCTGCAAGACTGAGGAGTGTTGACGTGCATTTCTTTGTCCTTCATGTTTCTTGACTGCAGATTGCTTCTTTATGGACTTGTTATTGTAGGTTTTATAGATCCTAATTTCTGATCTTCATGCAGTCAGCTGGAAAACATTAAGAAAGCAATGAAAATGGTATTATGAACAGGGGACTCCAACTTGTTGGGCTTATAGAGAATTCATTTTTCAGGAAGGACTTTAGATTATTTTTCTCAAAAAACTATTTTCTCAAGGAAGCATAGAAAACTCACAGCTTGAATCCCATACTGTTATATTTCCATGGACAAACTTTCATGATTGCACTGGAGTTTTAAATGGTTTGATGCCCACTAGTCACAGCATCTGTGTACTTTTCACACACAACTTTAGCAACATCATTACCATGTATGGTATTGATAATTTAGTATATATTTTTTTAACAGAAGGGTGAAAAGAAGCACTGACTTTGCCCCTAGTTGCATAAAATCCGGGTCTTTTGCTTTACCTACTTCATTTCACATGCAATGCTTTAGCTTGTTCCCATTCAATACTAGATAAGAACAATAACAAGTAAAAACTGTGGATGTCTAGTCATTATTGCTTCAGTATGTCAGATAAAGATTCTCAGGCCCTGATGAGTTTGTGATAGAATGACAAATGGGTCATTAATGCTCTTAATAAAATATAGTCTGTCATATTTGTTTTTGAAAGTTAAGGCAGTTTTGGTCTGTCTTTCTGCCTTCTTGACACAGTCAGCTCAGTCTTGGTGCATTTGCATGTCACTTTTCATATTGTTATTCATCTTTGACTTAATTTATAATTAAAAAAATCATTGATTCACTGACTTACTGATTTGTTCACCAAATAGTTCAAATGAAGTCATTATCCTATCGATCTATTTGCGTTTTATGTTTCCTTTGTTTCCATTTTATCAGTCTGGATGCTGCAGAGTTTTGCTTTCAGGAGCTGTGAAAAGATTAGGAATTACAAAACGTGAGCATGTTGTGATTTTTTTTATTCTTTTTTTATGAATTCTCATTTAAGCATTTAAGATTTTCTCACCTCTGTGATAGCTGTGTTTGAAGAGATGGTTGATTTTGTACAACTGATTTAGTATTGAAGCCCTCCTAGCGATTAGTAACACAATACCTCTGTACAGATGTTCAGCTCCCCTGTAGCAATGCATTGCATTTTCCTTTCATATTTGCAATTTTACAAGGATGTTTTTCTTGTTCTTATTGGTAGTAACAGGGAAAATAATTATATCTACTCCTCAACAAAATGTAAAGTGCTTTTTTTTTTTTTTCCCTGAAGGAAAAACAAATTTCCTCATGTTTTCACTGCAGAAATGACCACAAGCCTGAGGTTCCCCGTTTTGCTTGTCTGTCTTGAAAGATGATCTGATTTTTGTCACATGAAACTGTAGGATAACCTGCAGTTTCTAAGCAAGCCCTTTCAGAGCACCCCAAATCACTAATTACTCTGCAAACATAGACCAGATTGCCTGACATAAAGATTTAACTCAGGTTTCAGTGGCTAAAGTCCATAATTATTCTGAAAGCAGTTCTTAAAATTTCTTTATCAAAAGTAGATTTTTTTTTTTAAATTAGAATATATCTAATTGGGTTACTATGATTTTCTTGTTGTTGTTGTTGTTGTTTTTTGTTGTTGTTTTGGAAGTTATCACATCTTCAGATGCCCTGGTACCATCTATGTGAGAAAAAATGCAAATAGGAAAGTATAAAAAATGTCTGCATAAATGCCAGATACTTTCTGAGCTTGCATTCTTGTGTTTCATTTCAGGAAAAAAAAGCATTTGACAAAATCCTCCATCAGACTTGTTCCAGTGACTGGAATCAGACATATGCTGTTATTGCATACCTAAAAATGCTAACAGCACAGATATAAGCAGTGCAGCTCAGTGTGATGTTTTGGATTCCATTTTGTCTGTCCAGTTATTCCAGCAATATTTTTAAAATCAGGAAATTCTGAAGGAGTTGACATACTGTTCTTACCCCAGTACTAATTCACCCTGGGAAAGTTTGCAACTGGACATGTTACATGAAAGAGATAATAGTTTTAATACTTTTATTTTTCCTTGTTATAGTAAAGCCATAAACAACAGATAATTCTTTGTGCTGGGCTAAACATATCAGCAGTACTTTGATAGCACTTTTGTGTCTCTTGTTATAAATGTTTTTCACTTTCAAACCTATGGTAAAGAATGGCATTTACAGGTGATTTATTACATGCACACACAAGTGGGAGAAAACATGTTTTTGGCTTTCTGTTCTTCTAGGCCAGTTTTATAACAGTATAATACCAATGACTAAAATAGAATTATTTTTGATTTACAGTGCTTTAAGTGAAAGGAAATCAGTGATGTTGTAATTTATTAAAAAAAAATAATTAAGACTTCATTTATCTGCATGGTGAATCTGTAAGTTATTTGTGCTCTTGTTATACGCACTGCTGAGAGAAGAATTTGGCCTTTTCAGTGTTGATTTGTAGTCTGGGGTAGAACATAATCAGTAAATAAGTATAAGTCATTCAAAGCCCTGATAAGGCCATATGAGATGATGTGCAAAATTAATATAGGGCTAACTTACAATTGCAGATGAGATACATTAGGAAAACGGTGACCCAAATTTGGCTGTGATTAGGGAAAAGATCCCGTCAGGTTTTCCTGTGATTTGAAAGTGCATGATAGGGAGGTACATAAAAAATGCCATCACTGATGACTGTACTGGTTATCTGTGTGTGAGAAACAACACCAGCATGTCAGAGCATACAGAAACCTCCACAGATAAATCCTTTCTCCTTGATCTTGCAGTCTCTTCAAGTGCAAGGTGACTATACCATCTGTACAATTTCCATGGCTTTTTTTTGGACAGATAGCCTGAAATGCTAGAAGAGGAGAAATGCTTTTTCTCCTTGCCACAGCTCTTGAAAGTTAACTAGATTGTCTGTATTAAAAGCTTGTCATCAACCAGCACGCCCAGGTCCTTCTCCTCAGGGCTGCTCTCAATCCGTTCTCCACCCAGCCTGTATTTGTGCTTGGGATTGCCCCGACCCAGGTGCAGGACCTTGCACTTGGCCTTGTTGAACTTCATCAGGTTCACACGGGCCCACCTCTCAAGCCTGTCAAGGTCCTTCTGGATGTCATCCCTTCCCTCCAGTGTGTCGACCACACCACACAGCTTGGTGTCATCAGCAAATTTGCTGAGGGTGCATTCGATCCCACTGTCTATGTTACTGACAAGATGTTAAACAGTGCTGGTACCAGTACCGACTCCTGAGGAATGCCACACATCACTGGTCTCCACTTGGGCATTAAGCCGTTGACTGCAACTCTTTGAGTGCAACATCCAGCCAATTCCATACCCACCAAGTGGTCCATCCATCAAATCCATGTCTCTCCAATTTAGAGACAAGGATATAATGCAGGACAGTGTCAAATGTTTTGCACAAGTCCAGGTAGATGATGTCCGTTGCTCTTCCCTTATTCACCAATGCTGTAACTCCGTCATAGAAGGCCACCAGATTTGGCAGTCATGATCTTCCCTTAGGAAAGCCATGTTGGCTGTCACCAATCACATCCTTATTTTCCATGTTCCTTAGCATAGTTTCCAGGAGGATCTGCTCTGTGACCTTGCCGGGCACAGAGGTGAGACTGACTGGCCTGTAGCTCCCTGGTTCTTCTGTTTTTCCCTCCTTATATTATATTTCACCTCTTCCAGTCAGTGGGAACTTCACCAGATTGCCACAACTTCTCAGATGTGATGGACAATGGCTTAGCAACTTCATCTGCCAGTTCCTGCAGGACCTGCAGATGCATCTCATCAGGTCCCATGGACTTGTGCACCTTCAGGTTCCTAAGATGGTCTCAAACCTGATTGTATCCTACAGTGGCGGTTCTTCATTCTCCCAGTGCCTGGCTTTGCCTTCTGGGACTTAGGCTCTGTGGCTAAAGCGCTTGTCGGTGAAGGCTGAGGCAAAAAAGTCTTTGAGTACCTCAGCCTTCTCCATATCCTGGGTAACCAGGTCTCCCATTTCCTTCCAGAGAGGGCCCACAATTTCCCTAGTCTTCCTTTTATCACTGATGTACCTTTCTTGTTGCCCTTGATGTCCCTGGTCAAATTTAATTCTAATAGGGCTTTAGCTTTCCTAACCTGATCCTTTCTCTGTATTCCTCACAAGCTACCTGTCCTAGCTTCCACCCTCTGTAGGTCTCCTTTTTCTGCTTGAGTTTGGCCAGGAGCTCCTTGTTCATCCGTGCAGGCCTCCTGGCATTTATCCGTTTATAGTACTTATTGTATGTATGAATTATACCTTTAACTATACCTAGAAAACTTGATGCTTTATTCATTAAATTTTCTGCAAGTCCTTGCCAGAGTCAAGATTTGATTTGTATGATTATTCCACATCCTTGGTGAATATCCTTCGTAACATGCAATTGACTGTACTGGGGTGGATTGCTTTCAATCTGTTCTTTGTTTTCTGTAAGTAATTAAGTATCCATTGGTCCAAAGAAGTAATTTCCAAAGAGATAAGTAACTCTACTTACCTGAAATATGGCAGAAACAACCAAGTCCATAATTTAACTGCTTCAGTGTAGGTACTTGACTCTCAGCTGCTGGTTGTTCTTGCTTTGATTTGAAATGATATAATTAGAGAGTTTGGTCTAAACAGAGAATTTTCCACAGAAGGTTTTGCTATTGCTTTCTTTTAATTTGAAATTGAAAAAGAAATTGTAATACAGATACACAGAATTTTCTTGAATTATTGCTTTGCTACATTTGTGAAAGTCAGTGGTCAATAACAGTTTCTTGGTCTCGTTTTTGAGGTCACAGGTATGCTGACAAAAGCATTTGGTCATGTAAAATACTGTGAGAAAAGAAGATAATGGGCGTATATTCATGTCACCAATGTGGCTGAGTTAGGCTGTTCTCCCTAAGCTTCCTGCACTACTGGGACAAGTTCTTCTCTTCAGATGTGCAGAATTGGAGATTCATTTTGTTTCTCTGAATTGCACAAAGCAGTAGCCTGCTTTTCTCCAGTGAGTGTACTGTGGGTCTAAAAACACTAATATCTTAACTTCAGCGTCAGATAGACTCTTAAAGTTAGGATATGTGAATATGCATCATGTCAATGAGTAAATTTCTTTTAATCAAAAGACGTGTTTCAGTTTCAGTGCCAAGAAAGATGAAAGCTTTGAAAAGGAAATTAGTATGTTACTCACGTATGGAAGGCAAGGACTTGCATGAAGAAATTTTTGTCCTTGTTAGAATAATTTTGGTCATTTTCAAGGTATACTTTGTTCTTTGGTGAGACACAAATTTAAGGAGGTTGTTTATTTTTTACATTGTTCTGTGTCATTCACCTTGAGCAACAAGTGATATAATTAAACAGAACTTATCTACTGAAGTCCTCTGGTTGATTACATTTTAGGAACCTCTTTAAGACTGGGAAATAATATTCCATTCTCTTACTCTGAGATATAGTAAGCTATAGATGCACAGGCAAGATAAAATCCCAGCAGCTGTCCCTAAAGGGGGAAAGATTTGCAGACCCATGGAATCATCAGGTTATCTGATCACTTTGTATTTCTCAGATCCAAACAATGTTCTGTTTGGCAGCTTGTAATATAGTAAATGGAAACAAGTTAAAGAGATTTGTTAAAGAATAGTTCAGTTGGAAGGAATCTACAAAGATCATTGAGTCCAAGTGCCTGACTGCTTCAGGGTTAACCAAAAGTTAAAACCTATTATACATGGTCACATTCACTTTCAAACTGTCAAGGCTGTCTTTCCTAGGATTTTAATTACTGATTGGTGATACAAGTTTTTTGTTTGTTTGTTTGTTTGACTACGGATGGTTCAGGGATAGCTGTAGCATTTTCTATTGAAGTTTGTGTCTAAACTAGCTGATTATTTAGAAATTTTTATAATCATTCATCTATGAACAGTATGCACAGACTTGGCCAAAATATTGGCAGTACATTGGTTAAAATATTGAAAATAAATTACTCTGTGGAAATTAAATGACATTCCATGTCAGAAGATTTGTTATTACACTTATGAATTAAATGGCATTCTAGTTAGAGAGCAGTAGAAAGTTTTCACTGGAATCCAACACCAGAGCCACAAACACTCAGCAAGAACTCTTATTGTTATAATTACTTTTCTTTTCTTTTTTTT
>VXAA01001627.1:1262869-1343132 GCA_013399115.1 Anseranas semipalmata
TTTTTTTGTATTTTGTGCATTTAACCAGAATTTATCCTTGTGAGACTTCCTATGAAAGTATTTCCAAGCAGAAGAGAGTTTTATGTGTGCATGTGTGTGTGTATTGGGATGAATGAGGAGGAGAGGATAGAGAAGAGGAGACGAGAGTGACAATAGATGAGAGCATCAGTATGGCTAGGGAATGCTAAAGGATCTCATATCCATTTTTGCACTGTAAATACTGTGGTAGACATTGTAAATAGCTGTTCTATCTGCAAATTTCAAGGATGGCTCCTTGAAATCCACTGTCCTCTGCAACTCTGCCTTGTTTGTACACTCCCATCATTTGTTATGGGAGCAGCTGTCATGACAGTACTATAGGCTGAGAAATTCTGTGAAACAAGTTCTGCTATTATATGATCTTGTGAAATTTAGTTTAGGTTGCTCCTATCCATTCCACAGAACCCTTTAAGGAAGTAAAACAGTGCTACAAGGAAGGATTTGCTGGAAAAGAGTCAGCACAATTCTTGAGAGAAAAAAAAAAAGGGAAATCGATTCAATAAAAATGAGGAGGGAATCAAGACTGCATAGAAATTGTAAAGACAATAAAGTCTGAGAGGAAAGGGACTTACAGAAGAACCACAGTCTATATTATCTAGTGCCTAGATAATAGTGGAACATTCATCCTGCTGATGTTCTGAAGGGGGTAAATATCAGCAATTTTTGCTGCAAAAAGAAAAATACTTGTTAAGATTACTTCTCATGAATTGGTTTCCAGAATTTTGCTCATCCTGAGACTCACCTTAGAAAAGTGTACTTCCTAGCTTATGTATAAGAATATAATTCTGCTGCTGCTTATATGGGTTAGAAGAGCCTAGACATTTTAGGATGTCTCAGAATCATATCCTACCTGAAAATACTTTTTTTCCAGACATACATTTTATGTATCAGTTTTTCATTTAGTCCATTCAGGAGAGTGAATACCTCTAGATTCAAGTTCTTTTATTAGCATATTAATTCAAGTTCTTTCCTGCACCAAGGTAAGTGTATCTTTTCATACTGGTTATGTATCTTCCTCTTCATAAATTATTTGACCCAACACTCCCCAGTGAACAGTGGAAGCAGTGCTTCATTAAATAAAATGGAATGAAATGTGTGTTATCCCTCTGTTCTGCATATGTGTGTTGTAAGATCACCATGTTAGTTTTTTTTTTTTTTTTTAAGAATGATGACAGATTTTAGGTGACTGATATGAAGCAGATGTCATAGAATATGCACAATGAGAACAGCTAGGTTTTTTTTCTGATTCACCTCAGAAGGCTTGGGGTGAAGTCTGCAGTGATATAATCACAAGCAATATTTTGACTGAGGTCCTGTTTTCACACAAACTCTTTAAAGCCCCATGATATAAATTGGAGGTAGCAACTAGGCCTGCCACTTTCATTAAAATGATCAAAATGTCATTAGCTAAAAGTTGCATTTTGTGGAAAAAGCAGAATATAGGAGAAAATGGAAGAGATAAATCTAGTGCATGGTTTTTTTTCGTCATCTAGTGGCTAGATCTAGTGTCCAACAACTGGCAGTCACTACTGGAGAAAGGAAGTAAATCAAGGACAATGGTAGAAGCTACTACATTTGCAGTTATTTATAACCTGAGGAAATGGAAAACCCAAGAACTTGGCCAGAAACTTTGATGTATAAGGTAAGTTTTTAGTGTGATATGCCTCACATCTGAAATAAATGTTTATCAGCTGAGATCCTAGAATTGAACACTATTGGGGAAAAATATTTACTACTTTTCTGTAGTTGTGCTGTTAGTAAACTCTTGTGGTATCAAAAATTGTTGTTACTTATGTGCATGGATTCATACTTCACTGATATATGACTGGATTTTCATACTTGCTATAGTAAAACTGGGTAATAAACCAAAAATTTTGATGCCTGCTCTACTAGCTATCAAATGTTTCACTTAACCGGAATTTGACAGTTATATATTTTCTAATATTTATTATTAAGTATCAAACTTCTACCCTTACAAACACTTTCATTATTTTTCATTTAAAAATAAATTCAGGAGCATTTCTGTACGTGCATGGGTCTGTTAGTTTTAGAGCACAGTTGTTCAATATTATTAAGTTTCTTAAAATAATCTTTTGAGCTTCTATGTCACCTAGAGCTTGACAGTCATCTGTTGTGAATTGTCCAATGGAAAAGGAAGTTTTGCCTGGAAAACTGTCTTGCAAAGCCCTTCTGTTTTCTGATTGCACTGTCTCTCTACAGGTGAGAATTTTTATTTATATCCATCATAAAACAGAAAAGTACAATTTTGCAAATTCTGAAAGACTTATAAGCTGAATGTCTGACTCCACTCATTCACCATGAATTTTGAGTGATTCAAAAAGGCAGGTGATCATTCTGTACTGGTTTTTAGTTTGCAGTGTGGTGTTACCGATATCTAGCACTGCCCATCTAGTATGCACTGGCTGCACATTTAATAGAGTTTTTGTGTTTGCAAGGAAGAAAAGATTCATTCTGACTGCCATCCTCCTTGACCAGATAAGTTCTGTAGGGATGGAAACTGAGAACATAATTTACATATGCAGACTTTTCTAATTGACTTTTACAGTGCTACATGGCAAGGATAGCAGTATGAGACTATTATATAATCATTAATGGTAACATCTCATCCTTCAGAATGGATGGTTCCAATATAAGCTGTCTGCAACTTCTCACATTGCCTAACAGAAGCCGAACACAATACCCTAAACTGAGTGGCTCATATGCTTCTGTATCCTCAACAGGCTGGGTAATCTGACAGGGAGGAAATAATCTGCTGTTAAACTTTTGTGCAACAAAGAAATCTTTGTAAATACTGTTACCTAACAACACTTCATAATCTTAATGAGCTGTCAAAGGGAGGAGGGGGGAGAGAGGAAACCAACATATTAGAAAAGTTTAATTAGGAAATGTCTTTGATTGTTCTGTTCTGTCCATCAAAATAAAATTGTGAAGAAAGGCATAGAGAGTTTTTGAAAGTAAATTTTAATTGGTTATTGTAAAATGAGAGCAATGACTAGTTTAGACTTGCAAGCATTTATGGAAGATATTTTTTGTTGAGCTTAGGGCCAGTAGAGGATGTTCATCATATTATGTGCGCAAAAGCTGTGTGATTCTTCCCCAAATCTTGTATTGTTAGCAAAACTGTACAATTTGTTTGGAAAAAGAAAGTCTTTTAGTTAGAATCAAAGTGTACCGCATGTTTATGAGAAATTTCTAAAGATATCTTTACTACAAATGGAAAAGAAACCACAAATATTTGTAAAGTGCTTAAATATAAAATCTGATTGGATACTGGATTCCCTTATTAAGTCAGTTAGGGACAGTCTTTCTGCAAAGCAACTATTTAAAGTGGGACAAAGAAAGGGCTATTATAGCAGAGCATCATGTTCTACACCTGTTCTGTTGGTGAGACAGAGCTGAAGAGAAAGAAAGGTATGACATCTCGGATGCAGTGCCTCACTATGAGCCAGTACTGGAGGTGCCACTTTTGCAGATAGTACTGATGAAGAAGATTGCTTGTACTTTCCAGATATGTGGAGAAAGCCTTTATTGCACTCTCCTGTATCTAGCAGAAGTACCTCTGGTAGTTTAGTTTAATTTAGTTTGCATTTGTGATAGCATGATGTTCTGTCCTAGCTAATTTTCCTTGCTCAGAAGCAAGACAGAATATTCTGAACTCAGTACCGTGCTACTGCTGGTGCATGCTGCTAAATAAGATCCATGGAATCTCTGCAGGACACAGCACAGTGCTGTAATCCTGCTCATTCCATTCTTTATTCCTGGCCTTCCACACCTTGGCTTTCCACAGACTGCTTGACCCAGGGAAAGCATAGCATTATTGCCATGAGGGTACAAAATCACTCTCTGGTAAAATGCAGCAAGGGAGGAAAGGGTGGGGAAAATTGAAGGTGGAAGGGGTAGGATCAAGATATGCGTGCCTCTTATGGGTGTATTTTAAAAATATTCCTGAAGGATTCCAGTCTCACTTGTCAGTTGTGTTGCAAGCAAATGCCTTCTCTCTTCTTGATCCACCCAGGATGGGTCATGAATGCTAATGATGCATTGGCAGAAATGTGTGCACAGATGTATACAGTAAAACTAGACAATAATTTGCCTCACTACTTGCCTCTGTAGAGAAGCTACCAGTTCACATTCTGCAAAATCACACCTCTTTTCATAACAATTAGGGAAAAAAAAAATAAAGTGATTCGGTTAAAAATTTAGCATATGGATTTTGAAAATTTGTCTTATTTTGATTTTTTTTCCTTTTCAAGTTTTTTTTTTTTTTNTGAATCTACTCAATTCTGCTGCTGTTGCTGTGGCCAGGGGGAGTTAATTGGGAACAAAGAAATGTTTAAAGTAAGTTTTGAAGTTATTCAGATTTGTGGATTATTATTATTATTATTATTTGTTTTTACCTGAGAATTAACTAGGGAAGCTACTGACACAGTTTTGGATGCCTTGTTAAGGCACTTGAGTGTTTCAGCTCCAATCAAGTTTTAATCATTTGGGTACTGTGTATACATAGGTTAGGGTATTGTGTATACATAGGTTACAAAGTATGTTTTCATTCAGTTAAGTTATGCTCTTTCTTCTACTGAAGGTTTTCTTTGTCCAAGACAGCTGAAAAAAGCAATGTCTCAATAAGGTTGAACATTTCTGAATTTACTCCTTTGCTACAAAGGCCATCTATGATGCCTTTTAGTCCTGCTGCAGATATTGGGGTACCTGTGTGTACATATGTGTGTACAGGTGTGAAAATATCACTGAAGCACCCCAATGAAAAAACTTCATTGAATTCAAATGTCTCTTTGGAAATAAGAGCAAAGAAGAACTCATGCATAAATTAGAACTTGGTGCAATACATGTGGTATGCCTAAAAAAGACTTCTAGTGTACGGTAATTTCTTTTCCTATAACCTGACTTTTAGAATTGTATTTTCAAAGGTCCCTGAAATGTATGTCTCTCTCTTATACGATAAGATGTGCATTGTGTAAAATTTGTACTCAGGGCTAAGCACAGACGTTCCTTTAAAAGTTTATTTTTCTTGTTGCTAGTGAACAGAAAAACAAATTAATGCTAATGATCTCTTTTTGTGTGTGAAACTTTTTAGCATTTCGCTGATCAGTTTTTTTTTTTTTTGGCAAATGTGAGGTTAAACATAATTTCTGCTTTGAATCACCTGAAACATGCAATTCAAGGGTTGTGTGGTTCTTCCATTTTAGGATAATATTTTAATCTTACCTGAACTAAATGTGGAAACATTTATGCAAAGCTAATGATTAACTAGAATATAACTTTTTTAGATAAAACAAAAAAGTTGGTGTGATCTTCTAGGGAAAAAATATTTTCTGGGACTGACAGTCATAGAAAAATTTCCATTAGTCTGATAAATTCCAGGTTAATGTAAGAGCAGTTTTCTGGATTAACTGGAGATGGAAGGAAATGATGATACAGCAGTAGAGAAAATATCTCTAAATGCATTTCTTTATTGGCAACTGTTTGAGTTTGGAGAAAGATCTACCTAATCTATTATTTACACACACACATTTTTGTTTTATTAGAAATGTCACTGCACAGCACTGACATAATTGCTTAACAGGAAGGCTGAATTGTACCATAAAAAAGATAACTCTTCAAAAAGTAGCCCAAGTGAGATTGCAGTTGGGTGTTTTTTTTTCTTTTTTGATGATGATTTCAAATGTCACAGTTCTTGAGTTAGTCTCAATTCTGGGGAAAATAACCACAGAACGTATCTTTCAAAGTGACTGTTTTCTTTGTATTGGTTTAGTTTATGGGTTTATGATATTTCTGTTTTTACACATTACTTTCTATGTTAGATGCAAATTGGCTATTATGCACAACCTACATCTGAATGAAATGAGATGCATTAATCCAGTGCCATCAATGCTCAGGGCTAGAAGGGCACTTGTCACAGTGCTTTAAAAGCTCTTGAATGCAGTGGGGCTTTTCCTTGAGCAACTTTTTGGCTCAAAAGGTGGAAAAGAAAAATGTAAGGAAAAGCCTAGGAGTTTATCTGCTCTGAAAGCTTTCCTGTAGTCATTCTATTTATGACTTAGCTTTGCTTGCTATAACTAGAAATGGAGGTCAGGGCAAAACAATTGGCTCAGCTGAAGCAAATTTTAGCTCACAAGACAACAGGAGAGATGTTCTTGCAGGATGTTATGTTTTGGTCACTGATCTTAGCATTACCTAGGTGTGTCCAGGCTTTGTTGTCAAATTTGTCACATAACAATGGCATATATTCTTATTTTTCCACTAATGTTGCGTTGCAAATTTGTTACCCAGGGTAACAGAATGAGGATACAATTGGAAGACTTTTTGTCCCTACTCTTAATGCTGTTTTTGAGAGCTTTTGCAGTCATTTTGCAAAACTGGAAATAACAGCATTTTGGGAGGGTTGGCCAAAGCTCCACATTCATTAAAATATGTTGCGGTGTTTTCCAGCTCATAAAGGTTAACAACTGGACCAGGGAAAACATATATGTGAAAAAATAACTTGTTGGCACTGTTCCTCGAATCCCATTTCTGCTTTCTGCTCTTCGTGGTGTTTTGGATCTACATTATGCCCAGCTGAGACTATTAAGGTGAGTAGAGTGACTTCTATACCTCAGTATGTAAGACCTATTATTGGATACATTTAAAATCTTTCAAAAGCCCTGCATATAAATCAGCACAAAAAATGAAAGTAACCACAAATAAATAAACTGTCATTATGAATTCCAAAGACAGAAGAGACCAGTGGTTTTGACTATATTTAGGTACAAATAGTACCTAAAACTCTTTAATAGAATACTGTTGAGTAAGCTGTAAGAAACCACTTATTTATTTGGATTATTGTATGTAGTCTCTCTCTCCTCTGAACATGCATTATTCTTTTCATGATATTCTTTGTAGTAAGAATGAAAGTACCAAGGGAAGTTTTTATTATTAATTATTGTTATTATTATTATTATTTTCTCAGCTTGGGTTGTAATGTGCATTAAAAAAAAAAAAAAACCTAAAAATATCACAGAAGATTCCCTTGAAATTGTGACGTAAATAAAAGGAGTGTTATCTTAGAGCCTTCAATTGAGTTTAATGGATTCATTCCTGATTAATGGAAATGAGATCACAATATCTAGAATAATTATAAAAAAAATAAAGAAAACAACGCAGCAATGTTAATTTCATGTTTCTTAAGGTAAAATTTGAAATTACACCATATTTTAAATGCATATATAATCACATGAAATTGCAAAAGATTACAGCCAGCCTCAGTCAGAAATCCTAGCTAGAGGACTTGAATGTTGACAGAGTTCTGAGTACACTAAAGATGTTGTGCTCTGCCAAACCATTAAATGTCACATGCTAGATGAAGGGAAAACAGCTATGCAAGGTGGGCAAACATGAACAGGCTACTGAGTACTTTTTCTGAAAACGAAACAAGCCATCTAGATTTTTACTGAATATGTATAGTGCAATGTCCTGCTATTTTATTAGTTTCCATTGCACCAATATAAATATGTAAAAGCATAATATGTGATGAAGGTATTTTCTAGATTTTTTTTAATAGGAAAAAATCTTAACCATCTACATGCACAAATAAGCAAAGTTGTAATGAATTTCTGTTGAAAAAATATGGAATAAAAAGCTTTGGAAAATCCTAAAATTAGTAATATAACCTTGACCTTTCCTATACTCCTATACAGAGTATATGCTCTTGTACTATCCTGGTAATGAGACCCAGATACATGAGGGATCTGATGTTCTGTTGCAATGATTTGAGAAACTTCACTGATGTCAAGAATTTATGTCAGAAGAATTCAGAAGAATTAATGTCAGAAGCTACTCTTGTAGTTGGCTACCATCTATCCATCTTTGCTGTTATGTATCCAGTGTTCCTAGCCTCACAATATCCTATATGGTGCTTTTCAAATCAAGTGAATTTTTTCAATCATTATGCCCAGCAATTGAAAGACTTTTGTAAAAAAAATATATCAGAGTTGCTCAAATATACAAGAGTTTGCATCCTCATGAAAAGGAAAAGCCATACTCTAGTGGTATGAATCTAATGCAACCTCCAAAAAATTATTTCTAGTTTCGGCTCTAATGCTCCCTCTGTGGGGTGATAAGTAGGAAAAGACTGAGTGCTCTAGATCTTTTTTAAAGAAAGTGATCTTTAATCTATGTGATAATAAACCATTAATTAAGCAAAAAAATATTTTGCATCCACTTCAGACTAAGATGGAGGCCACCTCACAGATGAAGGTTGTAGCATGAAAAATGTCACCCCATAAAATCTTAGGAACCTTCCAGAAAGCGGAGCCCTAAAATTGATGCAAGAAAACTGGAGAATTGTCAAGTAAAGCTCATAAGCCAAAGGCACAGTAATAATTCTTAACAACAGCAAGACCCAAACAGAATAATGAAAGCAATTTATGATACAATTACGTCTAAAAGAACACTTGAAGATGAACAAAATAAAGCTGAAATCAGAAGCTTGGGTCTGCCCTAATAGGAACATTAAATAATGGCCTTCTCCATTGAGAAACTACATGAACTTTGGGAAGAAGGGTTTTAAAATATCATATCATTCCAAATACCTATGATTTTATTCCATAGTAGTGGTGTGAAACAGGACAAATGACATTATCAGGAAAACACAACAGATCATTAACAGGACAGTAACTCCACCTTGTAAAGGACACTTCATCAGTCTCTGGTACTGCTTGAACTCCAGCTGACTTTGCTGGAGGAGCTATTGTAAGATTTTATGCTTAGTGCTGTTTCTGTTACTAGAAGGAGATGGTAGTTGAAGCAATTCCCAGTGCTTAGCCAACCAGAAGAACATTTGCTATTTCCTCAAGCCATTTATTTTATGTATGATCTGATGAAGACTTTTTTGACTTGTTTGTGTCTTCCACCTTTAGCTTTATATGTGCATTTACGATTTACAGCTTCTGAAAGGATAGGCCATGCTATGGCCTTAACCCAGTTATTTTTGTTGATAAAATTAGTCTTTTCTCAGTCTGGTTCTATCTATATTTTTTTCTTGGCAGATTTAACTTGTTTGAAAACTTGTTAAAGAACGTTTCTTAGAAACTAAGTGGTCTTCCTTTTAATTTCCTATTTGAAAGCAACGGGACTAGTTGTAGCTTGCATTAAAATGATCAACTTACAGGTGAAATAGACCATAAATAGTGTTAGGGAGTATGTAAATGAAGAAACAAATGTAGATGAAAAGATATCCAGGGTGTGGATGTCGTCATTTAAATTCCTCGTAACTGTTTGGTTGAATATTGGTCCTTCTAACTGCTTGTAGTGTACACCTTCATTGTATAATAGAGAATGAGTTTTTGTTTTTGACAAATGGTTGTTGAATTTGTTGTTGAATGTTTGTAGGAAAATCTGCATATATGCAGAAAAAAAAATCATTTGTGCACAAACTATTACACATTTTAAAATTCTTACAGTATTAGTTGGAATATTTGTCAGATGAACAGGAAGCAGGCATAGGCTGTGATCCAGATGATAGAGATCATAATACAAACAATATACAGACAAAGCAAGCAGTTTTGTTAACTTCTACTAATTCTACTAATAACTCAATGGGCTCATATAGATAAATGCTTCACAGATGTTGGAGTGGGGACTTCACATTTATGAGAAAAAATGAAGTGCTGAATTCTGTATCTAATCATTTGCAGTGCATATTTTAGACCAACTTTTCTGTAGGAGTTGGTAAAAATCTGGGTCTTAAGAAACACATTCTGGTGAAATCATGATTCAGTTCAAGTCTCATGAAAAACTCTCATTAAATTCAGTGATGACAAATTTTATTTCAGATTTTTGAAGCAAATGATAGAAATTGTAAATTCCCCAACTGATCAAGTTCATTGTGAGAATTGGATCCTTAACCCAGTTGTTTTTATTGTTAATACTGATCTTTTCCCAAAATCAATTTCCTTGTCAGAGAGTAAAGATCAAGTTCCATGTGAGAAAGAAACCAAAAAGTCTAGAAAATCTTTTGTTTAATTCCCATATTTAGTAAAGTACAAATATGGTAAGTACAATACAATAGTACTTCAGTATAGAGCAAGAGTTTTGATCAAATCTGATCATAGGAGAATAGATGACTTATTTTTTTTTGTCTTCAGTGTTTCAGCTGAGACACCAGAAAGCAGTATCCACTGTAATGTTAACTTCTGCATTGTGCAAAGTCTTGCATGAAATTATTGACATCTTTGTGAAGATGGCCTTGTGTTTATAATAATGACGGAATCATTTAAAATTAAAGTTTTGCTTTAACTAATTGTGGTTGATATCAATGCACCTGCTCTGTGAGATACTTATTATTATTGCACTGAACCCTAAGATACCAAATACATGTAATAACTGCATTAGTAGTTATCAAAATATATATTTAGCCTAATGCGAATATCCAATTGTTAAATGTATCAGTGAGCCAGGAAAGAAAAAGGAATGCAAAAGGAAATGAAAGAAATTACCAATTTCATGGGGAAGATGACCAATTTCATGGGGATATGCTGCATCATGAAAGAAAATATATGATGATCCCAAGATTTAAGAATTCAGGGACCAGCTGTTGAATGAAGTCTTTCTGCCCCCCCCCGAAGTAGCTTAGTTTTTATTAAATTTTGCACTAGTTCAATGGGATGTAGAGCAAGGATATCATATCTTACATAAACTAGCAAAGATTCCTCAAGAGGTAGTCATGGTTTTCAGGCACTGTAGAGCTGATCTCAGCTAGACAAATGGTCTAGAAATCAGCCTCTTACTCCCATAACTCTCTCCACTGATCCAGTATTTCTGGAATTAAATTTATGGTCAGATTAGAAAAATTAAAATAAATCAGAGCTGATTATTTAATGGTATAATTGCTGTAATATAAAGGAGAGTATGTCAGCTCTTTTATTTCCCTAAACGACTCACTGAAACGCAATTTTAATGGCAAATATGCCAGAAACAATCTGTCCTTTTTGTAAAATTGGAGTTCTCTCCTCCTAATGTAGAGTTTCAGTTCATTTGAAGCAACTCTCAGACCTTTTCTGAAAGGATGCCCTCTTTGAATTTGCAATCTTTTTTAGAGATGGACTGGTTGTTATACAGCTGGCACTGTTATTGCACAGTCCCATTTTAGTAATCTATAATAGCCATCTGTGCACTCTCAAAACCCTACCAGATAAAAAACAAGCATTTCTACAGACCATAGGTGTGTACTTATGTTTTGAGGTGGACCAGGGATGAGGATTTAATGGGAACATAAAATTATACTATTAGGAGAGTAGTGGCTTTAGAGGTACTGCTTCCATGTGTTGAAAGAAGGATGCAGATGTGTATATTAACCATATTAAGTATTTTTCAATCAATCTAATTTTATTGTGAATATGTTGACAACCACTATTGCAAATTATTACCCCACAGTTTTCTAGGGATCTTTAAAAAAGGTTTTATAATTTCATGTAGTCTAAAACTCAGACAATTCAATAGGATGGTTAATTGTGCCTTCAAATACATGTTGTTTTTAGAAGAAAAAGGAAAGTTCAATTCTCTGTATCTTTTATAAAGCTGTTTCTAAATGGGTAGCATGACATATAATTGATAAGTATTTGCCCCAAGTAATTTAGTTTCCTTTCATTTAGGTGTAAAGGATGAGAAAACAATTGAAATAGACTGTACTTATTATGTTGGACTTTAATTTTTTTCTTTTCTTTTAATCATCTCGCTCTTTTCTAAAATATAATTAATTTTACCCTTTTTTTTCCCCTTTTTTTTTCCCTCCTTTTTAATCACATTTTCACCATCCTGTCAGACTTTGGGTATTTTGCCCATAGGTGAAGTTTGCAGCTGTATGCACAACAAATTGCTGTATGCAGTTTGTTGAGACATGCTGTTAAAATGGTATAAAACATAAAGATGCTGTCTGCCTGCTATGAGCTAAAGATTTAGGATAGAGTGTGCTGTATTATTGGTAGTGATGTTCTTTCAGATACTGAAAGGCAGTGGAATTTCCAGTGCAGATTTAACTTAAGTAATTACTGAACCCCAGTTTTGCCTAAATTCTGAGTTTATCTTGAGATCAAAGTGAACTTTTGTTGCTCAGATCAATGGGTATATCTAAACATACATTCCCACTGAAAGTAGGCAAAGCCATTAAAATGGCTTTTAGAACATTTTTCTGGTTGGAACATTTCCACTGGTTGATGATAACAAGCTTTGTGTCACCAGCTTCCCTCAGGGGAAGACAATAAAAGAAAAGGGGAATTATCCTTGCCCCTTTCCTGTGTTTTCTACTTCTCTCAGCACAGGCTCTCACAGCACAATAGCAATTTCTGCAGGGTGAGAACAGGATAATGGGAAATATGAAGTGTCTGAATTTTTTCTACTCCAGTTCATAAAGATTTTTTTTTCTCCTGATATAACGGATGTGCTAGTTACCTTCTGGTGCTTCTGGTTTCATTGTGGTCTTTTCTGCATTTTCCATACAGCAGACATTGAAGAGCCCTCTCTAAATTTTAGGCAAAATAAATAAATAAATTTAATTATGTCTGGGTGGTGACTTAATTTTAAGTATGGGTGGAATCCCAGAAATACAGTAGTTTGGAAAGTAACAGATGATGGCTATATCTGGATGAAGTATTGGTGAATACTTTTTGCTAAACTTGACACGGTGTTTTTTCTGTTCACTTTTGTCACTGACACCTAAAATTGTCTTGTCACATAGTGGTGAACTCAGAGAAAATAATCTTTGTTGATGTTGCTTGTTGTACATCATACTGTGACAGTATATCATGCATGTACTTTTGCTCTTATGTCTAGATTATGCACCCAAACATTTATACATCATAGAAATGTTAACAAGCTTTTTAATCATAGAATCATAAAATGGCTTGGGTTGAAAGGAACCTTAGAGATCATCTAGTACCAACCTCCCTGCCATGGGCAGGGATGCCACCCACTAGATCAGGTTGGCCAGGGCCCCATCCAACCTGGCTTTGAACACCTCCAGGGATGGGGCATCCACAGCTTCTCTGGGCAGCCTGTTCCAGTGCCTCACCACCCTCTGAGTAAAGAATTTCCGCCTAACATCTGATCTAAGTCTGTTTTCTTTTAGTTTAAAACTGTTCCCACTTATTCTGTCACTGTCTGTCCACGTACAAAGTCAGTCTCCATCTCTTTTAGAAGCCCCCTTTAAGTACTGAAAGGCCTCAATGAGGTCTCCCCGGAGCCTTCTCTTCTCCAGGCTGAACATCCCCAGCTCTCTCAGCCTTTCTTCATAGAAGAGGTGCTCCAGCCCTCTGATCATCTTCATGGCCCTCCTCTGGACCCTCTAAAAGGTCTACATCTTCCTTGTGCTGGGGGCCCAGACCTGGATGCAGTACTCTAGGTAGAGCCTCACAAGGGCAGAGTAGAGGGGGACAATAACCTCCCTCAACCTGCTGGCCACACCTCTGTTGATGCAGCCCAGGATGCAGCTGCCCTTCTGGGCTGCAAGCGCACATTGCCGGCTCATGTCAAGCTTTTCATCCATCAGAACCCCCAAGTTCTTCTCCACAGGCCTGCTCTCAATGAGTTCTTCTCCCAGTCTGTCCTCACATCTGGGATTGCCCCTACCCAGGTGCAGCACCTTCACTTGAACTTGTTGAATCTCATTGGGTTCACGTGGGCCCACTTCTCAAGCTTGTCCAGGTCCCTTTGGATGGCATCTCTTCTGTTGTATCAACTGCACCACTCAGCTTGGTGTCTTCTGCAAACTTGCTGAGGGTGCACTCAATCCCAGTGTCTGTGTCATTGATAAAGATATTAAACAGCACCGGTCCCAAGATGGACTTCTGAGGGACACACTCATCACCAGCCTCCACCTGGACATAGAGCTGTTGACTATGTTTCTGGCTGTGGTCACCCAGCCAATTCCTTATCCACCAAATAGTCCACCCTTCAAATCCGTCTCTCTCCAATTTAGAGATAAGGATGTTGTGTGGGACCATGTCAAAGACCTTACAGAAGTCCAGGTAGATGACATCAGTCAGTTTTCCTTTGTCAACTGATGCAGTTACTGTGTCATAGAAGGCCACCAGATTGGTCAGGCAGAGGTTAATACACATCTCTACTTCTGTTTTCAGAAGTGATAAAAAGATCAATTCTTAAAATTCTCTTATTTTGTAGCTTGACCAAAAACAAGGAAAATATTAGCAGCAAAAGATGTTATCACAAGCAGAAACTATTAAGTCTGCTTTCTGAGTGTAAGGGATAACATTTTTAGGAGACTATTTAGGATTATCTTTTATTTTCAGGGAGCAAATGTGTGAGAATGAGCCATGGAATAGTGCTCACAGAGATGTGATTATGTGGTCTACACTATGCCACAACAGAAGGATAAAGGATGTTTTTTCATTAATGCATAACTTTATGTAACTTGCTGATTTACATAAGAAAATATATGTTGCTTTCATAACAGAGTAGAAACCCCATATAGCCATAAACTGTATTCGAAGGTCAGATTACGGCAACCCTCGCAGGTATCTGATGAGTCTGGTTGCTTGTTGAAACTTGCAGCCTCTGGACATATGCCGTTAATCCCGTCACGATCTCAAATACTGTGCAGTTGTAAAAGCTTTTCTTCCAATCATAGTGCCTCTGTTAGAGAGATATTAACTTTCTGTGCAATAATACGAAGTATTATGTTGTTTAATTATTATGAAATGTCATTTATTTTAATTCCTATAAAATGTCATCATATTTGAGAATTACAACAGGGTTTGAATAATATTTACAGACAAAATTGAAATTTCTATTTCACCATAAAATATTTGTTTTAACTGCTATTATACTATCTCAGTATCAAAGTGAAAAACTACCTTGTCTGTATTGCTATGCTTGATTACAGATCTGTATGTATTTGCAAAGTTTGTTGCTAGTGGGCAGTTGTCAACAGAAGAATATAAAAAAGAAATATAGTATACAACAACTTTCTCAGATAATTCTCCTTATAAGATCTACTGTTAGAAAGTGAAATCTAGCTGAAAATTAATTGACTATTTATTAGAGATACATATCTTCATTTAGATTTCTGTATTGGAGGATTTGTGTTCCATACCTTCAACAGGAAGATAGAAAAATAAATCACACTATTTTCAGAACATTTTGGTTTTATTGTTCTGAGAATTATCAGCATTATTTGTAGGAAGTATTCCCATTGATTTATTAAATTATTCTACAAATAATGTTTTACAGAGCAATAAAATCATACAGCTTAGCTCTAAGGTGACCTTCATCTGAAATGTGCATATGAAAATGCGTGGTTCATGTAAGGATCACCATTATTGTTTAGCTGCATGAGATAATCATTTCCATTTCCAACAAATATTTCTGGTCTGCTCAAAGAATTTGCCCAATACTGTTTCATCCAGCTTTAACTGGCAGCAAAACCAAAAATCTAAACCATTCAAAGTCTTATGGCTTTAATAATTTGATGATAAAATATTGAAACAGCTAAAAGAAAATTTCATCTAACTGACATTATCTTTCTGAAACTTCCTTCTAATACAGTTCCTTTTACTTTATTTTTTTCAGTACTTCTAATTTTTTTGCTGGCCATTTTGTGGCTTGATGACATTTATGTGAATTTTTACATCACTACAGAACAACAAAATTTACGATCATCATTAACATTGTGAATTCCACTGTAATCCACTCCTCTTTTCATAATTCACTGCTTAGATTACTATTTTGTGAGGGTGAATAAAATACTAAGTCATAAAAAAGAATTATGTTATGGGTCTAGAAAATGTAAATCATTAGGCCTGGTGTTGTAGAGATTAAGAATGGAGAAGTGACTGGAGTTTGAATGTTATGCAAAAAATGAGAAAGGAAAAAAAGTGAGAAAAAGCAAGAAACACGTAGAGTAGGATACATCCTCAAATGATTCCCGTTGAGCAGTATTCCATATCTATTGCTGTGTTCAGAACAATAGTATCTGTCATTATGGGGATACACTTTACATGCAACTTTACTTTCCCCGAGGCAAATTGCATAGGTTGGTAAAGTTGTATATTGTGTGTTTTATGCTTTATTATTTGGAATTGCAAAGATCAGAGTTGCTTCTATCGGTTGCACAGGCATAAAGTATGAATTACTTCATCAGCTTTGGAGAAATTCTGATAGGGATTATTCTGAAGCCTTTGTTTTCCCCCTTTAGAAAATGCTGATTGATTGAGACTACATGTGGTAACTAGTAATTTATTTTTTACAGTGCTTGTTATTTCAAAGACCTTTACAAACAACCCTTGCAGTGCAGGGAAATGATAACCACTTTTTGAAAAGCATTTCTTTCTTTTTTTTTTTTTCTTCTTGATGGAGGCAGTGAGGACTCTGAATTTGTTTACAGGCTTGCCATTAATCAGGACTAAAATCTGAACTAATGATATGTTGTACAGAATGAAAGTTCCTCAAATTTTAGAAAGGAGACTGTTAGAAATATCAAATGTTAGAAAAATAATTTTTAGAGTTTAGAACCATAATATATATTTTTTTCACTTTATTGAATGCATCAAAATAATTTGTCTTCAATAAGTTTAATTTTAAGATCTCTATGCTTTTAGTACTGTATTTCCACTTGGAAGTGGATATTAATATTCATGTATTCATGTATGACCCTCTTTTTTTTTTTTTTTTTCAGATTGCATACACTTTTGGTGTTTGGCTAGTTTTCCAACAATGGGGTAGCAGTTTTCTAGCTCCCTTGTTTAAGAGAAGATGTGGTCACTTCTCATGAAAAATAACTTCTATGATTTATGCTATATGGAGATAAAATTTAACATTGGATTAACTTGAATTTCCAATGCAAAGAATCTTCTTTTAGAATTTAATGTGAAGATGCTAGCAACATTGGTGAAAATACAAGAAATAAAAAACAAATGCCCCAAAACATTGGAAAAGTTAAATTCTGAAGAAACTGAAATCTCTTTCCATTCATTCTCAGAACAAATTCTCAAGCAGTTCCTAGTTAGTATGTTGCATAGCTTTGGTATACACATAAAATCATACAGAAGCTTGCCAACTGCCTGTACTGTAAACATCTTCGTTCATTCTTCAGCAGAAGTGAAACTCAAATCCTGGTGTTCTTCTTCTGGGGAGGAGTTTGATTCTGTAAAGTGACTAAAAAACTGTGCTGCACAAGTAGGCAATGAACCTTGTTCCCATCTTCCAGTTTTCCTCTGTACTCATTCATCTTTCTCCCTCTGTAAGTAGAAATGAATTTGGAATATAGTCCACAGATTGCTTTCGAGCAAAAGCCCACTTTTTGAATAAGACAAACAAGAGCTGGCTTGTGCAGGCTACAGGGTACGAAAGTAAGAAGCAGCAGCTATTTGAGCAGTGCAGGCTAGAGAAGATCTCTTTATCAAATTAAATATGGATATAGCTCTACTTACAAATGCAGTAAGAACCTGCCACTATTTGTGTAAACTGGTTTGCAAATGATATCACCATCATTTCATTTGATACTAAAATGAGGTATATTTTATAGTGTTTTGAAGTACAGCAGGATTTAGTAGAAAGTAATCATGCTGCAATCAACACAGTGCGTAAGAGAATGCCCCAGCCAACATGACACAGGAAAAAGTTGAACACCAACTAATAAAAATAGTCAAGCAACTATAAACTGTAAAGAAGAAGAAAAAAAAAATGGCAAAATACTTCTGTACTGGCATTATTTTCTCTGTGGACCCAGACACTAAAGTAATTACAGAGAGGGAAAATTCTATTAAGCAAAGAATTGTCTTGTGCACTCTGATATTGCAGAAACCTGCATATTTTATAGTTTTGGCATGCTCATAATTTAAGCCCCTCATTCTCTTCTTGTAATCTTGTTAAGCCTTATGTGCTCATCTTCCACTTTTAATTCATTCAATTTGGGTTATTGCATAATGGCAACAAATAGATAACAAATAATGTGGAATTGCACCCATTATAATTTGTTCCCGTTTTACATATTTAGGGCCTTCTAGTGTCTGACTCTTTGCCAGGAGTAAATTCACTGCTCTTGGTTTGTTTAATTTATTTATTTTTTTCCTGCCTTTTTTTTTTTTTTTTTTGCAAGTATTTAAACAAGGATTATGCACATTTACTTATAGGATTTACTTTACCTTTCAGAACTTCCATTTTTGGTTAGAGTTGACCTATCTCTTATAGGTAATCATGATCTGTAGTGGGTTGTTTAGGCTTAGATTCAACATGCTTCATCTTAGCTTTCTTGTTATTCTGAAATAAATTTGGGGATGAAGTGCAGTTACTAACTTCTTTTATTGTTGTCCATTCCACTTGGAGGTGACCTTTACTAACTCAAATGTAAGTCTACCTATTAGCAAACAAGATTTTAAAATTAGTACCAGCAAGGATAGTTGATACAAGTTTTCTGCTTGCAGCACCCATGTTACTATCCCCTAATTATAGTTCTTCACAGACAGCCTGGATGTTTCCTGACTGTGCTGAGTCAACAGTGCTGCCATAATCTTAGATGTCCCAGAAGTAAACTATGTTCTTACATTTGATGGAAAATGTTGTGTGAAGAGGTTTCTTAAATCCAGCTCTTCTCTGGAGATTTGGGACATACCAGAAGGCTGTAGGAAGCAGCCTATAGCTGGTCATGTCCACATTGTGGTCCATGAACCCCTTTAAAATGTAGATGACCATCTACTTTCCTTCAGAAACTGGGAGTGAAGCAGGGATAGATGGGAGAAAGAAGCTGAAGGGGGAAATCATGGTTTTCTTCTAAAAATTATGGATTCTTAGCCAGATTTTCTTTTATTTAGAAGACTAGAATTTAGAATGCAAATTGAAATAGTGAGAGGCAGAGGTTTTCTATCTTGTATGAAGCAATTCAAACTCAGTTTTCTAAGGCCAGTGCAGAAAGAATGCTAAGGTCATTGGGACTAAAAGAGAAAGAGCACAATTACAAACATTACCAATGATCCTGTTCATTAGACAGAGGGAGATCAGATAAATGCACATTGCAGCTGTATTAATTTAAAGGAAGGAGAAATATGGGGAGCATGAACTTGGAAAACTGTCTACATACAAACTGATTGAAAGAAGGCTAAAGGTTATGGGATTAGCAGAGTTAGCTTAAAACAAAAATGATTGACAGACACTGTGTAGGTTATGTGAACTGATAATACATTATTCCCAAAGCATTTTGGCCCTTGGAATCTAAGAACCATAGAAAAGTTGTCAAAGTTAGAATTACAATTCCCATATACCTGTAAGGAAGTTGAAAAAGAGAATCTGGACAATGCAGCTCAGGTACAGTGCCCAAGTCTTTTGAGGACTTTTATACCTTAGTCAAGATTAGGAAAAGGTGGAAACTTGAGAAATGATCAGGAATTTAAATACTGCATATATAACTCATAACGTATGTTGAGACATCCTTTTGGATTGGATGATCTTAGAGGTCACTTCCAGCCTAAATGATTCTGTGACCATCTTTTAAGAACATGTTTTTGTAAAATGATAGTAAACTTTTATAATTCTGCTAGCAGAAATCACAAAGGGAATAGAACAAATGAGATGCATTTTTTTTCTTCTCAGCCTAATTCAATGTGACTGGCATAGTGATCTCCTTAGTCATAGTCTCCTTTCTGCCATAGTTTTACCAGACAAACTATTTCTAGATTTATTACTTTTCACATTCTAGCTCTGCTGTGTTGTTACATTATTTGCCTTGTAAAGCACCTGCAAAGACCCACAGTTATGAAGCAGTATTTATTGTCTTCTGGGGCAAGTGGGGAACAAGTAGGAACTGAGGTCAACATAACCCATTCAGGTCAAGCGGTTTGGCTTCTACAATCCCTCAGCACTATCATCCTTCCTGCTTTCTCTACAGCTAACAACATCTCATAAAATACCAGTGGTTTTGGTGTCAAGAAATGAGTAGAAACAAATCCAGAAGATAAAATCTTTTCCTGTTTAATCTGAACAAATGTTCTAAATATTGTTCAATTTCTGCAGGAGTTACTTTAATTTATTTTCCAGTTGACCTTAACAACAGTCCCTTAGGATGTGTGGGCAGATCCTTGCTGACTAGAATCTAATGCATCAGTGTTCAACAAGAACCTGATGCACAGAAGCTATTGCCAGGCTGTATTTTGCTATCCCTTTTTATTACAAGTCTGTTTGTGAGTGGCAGCATCCTGTTCCACATATTTAGTAACTCTTCTCAAACCCCACAAATGCCTAAGAAGCGACAAGAAAAAAGCCAGCTGCAATAATTCTGGAAAGATCAAATGGATAGAAATTTCAGGCAGGAATAAATTGGAAAGACTTCCTGCATGATCTGATCACTCTTTTTACATATTGATATTCTTTTTTTTTTTATTATTATTGTTAAAGGCAGAGAGATTCAACATAGAAAATAGAATTTCATCATGGCACTCTAAAAGTATTAATATGTGAGAGGTTTGTGAGTAAGTCGGTCTTTCAGCAATGTGCAGTTTTTTCTGTATGCCTATCTTAAACCCAAACTAGCTGTGGTACCCATGTTAAAACAGAAGTCTATTATGTGTGAAACACCAGCTGTTGGTATTTGGTAAGTGCACGGGGAAATTTGAATGATTTGTAAAATCTCTCCAGCGAGTTACAGCAACAGATAGGAGCGCAAGGGCACTTCTGAATGAAAATGCAAATGTCTTATTATTTTTAATGGCAACTAACAGAGCTCTAGTTTCTTTTACCTCCAATGGTAAATGCAACTTTAATTAAACAGAGCTGTAAATTAGCTTCTGGCATTTTCCATCCTAGACAGCTGTAATGCTCAGAGCCACAGCAATGACAGTTGGGGAAGAAAATGTTCAAGTAATGTGGTAAACTGCAGGGGGCAGTTCTCTTTGTCCAAACCATTTATGCAAAACAAAACAACAACAACAAAAATTCACCAGGCTAATGTCAAACAAAGTTCAAAGGAAATGTATTTTCTTCTTCCCTGAAAAAAATCTTGTCTGAATTTTTTTTTCCTGTATCTAGTCAGTGTTTGCCATATTTGCCATATACTCCATCATATCCAATGTCAAAGTATGTCTATTTACTACATTTATAGAACAAATAAGAAAAGTAATTTCTCCTACCTTGAGGTATTGTACATTCTTGAAGAGAATTAATTAAAAAGTAGCTAAAACACAGTTTTTTTATTATTTTAAAATACCTTTGCAGAAAAAAACAAAAAACAAAAAACAAAAAAACCTTCCTACACAGTAGCATGAAGTGCTAAATACCCCCAGTTTGTTCATACTCTTTTAGAGAGGAATTTTTGCTTTGAGTTGATGGGACTGTATTACATAAATAGTGATTTTGCATTAGTAGTTTTGTTTTTGTCTCAAGTGGCTGTTGGAAAATTAGAGATGATACTTCAAATGTTAGTCTGTAATACCAGTAAAACAGTACAATGGTTTCAAAACTGTGACTTCAGTTTCTGATTGGTAGTGAATATGACAAAAATGGTATGGTTGCATGGATATCTTTGATAACTGCCATATTGGAGAAGTCATTTATTGGGCCAGAGTTTTCACGTTTGTCTTTCCTCTGGTTCAGAGAAGTTGTGTGCTGTTGCTTGTCTGTGGTTTATGCCTCTCTGTTTTCATAAATTAGTTTGTGCAATCTGTCCCTCTGACCTCAGGAACAACTCTCCTTCTGTTTTTGTGAGGCATCTGAGCACTGATGCTGGGACTGAAAGACTTACTAGAGCTGATAATTGATAACTTGCCCTCTAAGTAAACATAAGCTGTGGATAACGTTGAGTTGAATGGGTAATTTCTTTTGTATCACAGCAACACACACACCACTACACAGTAAGAGGAGAGGGAAACTTGTAAATTGCTCATGGGTTAGAAGGAAATGTTGTTTGTTTGTTTGTTTGTTTGTTTGTTTGTTTTTCTGCATGTAAGACTGGCAAATTGTTAAGGATTTCTTGCACCAAGTGTGAGAAGGAGACTGTGATGTGTTCATGTTAGTTTCTCCTGTAGTTCTAACCCCATAACATCAAAACAAAAATTTAGAGCACTTATGTATAGGTGGGAGGAAGGGATAACATATTAAGATTATAAATTGCTTATGTATATGTAGCAAGGGAGAAGAAAAGATTTAAAGGACAAAGATGGACGGGACTACTTGAGGCACTTAGCTCAAGTCCCCTTCCCTATTCTCAGGTTACCACATAATATGTTCCTAAACATTTTCTTCCCCCTCATCACAGGCAATAAAATGCTTTTCAAATGCACTGTGACAAGCTTGACTGTAATTTGTCAACAATACTAAAGCAGGAGAGATCCGACATTCAAACAGCAGTTCAGTGTCCTGCAAGTGTTACCTTCAAGGTAAAAGAGATGGATGGGTAAGGTTTTTAAACGAAAGCCTTCCTTTCCACTCCAGGATCGCTTATACGCTGCTGTTTTCTCTCAGTCATAAAGAGTGGAAGTGTTTCCTACCTATTTTAAATTGCATTTTAAAATTTTCCTCTATGAAGGCCTGGAAGACATCCATGGTTATTACAAGAAACATTTATACCAGTGTGACCATAGACCATTATGTCTTGTAAAAGAAATAATTCTTCTCTCATCTTAAGATTTACTCCTGCCCCTACAGTATTTGTAGACTTCCTCAGGTTCCCTTTCAAGTTTCATTTCTGTAGACTAAACAATCCAGGTTCTTTTAATGTATTTTTCAATAAAAGAAAAAATTCTCCAGTCACCTAATCATTGTATTTGTCCTGCTATGCAACCCATTCCAATTTAAATTCACATTTCTTAAATAAAACAGAACCAAAAATATATGCAATATTTTGAGGGTTTTTACATTTTTTTTTTTACAATTTGGAAACTGATTCTGAGCTGATTAGCTTCAGTACAATAAGGCTTTTTGTCCTTCTTGTATTTGTTAAATTACAGTATTACATCTAATTCTTTTCCTGGCATTTCATGTCATAAACAAAGGAATCACAAAAGCATTTATTTCACAATCTTCCTCTGGTGTTCTTTTTTTTTTTTAATTATTATTATTATTTTTTTCTTATTAATAATTCTAATAATTCAAACAAGCAATTTGGTCTTGACTTTGGTAAAAGATGTCATCATGATGCCACCACCACCAAAGAGTATATTATAGAGATGAAGATAAATGTACTATGAGTACAAATATGTTATATGTATTGTCCACTGTTAAATATTACAAGTAACTTTGGAAATAAAGATCAAGAATTCATATAACTATAAAATGTCATAAATATTGCATATAAACATAGCTGAAAATACTGTAATAAGATATATCTATTAATTAAATGTTATCGAAATAAGCATGATATTAATAAAACGTTTAAGTAAAAAAAACTATAAAGCTCCTATATCAATTGTTTTCTAGTGATCTGATATTGCTTGTGGATTTAAGTACATTGCCTGTGGCTATCCTGCAGCTTTCGAAGAAAATACCCAGGGATTAGAAGAATGACTGTACAATGTGCCTTGATTGAGCAAGACTGAACAAGCAAGGATGGAACAAGAAATGGCAGGAATTTGATGACAGTAGGCATATAATTTTTTATTATACTTATTATTTGTCTTGCCAGTTTAAAAGGCAACAGGAAAAGAAAAGCCAATCCTCAAGGCAATATAATGGAAGCATAAGGTAAGCATTTATTCATACTCATTTCTGAAAGGACAAGTAACACAAAACACAACGCAGTTACAACAACTGTTAGAGAAAATGACGTATATATGGAAGATAAGATGCAAATTCCTGGCTTAGGCTTTGATCATGTTTCCTTTGGGATCAACAGTTTGTTTGATGATACAGATACAAGTGGAAATGGGAGGGAGATCTAAAATATGTTCAGCTATTTAGCATTTGCTAGTCATGACAACTGATTTCTTACTGCTACTGACAGGAATGCTATTAAAGATATTGGTAACACTTTCCCTTTATTCCCCTGTCAAATACTGAACTTGCCTGTTTGAGCATTTCATTTGATCATGGTTGTTTGATTCCCTTGGCCTGAGATTATCTGCCTATAGAAATTAATATGAAAAAATCTAATCTTTATTTTTCAGAAAAATATACCTCTGAATATGCAAAGAGAGAGAAATTTTCTATAGAGGGTGACTAGAAGACTGTTTAGACTGTCAAAGTTCTATTCTGAGTAACACACAAGTAGGATTCAACTAATTCATAGGCTTTGTGTCGATCTTTTGTGCGGAGCTGAATTTTACCCAGGCAGCGGATTTCTTCTGTAGAAAGAATCAAGAGCAACAGCATAGTTTAATACTAAAAACCAAATTCAGACGTGATACAAGCAGTGGAACTTCCCTAGTAAAATTCCAGTGGCTGAAATATCGGGTTTGAATTTAGTCCTAAGCATTTGAACTGCAGTCTTTCTGGTGTTGCATCCTTCATGAAATTTTCTGGTGGTGGTGTGTTTCATCTTCAGTCAGTTTTATAAAAAAAATCCAGGAGTGCTAATTAGCTGAAGGTAATGGCAACAGAAAGTGTGACAAACAGCTGAAATATAGTCTGAAAATTTCAAAAAATATTTAATAAATTACTGTACATAGCCAAATCAAATCAGTCACTATAATAAACCAATGACAGTGCAGTGCACTGATGGATAGAAAATACCAAGCACAAAATATCACCAGTGAATAACTAGCTATCAATGTACCACAGACCATAACTCACCTTCCTGAGAAAGCAGTTATGATAGAACATAATATAATAAAGTCATTCAGCAGGTGCCATTATAATGAGGAAAACTAACTCAAGTCTATGCAGCCAGTGCGACTTCTATCCCTTTTTAGAGGCAACTGCTTCTTATTCTGACTGCAGCCCTTTAAATGAAGTTTCCCTTCATTTCTGGGGACTATGCCTGTTGAAACCCAAATTATGCAAAAGCTTGTAACAGCAGTAGAATTTGTTCCATGCGTCTCTTGCAAATTTTAAGATAATTTGACTTCTAACATTGTACTTTTTTCTAGTTTGATAAATAACTCTTCTTCAGTATTTCTAATTATCAGAATCAAATGCTAGCCATGCTCCATTCACCATTTGTTTCACCTATTTGTTATGCTGTTATTTGCTTTTTTTCGTGTACATCATAAAAAAGTAATTTTGGGAAATTGATTCATTAATAATTGTAATCATAATGCTGTAACTTTAATTTCTTCAGAACTGAATGAATAGCTGCTGTATTACTTTTTAATTTACAAGCTGGAAATCTAGTGAGCACAAAGAGGTAAAATGTTTTTTATAGCTCAGAAATGGGCTCTGAATGTGTATGGATACAATAGTAATGGTGAAGAAAGGATTAATAAATCATGTGACATGTAATAAAATTAAATTTAGTCTGAGGATGGTAAAGTATATGCGACATGTCTAAGGATGCAGTCTTGCAAGCTGCTACCACTCAGGCAGTATCAATTGAGTCAATAGCACAGCAAAACCAGGTGTCTCACACTTTCATTAATAGCAAGACAGAATAAAAGTGGCTAATGTGCAGTGCTGTTTTTTGTGCTGTCTGTTACACCTAGCACACCCCTCATATACAACAGGGAGGTACAGAGCAGGTCACATTTTCAGTAGGAGACCAAAGGGAGCACATGAGATAAACCACTCCTGTGCTGGAAGCTTCAGGCCAACAAGGTAAGTCTGTGGTTTGTTTGGCCCTTTTCATATTACCCTTACTTAACGTCTGGGGATTTACTATAAAAAAAAACAAACTGTCACTGATAAAGCTTGGAACATTTGTATCGGCTCTGAACAACTTGAGCTGGCTGAATTCAGTGCAGTGTGATTCATTTAAAAACAAAATGCAGATCGGACAGTGCTCACCAGCTGTCTGTGGAAATATTTTCACATAGTCTAAATAAGATTTGTAGCATTTTTGAATCTCATACAGAGACAGCCAGTGGCATTGCTGTGAAGGGCAACTTCCAGCTGTGGTGTTCCTTCTCACTGAGCTGCTCAGCAGCTCTTGGAGGCACGAGGTGTAAACCAGCAGTGCTGTCATGCTGCTGGGCATCACCAGGCACGACGGGCAGTGCTTGCCTTGTACGTGACTTCCAGACACTGTCATGGCTTGGGGGCACCCAGTATTCACTGTTTCACAAGCTAGCACTGAAAATGTTGGAATGTAGTTGAAACAAGTGGCTGGTTCATGAGAGCAATGGAAGAGGCTGCTAAACATTAACTGCTCCAGCTAAGAGTATAGTTGAGGTTGTGAGAATTGACATGGTGTGTCTTGGGTTATGTTATAGATAAAGAATTGTAAAGACATTCTTCACTATGTGCTTGGCCTTGCTGAAATTCAAAGCTCCTGAGTCCTTACTGGATTTGTACTGTTTTGTTTTGTTCTGGATGTAGTAATTATCCTAAATAATGATTATTCCGAGTGGTTATTTTGGCAGCTTTGATTATGTGCCAGCTTCCACAAAATTTCTGTGCAATTTTTTGATTTGGTGCAGTGAGTGTCCTCACAGCCAATAATGACTTCTTCACTGAAATTAATTTCTGTCACTTTTGCAGGAATTACATTTCTTTAATTAATCCTAGAAATCTGCCTGTGATGGAATTTCTCTACATAAGAGAAATGTTTCTTCTCACTTTAGTACACTCTTCCTGTATTTTTCACCCATTCAGACTTTTAAAAGTGTATACTTTTGGTCCTGAAGTTCAATAGAAGAGAAGGCATGGCTAGTGTAGGGTATTTTGCTATGCTCAACAACTTAAAAATTGTCACTCTTCCACCTGGACAGTACTGATTTACTGATCAATGGGCCATCATCTTGCCTTTGTATAAAGCAATTGCTCTTGGCTCCTGCTGAATTACTGAAGGAGCTGTAAAACAGACTGCTGCACAGAGTACAAGTTTCTACCACTCAAAACTCTGTGAGAGCTACTGAATTGTATTAGGGCTCCTGGCTCCTGATGAGCTGCTGAGGCAGATGACCTATTGCTCCAAACAAGGACAATTTGCTAGCTTGGGACTGTACAAATCAGTAGCCTCCCCTGAGCTGAGCTGCGCTGCTCTAAAATACTGTGTTCCCACTTCTTTCAGCTTTGATTTCCATTATGGGAGCACCACTGAGCAGCCAGGCTAAAAGGATTCACACAAACCTTATGCCCTCTTTGTATTTCCACTGAAACTCAAAGTAGATCTTAAGTAGTGCGTGGTTAATCAATTTACTTAAATCAATTGTCTGTGTGGCTGGTGTCTGGGATAGAGAAATTGTTAGCATCTTGGAAACAGGAACAGAGAAATCCTATTCTATTTGCTGCTGAATGACTCCTTACGGCAGTGTGGAAACATGATGTTCTGCAGGTTTCAAACCCTTTCCAAACCTTTCAATTAGACCTGTAGTGTTCATGCCACTTTGGCTCTTGAGTATATATTTATTGGATGTGCAAATCATTCGTTCATCATCTAAGCGTCCACAAAGTGCAGTTGTTCTCTTTACTAAAACCAAGAAGACATGATGTTTATAATACAGCAAGAAACAATTCAAGGACAAAATTCAACAGAATATTTTGCTCTTCTCTCCTTCCTCTTTGTTATGCAAGCAGCTTCCAATTGTGCTCATGCACCCTGCTAGTCTATTCAAGCGCAAGCTGCCTTGGGTATATATTCTTGCTCTGGTATTTTGCATTCCTAAATTGTAACAGGCATCAAGAATACAAAATGTTGCCTTCTACTTCTTTTGCTGCACTGATTGCACCCAATCCATTGTTTTATTTTTATTTTTATTTTTTTATTTTTATTTTTTATTTTTATTTTTATTTTTTATTTTTATTTTTATTTTTTGTCTACCAAAGTTAATGATATTATATTTTATTATTCATCTTGACAAATTCTCTAGTGCTCTGGGCACACACCCCTCCTCATCTTTCCTTAGGGTTGGAGTTAAAAATGGTCGTGTCTTGCTTCCTCCCCACCCCTGAAGTTTGTAGTTAACTCTTGCAAGCAGTGTGTTTCCTTTTGTGTGTGCATCTTACAATTTGATGTATAGCTTGTAAGGTCTTCAAGATATTAGAAGTCAACAAGTAAGTCAATTAAAGAGAAGTTTCATTAACTGAATAGGAACAGAGGTGTGCATTGGGTAACTTATTCCTCATTATAGGAGAAAGAGTATGACCTTTACAACACTTAAGCTTCAAACAGTGAATAGGTAGATGATGTGGAAGGTTATATTTCAATGAAGCTAGTCTGAGCTGTTCGGAGTTAGTTGTCATGCAAAGCTTAATGTTAAATGTATCAATAAGCTAAAGCTCAGATCTTTGTCATACAAAACAATGAGTGATAAATTCTAACAATTTAGTTCGTTTAAATAATAGATTTGTTATAAGATATTCCGTATTTAGCTTTATTTAGCTTTTGAAATTGTTTTACTTGGCTGGGTAGTGAAGATTTGTAGAACTTCACTGCTAGAATTGTGCTTCAAATTATCTTGTTCTCGTGGTATTAAATAGAGGCTCAGTTAAACACAGGTAATCAACAAGATTGTTTTTCCTGAACTAGTCCTTGGTGGCTAAATGAGTTGTGATTACTGACCTACAGTGAAACAAATACCTACAAATGACACAGGCCCCCAGCAAAACTGTGGGAAAACACAGTCTCATTCTCTGTGGGCATTTTCTCATTGTGTATTTGTATTTGACATATCTGCCAGTAATATAATGTTTTACAGTGGTGATAACAAAAGGCACTCACACTGGGCACTGATGATCATCATAAGTTTTAACAGATCTGCCTTTCTCAACAGCTCTGCTCTTCTATTTTCCTATGTGTTCTTTTACAATAGTCAATATAAACCCTGAAGACTCCCTACAAATATAATAACTATGGACTATTTAAATAGCAGTTGAGCTGTTTAATCTTTCTTTTCTCCATTTGTACCTTTTGGAGAAGGCCAATGAAAAATGTGCACCACTTATATCAACCTATTTAGAAGACTTTGAAAGTAGGTAGCCTTTCTTCTGTGTGGTAGTGTATCCTTATTTTCTGCCTTAAACCTTATTCTTTGAGCTGGCTCACCAAAGAGTCCATCAGCTTCAGTTGTCTTGGCTTCTTTCTTGACCTGCATTAGCCTCATGTTCAATAATTAGGTCTTTCAAATTTCATCCAGATTTGAAAGAGAATAATTTTAAAAGGAAGAAATCAAAAGGCAAACACTTAAACTGTCTGAGGATTTAATGCAGTTCTCAAAAGCTTCATACTTTTAAAAACCTCTCTAACATTCAAGATTTTTTTTTTTTTTTTTCAGAATGTGAATAAGGCTAACAAATACAGAGCTGGCAATAATTTAGAAAAGCCCAACCCTCATCTACATTTCTGTAGAATTACTCTAATAGGTATAGAAACATATTTTTTTCTCTTGAATGTGAGAACTTACAGGAAGTGACCTCTAGTTAATTTGAAACTTCTGCTACAAATCTTAAAACCTTTGATGCGGACTTTGATGCAGACCTGTCTCTACCTCTCGCTGTCTGATTTTCACAATGAAAGCATGTGCGTCACTCAGCACTGATCTCAACTGTAATAAAGAATGTTAAGAAAAATCTGTAATGTGAATCCAATCTAAGTTTGACTTCAAACAATCATCTCCATTTTCACTCTGTACCTATAGATTTCACTGTAACATATCTTACAATGTTTCACTCAAGTATACCTCAGAGAATCTTTTTTCCTAACTCTTCCCAAATCGTACACTAATTCTGGAAATTACTTGTCTATGGAAGACTTTATTTTTTCCTCCAGTAGATCCACAGAAGATTGCTAGGGCTAGTTCTGACAAAGACCAATGCTTCTCCTGTCAGCTACAGAACTCTATTTATTTGCTGGGTCTGAAAGCATGTTGGTCCATCTCACTTTGTACCTTGACTGTATTTACTGTGAACAGGAGTTGACAGAATATAGCAAACTAAATAAGACTTTAATTTCAGTTGCAATATGTTATATATATAAAAAAAAAGGATTTGTAGCTGCAGATTTTTGGTTAGGAAATAATATTTAAACAGCAACTCTTCTAGTTGTAGCTCCAAAATTAAGCCCATTTAGAGTACATTTATTCTAAATAGAAAATGTCTTGTAGATGCAATTGTTTTGTTGCATAAAATCACATCCAAATTATTGTTATTCTGGGTGTAAAGTACTTTATATAACTGCAGTTGTGTAATGAAGTGAAGATTAGTATACTGCACATATGAGGCTTGTACTGTAATTGTAAAGAAAAATGACTTTCCGTGCATTCAGCCTAACATTTTCTAACAGGGTCATTTGCATTTATGTAGTCGAACCCAAACTGTAAAGGTTTTAGCATTTTGGAAAATGTGAACCTGAAACTAAAACAGTGAAGTTGGTTGAGATTTATATCTGGGCAGTCCAAAATCCAGAGTGCCAGGAAAATGAAGTGGTTTTTTTTGTTTGTTTGGTTTTTTTCTTTTTGTTTTTGTTTTTTTATTTTGTTTTGTTTTGTTTTGTTTTAACTGGAAGTACCACAATTCTAAATGGAAAAGACAGAAAGCAGAAGGTTGAAAAAAGATTTCATAGTAGCATTTTCTAGGTAAGATGAATGTATGGCATAGTTCAGGAATACATAACGGGGGGCTAATTTTCTGAGTGTTAGAGTAGGTAGAATTATTTAGCATGTTCTATGTAGCAGAAAAATATTTTAAACTGGGATTGAGCTGTTTCTCTTACAGAATATGTATTCACTGATGATCTATCAGTTCACCCATCATTAAGTTGTACAATTCACATGTCAGTCACAAGTAAATTCCAGATAACTGTTGTTTGTTAATTACTCTAATTTACTTTTTAAATGAAGAGATGAGAGAACAGGCAAGACACTGAAGATAAGAACTTCAAAATAAACCCCACATCATGCACAGTGATATATTGATGTTTACTACCTGTATATCAATTTAAACATGAATAAATACTGAGGTTAGCTTAGGAATAGTCCAAGTGAAATATCATTAAACTGATGTAGGTAGAAGAACACGAATCAACCTAACGAAAAGAAAGGGCAGGAAAGCAGCTGGAATAGAACAAATGTAGAATACAGAAAGAAAGGTACAGTTATAGTTAACCTGTTAAAACTGATTAGCATTGGACTAATTCCACTCCCAAAGAAGTCAGTGGGAATTTCACATGTGATTTCAGCAGGAACAATTGGGTGAAATGAGTCAAAAGCTTTACTTAGACAGTACTATACTAAATCCTAAAATAATTTGAACTCTCAGTGATAGACTGGTTAGATTTTACATACAGTTCTTTGTTAAAAATTTGCCTTATTCTTTTAGAAGAACGAGTCTATAGTTGACAGAAACCTTATGACAGCCCTAAAAGACAATATAGACAGTACAATCATGCCTTTGTTCCTGCACTGTACGTACAGAGAATGTTTGCTCCTGGGATTGTTCTGAAGACATAGAAAATAATGTTAGTGTCACTACAGAGAACTGGGCTCGACTGCTGAAATGCATCTAAAATGGCTTTTCCACTGGCAAAATCCATTTTGGGCTGTACTTTTTTTCAGTCATGTAATCAAACAAGCTGGTTTCTGAACAAATAAATGTGATCAAAAAGGTTGGTTTCATCCTGGTAAAACCAGAAAGAAAATCAAGTGTTCTTTTTTTTTTTTTTTTTTTTTTTTTTTATGTACTTATTTGAGTCAATTCTGAACCTATGGCTCAGCAGTGAGTAAATGGCTCCGAGTTATAGAGGTGATTTTGCCTATTACGTGAGTGACAAAATCAAAGGAATGTCAGTATTGTTCTGCAAGAATAGAGTTGTTAGCACTATTCAAATTCCAATTTGGGTAATTATTTTCTCCTTACCTAACTTCACCTGCAGTTCCAAATGGATTCAATCTTCAATTTCTATTATAAACTATTGTGTAAAATCACTATAGCCCCTGCAATTCACCCTAGAACTAACTATAATTTATGGGTGTCTCAAAAGATTCTTGTATGATATACATTCAATTTGTAAGTCCTTTGAGATCCTTGTGAAGTGATATGTGTGTATGAATATATAACATCACTTTCATAGGTTAGATAAAATAGGGAAAGTGATTTCTAGCTAATGCAAGTCAAATGTTATAAAATTAGCTAAAACTTTGACAGGAGGGAAGAGATCAATGTATTACTTTTTAGTTCTTTTGTTCTCTACTTTCACAGCTCTACCAGTTACTTGATCAGTACCTTTTGTGTAGATGGAGGGAGGAGATAGAAGGGAGAGAAAAAGCTTGGCTAAAGAGAGAAATTCTGGTGTAGCTTAATCCTAAACTGAATGAGATGCAACTCTGATGAAGTCAAAGGAGCACTAGGCCCATGTTCCTTCCATAACAAGACACATCCCTCCTTGGTATCCTCTTGCCTCTCACGGCAGCAATAGTACTGCTATATTTTTTTCCCTGATGCTATTCTGGGTGTTAGTACAATAAAGGATATTCCAGAATCAAAAGCTGGAGCATTTGTTCCATTAGCTTTAAGACAGGGAAAGAAAGGGGGGAAAAAATCAGACACGTGTTCTGGGCTGCTGATGGAAAATATTGCTTTGACTTTGTTAATTACACCAGTGGTTTTAAAAGATTGTTTCATTCCAAAATATCTCTATAGACTAATTAGGAAACAGGATTCTTAGGCAATGCAAAATTACTTTCATTTTCTTTTTGTCCTAGTTATCAGCTATCTACTGTGGCTTATTTTTCAGTCTTGAGAAATGGTATTTTTCACTGACTCTCAATTTTTCCCACAAATAAAAGTTATTGCCAAGAGAAATACACAGACTCATGTCTGCAGAAATGAGTTTTTGCTATATTATTCCCAGATGCTTTTGCAATCCTCTTTTTTCATAGGCTTCTATGATTTGAATATATTCTTTATATAACTGCATACTTTATTTTGAATTTCTGTAATCCTTACTGTTCTTGCCTCCCCTCCCCTTTTTGTCAGTGCCATCTCTCCAGAATTTTTCATCTAAGACAGTATATCTGACTCTTACAGATCATTTGATACAGTTATCAACATGCCCTTGAACAATGAAAACTGTTTTGTAACTACTGGTGGTAAGTACTAATTATACTTAGCTCTGTCAGTATGAAAACCTGTATCACTAGGGAATTGTACTGATTTCAGACATTTGTGGTTTTGAAATTTTAATGCCAAGGATCCAAAACAGGATATCGAGAACCAGTTCTGTTATCCACTGCATAAAGATAGGCTGGAGATATTCATTACTGGAAACTTGATCCTGCTGAAATGCTTCAGCTTATTTGTTTTTGCATCTTTGTGTGTAAAGCACACATTCCTTCATCAGTATAGAATTTGTCAATATTTTATGGATTTTGTGTTTTTTTCCTCTTTCTTGAAAGAGTGTGGTCAATGACAGGCCCTTCTCTGGCCCCCACTGAAATCAATGGTAATATTGCCACTGGCTCGAAAATAAAAATCTCCCTATTTTTATGTACCTTAAAGGAGCAATAGTTCCTTTGATGACAAGTGTCTTAAATCAGACATACTAATTTCAACTCATATTCCCTCCAAACCAAGCAGAACAAAACCAAAAGATCAAATTTGGTGGTAAAAGACATTTTTACTGTAAAAACAGTAATTCTTATGAATGAATGGATTCAAATAGCACATTTGATGTTCTATGAAATATATGTCACCTTACCTATATGCATTGAAGAAGTGCTATATGCGTTAAAGAGGTCCTGTCATTTATTTCAAACTTGTTAGAAAACCAGTTTCTCTTTTTATATCATGCTACCTAGACAAAAAAAAAAAAAAAAAAGAGTGACACCTACTGGTTTTGGTGCTCCAGTTTGTCAGCAAACATAGATGTCTCACTGCCAGTGAATGCTAGTTTCAAAGATAGATTAGGAATTTGCACAAAAGTTATGCAAATTTTGTAAGAATTATAATGATACTCATTTTTAAGAGCTTTTAATATATGATACCAAATTCTCTCTTTCTATATTTGATCCACAGATTTGGATTTTTTTATATATATTTTTTTCCTATAAAACTAGAAAATTTTAGAAATCTCTGCTACTATATGCATGACTTGTTGTCTTTAAGTTTACATAATTTATGTCAATGGAATTATTCCTTTGGATCAGAGCATCTGTAGAAGCATCAGCTATTGAACAGTGTTCAATAGTTTCCATTACTTTCCCTGCGGAAGAATTTTTTTTCCCTAATCGCTTGTTTTCATCTTTTCAGATCATTATGAGTGTATACTGTGATTTCTAAACTGGCAATTTTACAGGTGCCAAAAGCAAAGGTTGTCTCATGGCTAAAGACCAATAAGATAGTGAGTACTGAACCAAGCATAATGCAATATCCTGTGTCCAGTATAGTTTAGTTACCTATTTAGGTCATTTTCCTTTGGGAGTAATTAGCACAATCAATAAACTGATTATCTCTAACAATGCCAGATATATGCCTGTGCTTTTATTTCATAGCCAACTTCAAACGTATTTCCCTCTTGAACTAAATTGTATGCTACTGAAATTTCTTTTTCATTTAAACAGTTTTCTCTGCATATTGACTCCCAAACAATCTATCTCCAATTTCTTTTATATTTCTTTTTTCAGCTGAACTAGATGGAGAACGATTGACCCTCAAATCTTTGTAGTCTTTTAAATATTGATAATACACCATGATCAAAAATATATTATGTGTCTGAAACAGTGAATAAACTCAGTGTTATAAAGAAGTGAATGTTTATTATAAAATGCAATCAAGTTACCATGGGACCAAATTGTAATCGTTGAACAATAATTATTTTATTGTGCTGCTTTACAGTGACCTTTGTAGAAATGTCCTAGGGAATTTGTGAAAAATGGCACATTTCACGGAGTATTGTTTGAACTATTGTATATAATTTAGTAGTTAATTGTACACATCCTACAGCATACTCTATGGAAAAAAACCACAATTCTCAAGAAAAATCATTTTTAAAATACTGTCTGTAGGACTTCTGCATTTCTGCAAAATTTGTTGACTTAATTCCTAATGAATTCAAGTGGCTTTCATATCGATATTGAACTTTCATAGAGAAAATATGCACTAGAGAGTAACGTGTATGACTTGCACTATTAGTGTACGTGAAGCATATAAAAATAAGACAAGATGTAATTACTTCATACTCTGTTGAAAAAGTGATTATTTGGGCAAAAAGACTTTCAATGGTTGAGAAAAAGATGATTCTCATAGATCACCTTGGAGTGATACACTTACAAAAACCTTTCTGTAACAAACTCTTGCTGTTTTAAATCTAATTTCTCAAGACTCCAAATCTGTACTGCATTTCAATCAAAGATGGTGAGATCTAGCCTTTTCTGCTCACAAGAACACTCAGTGGGGGAAAAAATCCACCTACATGTAGAAAATGAGTGATCTGGTGCTATTTTATTTTTTATTTTTATTTTTTTTTAACATTCATAGGCTTTTATAATCATAGTGTAATATATGGGTAGTTTCTTTTATTACTTGGCAGTTATTGATAGCAGAATTGTAATGTGAACCCGTCTTGTGCTGCTTGATAAGGTGGAGATGCTGGACATCAGAATAGGAACACTGATAAATGAATTGCAGCACCAGTGTGACCACTTGGTGATCAATTTAGCTTTAAAGGTGCCTGAATTGGCACCTTTAATCATTCAGTTTGTGAGGCAAACAATGGAATATCAGATGTTTCTATTTATATCCTGGTTAGCGAAGCTTTTTATTATTATTATGATTATTGCAAGAAATTGCATCATGCAATGCATTTAATCAATTTAGCTCTACCAATACTGATTTAGCTCTACGTATACTATCAATAGCTCTATCTTAAAAGCAGTTTGACATTTGGGTTTCCCAGTATTTCAGAATGGTGACCAGCAACAAGGCACTTGCTTTGAATTTCCAGAACAATTTCAATTCTTCATGCTCAATTTATGCTCATTTGTTCTTGTGCCACATTGCCCTTGATATGAAATAGCATTTCTCTCTTTTTGATACTTTGCTTCTTGATATATCTGCAGAGGGCAATCATAGCAAACCTTGGACTTCACTTTTGGGAGGCTAAAAGCCTTGTTCTTCTCTCCTGTAGTACTTATTTCTCTGTCAGATCTATAGTTCTTCTCTGTGTATGTAGCAGGGACGATCAGAAGCTTTTGCAAAATCTGAAAGCCCTTTTTGCCTTCTGTGGTGTCAGAAATACTCCTTTCTCTCTGCAGATGGTGAGAAAACCTTGGCCAGCTTTCTCAGAGGGAACTTATTCTCTCTGAATGTGGTGTGGGTGCTCTGGTGCTGGGCAATGCTGTCACGTCAGCATAGTCCAACAGCAAAGAAAACCTTGTTCATCTCTTGTGTTACCTGTAGTATAATAACAGACAAGTTTGGATGCTCCTAATCTGGTACAAGCACATAGTAAAAGGGTTTAGCTTAACAGAAACAAACAAATGAAACAAGTAAACAAAAACCCAAAACAACAACAAAAGAAAACAACCCACAAAGCAAAAACAAACAACAAAAATGAAAAAAAGAACCAAGCACATACTGAGTATTCTGACTTAAAATCCTGACAGTAAGGGAGCATCCTGAGCCCTGTCAATTCCTGTGCATCTGAATCTGCAGGGGAATGGATGTGGTTTTAGAATGGCAGCAACAAAGAAGTACTTGTAATTCATTCCCAAGTTATTTATTCTTGTGGCGGGCATACTTCCTTTACAGTTGCAGCAATGTGTCAGCTGGCCAGATACAGGTTATACTTTGGCTGGTGCATTGGCACGCTCATGCGAGTGAAAAATACAGTCTCAGGAAGGTCTGCCAATAAAGACTGCAACTCAGTGACAGAAATACTATTTAATAAATTGAGAACACATGGAAAAAAAATGGGACCTCTGAAAAAAGTGTGTTAGGAAAGGAAGGTAGTGATCTTCAGAAAGAGATCTTTGAAGTAATTTTCAACATAATTTGAGCAAAAAGTAGAGCAGTCTCAATTTATGTAAACTGCATATTATTCCACTCTATGTAGTGTATATGTTACACCAATTAAGTCTCTGTGGTCTCATCACTGAAAGTGAAAATTTTGTCACTGATTAGAGTGAGGTCAAGATTTTTTCAACAGTCCAACATGGACTCATTTACAGCTACAGTGAGACAGCAGATGCTCTCATCCTTTCACCACTCTATAACTCTCATCTGTCTGTGTGACCAAATTAATTCTGAAGAGTGCTTTGAAGCTCACATGCTTATCCAGAGATTGTGCATGGCGGTGTTCTGGACAAATTCAGTGAATACTATGCAGAATTCTTACTGCGTCTATAGAAAAACACTTAAAAATATTAGTAAAGAAACATATCTGAATATGATTTTCCAGCTTTAATTTTGTAAAGACTAGCACAGATTATGCATAAAAATTTCAAAATTAAGCCCTTTAAAATATTTATTGTAAAATTTAATGTATAATTAAATAATGCATTAGCGATAATATTTAGTAAATGTTATTAGCATTTTTTTAATTTGCAAACAATCAGGGAAAAAGTGAGAAAACACCTCTTTTTCAAACCCCCTATCAGGTCTGTGAGATTGTTTTGCTTCTATTAAAACAAAAACAAAACAAAAACACAAAAAACTGAAAAGAAGCCATTAGATGTTAGGTATCTGTGTTTACAAAATCAAAGCTTTATAATATTCCATTAAGAAATATAAGCTCTCAGGCCACCTTACCAAACAGTCAGAAATACAGCATGATATAAAGTCAAAGCTGTACTTGTTTGAATGTAAGTGTAAGAAAAATTGTGATTGTATGCCAGCAGGGTTACACAGGAAGGATGCTTCACCTTAGTTTCAAATAGAATCTATAAAGAATAATGCTTCATGATAATGTTCTCTCAGCCATCTCACCATCTGTTGGTATTTCCTCCTGTCATTTAAGAAATAAACTGTAATTCAGGAAGAATAAGCTCTTATTGGGGTACATGGTGACCACAATACAGTACAGAGTGTCTGATATGTTTTTTGCGCCAAAGTCTATTTGATTATGCAATTCTTTGCAGATAGGCATAGAACATTTTCTGAAATTTCTAGTCATCCAAAGGAAATGATGCTAGTATATGTTCTGAAGTGACTGAAGAAAAATAAAAGTAGTTTTGTAAGACGTTAGGAAATTTGGTGCATTTGGACTTATTTTATATTATGTTTTTAATAGCACAACCAATTTTGAAATACATAAGCAAAATACACACACCCAAACAAACTTGTTGAGGAAAACAGATGAAGAATAAATGTTTTAATGATAAAGGAAATACAGGGTCATAATGGACATGTGAAAATGCTCTAGTAATGTTCCAGCAAGTGGAAAAATAAGACTTTAAATTTACATTTTATTAAAATGAATCAGTATATAAAAGCATGCAATTGTGAAGTGTACAAAAATACTGTTTTCAACAGTCTGGTTAGCCTTGTTTATCACAGGCATACTGTAATATCAGCAAATGACTGTGGAATTCATGACACTTTATTCTTCTATTCTTCATATTTATTGGGATATAACTTTTGGAAGTGAAGCCATAAATGTTTTGTTTCCCTATTCAAAGACATCTCTTTGTTTTTTATTCAATAGCTATACTGCCATTAAAACAATGAAACGTCCAATATCTGCAAAGTATAGATGAGTATGTGCAATAAAGTATGCACCATGCATTATAATTTACCTAATCATGCAGCAAGCTGCTTTTTTAGGATAAAGTTTGTATCAAAGTAGAGATAAGGTAAGGACAGAGTATATGATGGGTGGATGAACTCAAATGCAAGAAAAAGCACATAACTGAAAGGGAAAGAAGAAAATCACACAAAAAACATTACTTAAATAAAACACGTCACATAAACAACAGCATTCAGTTTACCTGGATCTTTAAGCATTATGTTACTTGGAAGTTAGCATTGTTGCTATTGGTCTATTTCTAACCAAAAATGTTGTGTAATGTCACTCTTATTTTCTGGATAATTCATATCTCCTTTCTGTCTTAGGAAATGCCAAATTGGATTACACCGGTGGTCTATCTAGTCCAGTATTTTCTTTCTGACATTAAGAAATGCTTACTGTTTCCATAGCTACAGAAAAAAAAATAATGCAAGAGTTTCTGGCTTGGTTAATCTAGAATAATTTACAAATGTTTTTTCCTTTCTGTGCTTCTAGGTCTTAAACTGACTTCTGATGGATACAAAGCTCTTAGTCATGAAGTTTTATACATATTCCAAAATAAAGGTAATTGTTACTTATAAGAATTCAGGATATTCATCAGATACGTATGTTCTTTCTGGTTCTTTTTGGCCTCAGCATCTTCCAGAACAGTGAATTCTATTCTGCTATGTGGAAGAAAAAGTGTTTATGATTAATTTACCACCCTTTCATTAATTTTTCCCCTCTCCACTTATTACAAGAAATGGAGATCAGAAGTTTCCAAGCACTTCCAGGCTATCAGTGCATGTGTTTTTATTGTGATTGGTATACATGATAAAAAGAGCATTCTTTTTCCATCATCTGTGTAAGTAAAACAATTCCAACATTGGTGTGCATTTTTCATCCCTTTGATCATGTCTCTGAATCTTCCTCTGAGACTTGAACTCCCTTTTCTGAAACCCTGCCAGTTCTTCCAGCAATGACTGCTTCACGTATTATTTTGGAGGAGATGGCATTTTAGATGGATATATGATCATTTCTTTGCTGCAATGGCACATTGAGCAACTGATGTTTTTCATTCCCTCCCTTCTCTTTCTTCATTGTCAGTTAATTTGGAAGGCACAGTGTAACTTACTCTAGACCCTGTATTTTAGTACCAACTAGTAATTGAAATGAGATATGATCACTCTTTTTGATTTTCTTGCTCCATATCTGTGTTGCGTTCAATTACTGCTGTCTTTAAATGTTTCTGACCCAGCTAGAAAGAATATCCTCTCCTTTGATATGTGATTTGTTTTGGGGAGAAGTGCTGGGATGGGTGCAAGGTCTTGCCTTGCTTTCTTCTGAAAGAGTGGAGTTACTCTAGGGATAGGCAAGGACAGATGCCAGGGATGGCCTGTCATCTCTATCATGTTGAGAAACCCTTTAGTGTAACCGGTAGCTCGTTAGTGTTACCATACTTTTGCCCTGGATTAAATTTATGGCCAGACTTAGGGAAAAGAAGGAATTTTCCCTTATTCTGGGCTGTTTTACTCTTCTATAGTGTATTATATTATCTTGTTCCTCTGTGTATGTTGACCAAAAGTTTCCATTCTGTTGCAGGATATGTAGACCTAGGCAGTAACCTTAATCACTACAGGCTTCTTCCTCTGGCATGTTTTCCTTTTAGAGGCTTTTGATCTTTTATATTAAAGGCCCTATTCTGTGATCAGATGCAGAGGCATGTTTTTTGCAATGAGGGTTTTTTTATAGCTTGTGGACAGGGCACTGAAGAATTCTGCATTAATGGCTGTATGTCAGCTCCATATTTGGCTCTACACCAGCTCTGTATCTCATTAACTTAGTGGAAGTGGCCTTAAATGACTACTGATTTGTAGCCCAAGTTCCTAAGTGTGTGTGGAAGGGGAAGAAGGAAAAGCAGAAGTGATTGAGAGAAGATAATAGGGAAAGGGAAGAGTGGGAGGGAATCTGACCATAACTCTGCACCCTTAAGGTTTACTGTATTGCAGGACGTGGCATTAGACAACAAGGTTGACTTCCAAGTTTATGCATGGGTTTTATTTCAAGTAGGCAGAACATGGCCTGAAATTTATTCCTCCCTGTAGCCCATGCTCTAGGCTACAGAATATGTTTTTCACTGTCTTCTCCACTGACTTTAGGAACATTATATGGAGTTGGCATCCAATTTTACTCTTTGATTTTGTGTTTTTGATATCCTATTTTTTTCCTTGTACTACTTAAATTGTATTTAGGAAGCTAAATCAGAGGTATAGATTTTGTTAAGGGGAGCAAGAAAGTAAAATTAGATGTTTCAGTGCTGTGCTATTTAAATCCCTCTTAGATACGGATCTAAGACATATCTCAAATATAAAGGGTTTGCATAATAATGGATTCTTCAGGAATAGCCAGAACTGAAAAAAGAAAGAAAGAAAGAAAAAAATACACATGCATAGCCCAGATTTCTCTACCTCATTAAACAACAGAAATCATAGCAAGCAATTACAAATGGAGTGCAAAATTTGAGCTACTATACTTCGAGAGCTTAGTTACAGGTTTTTTCAAGTTATTCCTTCACTCCTTTTTAACGTTTTATCATGTAGGTGACCTTGGGAAATACAACTTTTTTGAATGTAACAATAGTATTTCAAAGATGCTTCAAGAATTTTATTTGCCATCTGTTTATTTCTATACTTTTGGACTGAGAAGCCAAGATGCTGAACATGATGAATATGCACACAAGCCAGGTAATAAAACAGCTTTATTTTTTTTGCATTTCTGTTTTAGCTTTGTTTCTGTCTGAAGTACTAGCAGGTCATGAATTCTAAAATCTAATCTTCTGTAAGTGTTGGTAATGAGACAGTGCAGCAGAGAGGCATGGCCTCTTCCCATGAGGTTTTACTTTGTTTATGAATTAAGTCATATGAAGTGTGGAATCTGAGAAAAGGCATGAAATTTTTAGGTGGTGCCAGCTGGCATAGCTCCATTAAAATCAATGGAAAGGTACCAGTTTTCACTACCAGCTTCAGACTCACTCCCAATGGAAATAAAATAGTTAATAGAAATGTCTCAGTCATGAGCCTTTTAGATCAAAATATTGACATGGCAAGGACAGATGCTGGTTTTCAAAATCTGAGGCAATTTTAGATATATTTTGGATTTGAGGCAATCTGTAAGTTTGCTCTCTATCATCCACTATTGCTTTGACCCTGATTCATATTTGAGCTTAGCAGAAAGTAGGTGAATAATGTGAAGTTCCTTGTGACTGTAGTAAATTGTGGGCTGCTGCATAGCATTAGGATGAAATCTGGCTTTTCTTAAAGACTCAGGCAGAGAAGGGGAAAATCAAATCTTTTCCCCTTCATTCCTCATGAGATACAAATTGAATTGTACTACCAAGTCCTTGTCAGCAATATGACTGTTGACTGATGCTCTAACCACTAAGTTTAGTAAAACCATTTAGGCTGATAATATGCATGTCACTTTCTGTCATTTTATTTTAAGGTAGGCGTGGGATACCATTTTCCAAACTGAATGTGACAACAGCAAGTCAAATCCATGTATGAGGAAGCATGAATGGGCAAGGAAAGAAGGGGATGCAGCTTTGGATTTTTCTAGAACATCTCTGAGATTTTCCAAATTCCTACTATGAGCTCAAGAACCCCCCCACACCCCCAGCCAAACAAAATCTAGAATATAAAGCAGAAAACCAGCTGGTTTATCTGAAATTAAGAGAATCAGAGAAGCCATTTTTTGGTTTTCACTGCAGGTACATGTGCTTTTCCCTGCACTTGTCTGCTAGCACTGTCATGTTTACATCAGTATGTAGATCAGTCTAGATCAATAGTGCATCACTGTATGTATTAGATAAAAATATGTATTGCTTATCTACTATTTCTTCATTTACTTCAGCTGTGATTTGGAGTATCACTGTTCTTCTTAAAATACTGGTGTGTGGCATTCTCTGGAACATTAGTTAAATTTTCTGAGAGGATAAGATGCTGACAACGATGAATATGCATCTGCAATTTTTCCATAGGCTTTTGCTTCCTCAGGGGGTTGTAAACAGAGAAATATCTGGAATACTAACTCCGAGCTTTCAATGCTTATTTTTGAAACTTTTAAAAAGGCTGCTTTTTAAAAAATAAAGAACTTCATGTCTGTGTCATTATAGTCATTATTATTGTGCATAACATCATAGGGAAGTGAAGCAGCAGGAATTATTTAATTTCACTTTGTATTTCTTCAATTGTACATTTCAAATGTAAAGTATCAGTACAGCAGAAAACATTGTCAGAATGGGGAAGAAAAGCACATTCTTGTTCACTTTCAGTGATATTTAGGCAACTAGTTCTTTTTTTTTTTCATGACTAAATGTGTGAATGCAGCTCAATATATCTGAAAATAAATTATCCAGTATCTTTTAAAACATAAAATTAATATACATTTAATAGTCTACTCAAGATACATTTTTTTTCTGAGTTATGTCTTTTGACTAGAGTTCAGTTTTCCCTACAGATTTTTCATTAAAATTTGTAACCGAATTGAGAAGATTTTATTATAATGGCCAGTGCAATGCTGGTTACAGCTATATTGTAATGAAGTTTTAAATTAACAGCCACCATTATCATTTTCCATGTTAATTATAATGAAAAACACTGGTTGGCCATAAGTGAAATAATATATATGTATTTTATCTTTTACTTGGCAATATTCATGAAAAATAAACAAAATACAAAATGCTGCTTTAACTTTCCCTTTCAATATCAGGATAAATATGAGGTAAAGTACAATTATTTTATCCCTTTGCTGGAAAACAGTGGTAGCCTAGCCCTTTGTGAATCCTTCTTACACAAGATGCAAAAGAGAGTTTTATTTCATGGACAGCCTTGTTTCTCCATTTACATTCCCCTCGATCAGTACACAAGCAAGTTTCTCACTTCAGAACTTTATTAATGAAGCTATTGTTAAGCAAACAATCTCAACTGTTTTCTTTCCAAATGAAAAAGGAAACACGTCTGTGAGCTAACATTTGCCCTCCAGGTAGGCACTTGAAATTCTCATGGGACCAAGTTACAAATGATCCTCCACCCCTTTTAACAGGAACAGTGGAAGCACGTGGAGTTTAAGATGGTGCAAAGTATGTTCCATTAACTTTAAAACATAATTGCAGAATTTTCATTTTCTGCCTTTCAATATGGCCGTACTTTTTCCTGTGGTGAGGCCTTTCTGTTGAAGAAATTACTGGCACTAGAAGGCTATCAGTATTATTTTTCCTTTTTTCTTAAACATATTGCAATCATATGTCCATAGGATATTTCAGGCTGGAAGGGACCTCACAAGCCCTCAAGTCCAGCCTCCTGCTCCAAGAAATCTCATCTGTGAGGTCAGACCAAGCTACTCAGGGCTTTACCCAGTCAGGTCCTGAAAACTCTGTAGAAACTTACAAGAACAGAATAAGAATGAGAAGAACTTTTACAACCTTATAAATTCTTGATATTGAAGAAATTATAAATCTACAGTTATTAGATTAAGGATATTAGAGGGTACATTTTTGCATATTTACTTTAGTACCTGGTCACGGACCTGTTGTCTTTACATTTGTCTAATTCTTTTTTGAATCCGCTGCCTCCTGAGGCAACAAATTTCAGAAGTCCACTTCTTGCCGTGTACAGACATCTTTTCTTTTAACTGTTTTAACTATCTAATGGATTCACTGAGTGCTGGTTGTTTCTGTTTTTGATTTGTTGAATAAATAGTTCCCCATTCATTCACTCTTGTGATTTTGCAGACCCTCAGACATACCCCATCATCCTTCTTTCCATCTGGAAGAATTCTAGCCTTTTTCATTTCTCCCTGTAAGGCAATTACTCCTTCTCTGTATCTTTCTAACTCCATGATGTTTTTTTTTCTGGAGGTGCAGGGGTCAGAACTGTCCACAGTACTCAAGACGTGTGGAAAAGCTTGCTTAGCCATCCCTCGATGCCTGAATTGTGCCAGAGATAAATATGTAAAATATAGCTTTAAAATGATGGTACTAGAACTGAAACGAGCTGTAAGTTTTTGGTATAATGAAAAAGGAAATTACCTGTTTACCTTTAATGGTGGCTGGTTGAAACTAACAGCAGAAGGGCATGGTTTGTTGTACACTGATGATGGCTGTATAAAATCACAGTGAATAAAATCACAGTGAGGTGAATGGGGAATTACCTTACCGAGCAACTCATGAGATGCCTAGACCAGATATAGCTATGATAAGCACGGTCCATGGCAAATGCTTGGCTGAAGATCTTTTTAAGATCCTGGAGGACACCTGATGACAGACCTGACTGCTGATGGGAGCAGAAGGAGAAGAGCCTGCTAGAGCAGTGAGCCTGAAGCAGAGAAGCTGTGCGCATGGAGCCTGGTCTGCATTGGCAAGAGTGTTCCCTGGGCAGCAAAGACACTTCTCCGGCATTGTGAGCATGTGGACCCTCTCCCAGACACTCGTAGGGCAGTACACGGGCACGACTTCCCTCGCATTGCTGCACAGCATGGCTGGTGGCCAGGAAGGTGGTGATTGCTGCAGGAACGGGCCAGCTAATGTGTGTGAAGGAGCCAGTGTTCCTTGTGCATGTATGACTGAGTATGCCACCACTGTGAGTTTTAATGCTGCTTGTGTGTAATTGAAGCATTAAAAGTAAGAGTAGCAACACTACCTCTAGAATATTGTTTTATATAATGAGGGTAGCATAGTTTAATATTCCTTTTGTTGATTGTCAGCCCATTCAATTGCCAGTCTCAGTGTAAATTTATTTTTCAGTTCCTAAGCTCTTGCTGCCCTCTTCTAATGTGCAGAAATTCACTAAGCTTCTCTTCCAAGGCCTTATGACCTCTTTTACACTTGTGTCATCATGTGTTACCATATTTGCTAGCTAATTTATTTCTGTATATTTTTACAAATATTCTTATTAGCTTAAGCACCCTTTTTTAACGAGCTTTTCAAGTTCTTTTTTTATCCTCTTAATTTCTGCCTTATGCTTGGTCTGTCAAGTTTTGTGGTCTTTCCTGATTTCCGTATTTGTACAAGCTTTACATTCTTTAAATGCTGACCATTTCCCTCTACAGGTCTTCTTAATTTTCCCACTGAGTCATGAAAGGGGTTTATTGGACTGTTTTGTTTTCTTTTTGAATCATTGCACACAGTTTGTCTGGGTGTCTAATACTGTCTCCTTAAATAGCCTCAAAGTTGCTTGCTTTTGGACTGGTCTTTTTTTTTTTTTTTTATTATAGACAATAATTCCTGCCTGTCTTGTTCACATTGTTCAGTTATGAAGCCAAAGAAACAGATTACTAGATCTAACTAAAATTGCTAATTTAACTGAGTAGACAGAAACACTCTGTTTCCTCCTATATTCTTAAGTCTTCTTTGTAACTTCTGAAAACATGGGCAAATGGCTTTTCGTCTTAGAGCTTCTGAGGGAGGCAGTGGTTCTGATTTTCAAGATTCCTTTCACCTGAGAAAATATATTCCTGTGCTGCAATAGCTGAATGTAAGCTGAGGGAAGTGGAAAAATTCGTAACAGAAGTTACTTTAAAAGTTGGAAGGCAGTCTTGATTCATAAAAGTAATACGAGTTTCTTCAGACTATGATGACTTAATCTCAGCTGGAATGGGAGAGTATTGTTTGTATAGATACAAGCTAAGTCATAGTATACAAAACTTTAGTTCCTGGTACCTGCAAAGAGGATACCAGCTGTGATTGTATAGACAATGGACTAGGCTTTATTTTAAGAATATTTATGTTAGGGATATTCCATACCACATGCTGAACAGTAAAACTTGGGGGAGGTGGCTGGGGGAGCTGTCGTTGCTTGGACAGTGGCTGGGCATTGGTCAGCGAGTGGTGAGCAATTGTGTTGTGCACCACTTTTTTTTTTTTGGTGTTTTTTATTTGTTTGTATATTTTTGTAACACCTGTTTTCTTCCTTTTCTTATTAAACTGTCTTATTAAACTTGATATAGCTCTGAGAAATGTTTTGCTTTGATAAAAAGAAATACGTCAGTAACCATAACAGAAATATGAAAAGGATTCTGGTGTCAATAAGTCTGCAGCCTACATCCGTTCTGAGCAAGTTTACATTACTTGTAGGTGTTCTAGACTGACATTGGAGATTAAAGAGCAGAGTCATCCTTCCACATTCTGCTGAGATTTTCTTCAAATTAGGTAAGACATGATTCCGTGTACATTAGTGCCAATTTACCAAATGTTTAGTTATGCTATTTACTTATAAATGTTCCTTTTAGGGAAGCCTTTAGAGATTCAGTATCTCATTTTCATTTCAGTCCTGGTGGACAGGAAGCAACTCATGCATAATAACTATCAGTTTCATAAAGCTAATGAATTCACACTGCTTGTAAATAACAATTGCGTATCAAATTTGAAAATATGCAGTAGGATATTAATAACTTGTAAAAGCACCGACAAGATCCCTGAAAGAGAAATATAATTCAGTTTTATCAGCAACATTTTCAAGTGACTGTTTAATTCTACTCCCTTTAGATGAGATAGGAAATAGTAACCTCCCTGCCTGAGACAGTTGGGTGTTATGATACACTAGCAGATTACAAAAATATAGTGAGGAAACAACCCATTCCTCTAGGTTAATCTCTGTTGGTTAGCTTCCTCTCTGTTCCTGCATTTAGATTATGTGTTCATCACTATCCTAATTCCTTCTTTGTGCATTGGATACTTTTAACACAAAGTTTGTGGCAATAAGTCTAAGTAATGCTATTTTAGTAAAATTTCTGAGAAGTTTGTCAAGTACTTAGAATTTTAACTGAAATTCACCATGTCTGTGTTACATCTTAAAATGAATTCAGAAGCAGTTTTGACACATTTTGGCTTTATTCAATTGGAGGCAAAGGTAGCTTCATGCCAACCTTCTGTTAGCCTGATTTTTGCACAATGTTAATAAATTATGTTAGTCTCTAAGTATATCCAAACTGCCATTACACCAGCCAGACGTCAGATAGAATGAAATGGTGCTCTGAAATGCCTCTGCCATCAATTCTTCTCTTCTATTCCACTGCCACAAAAAAAAAGGATGTTGTAGTGACATCTGTGCCATCAGTACATCATTAAGGGATCCCCTTAGCTGCTAATCCAGAGAAGGTTTACAACACCTTTGCACATTGTTACAGTGCAACGTATCAGGGTGAAGATCATCATGTTTTTCAAAACAGTGCTTAAGCACTTTAAAATGGGCAATAGATATATTTTTTCAGTCATTTTCTTTTCTTCTGTCAAATAATATAATTCAACTACTGTATCATAATACTATTTTGTAATAAATATATCTGCTTCACTCCACCAATAAATATTTTATGAGAAAAGCTTATATACGTAGCTCTATTGCCACATGGTTAGACGCAGGAAAAACTTCTAGTTCAGCATGTTTAATTTGGTTCCTTATCAATACATAAACTATCTTGTGCCCCACAATCCTAGCAAAAGTAACTGTACTCAGTAACCTCCCTGCAGCAGGAAAAATTTCCTCTCTTGGAAATACACTGTAATCATATAAAGACATCTTTATGTCTTTAAAAGAATTTTTATGTTTAATCTGGATGTCTTTACAAGAAAAAATAAATGTAAAAATAAACACACACACACACACACACATATATGTAAATGATAGATAATATATATACATGATAGAAATTTCCCCTTATCCAAAAAGCTGTCAGTATTTCATGGAACATCCCTGCCCTAAGTTGATGATAAGGTTTGTTGGGTGTCAGTCCCCTGATTACACCAAACCTTCCTCACAGTCTCACCAAATGACTATCCATAGTCTATGGATCTTCTTAACAGGCATTTGTTAGTGCCAAGAGTACCTTCTGCTTTCTTTTGGCTTGCTAGCACAATTCCTTAAATCGGTGAGTAAATAAAGTACTGATTAGCAAGACATCCATACAATGAACACAATTGTGCTGTAAATTCCTTTATTCATGATAAATTTGTTAATCTGCATTAGCACCTCGTCAAGCTCATGGTAGAATTCAAAGTAGGAATACCTTTGCTCAGGTTCAAAGAAATATTAGGACACTAAACCAACAATTGATTTAACTATGTTACTCAAAGTAAAAGTTAAAAGCAAAATTCTTCACAGACACTTTTACATTTTTCGACTAAAGAAACAAAACCTTTTTTTTTTTTTTTTTGACTTTGTGTACTCCTAGGATTGCTGGTATTAAGAAATTAGGAATAACGTGTCTAGTAATTATTTCACTTACATTATTCCTGCCAATCTATTCCAACAGATTTCTTTTGAAAACATCCTTCATTCAGTTATTTTAGTTTGTTGTTTTTGTTGATATTTAGAGTGGAGAGGATGAGAAGGAAACAAAGAAAAATGGAAATCAAGAAAATGAATACAAGTAAGACTCACATGATGCTGTTTTGAGACATAGCTTTGGGCTTGGCTAGATTTCAGTAATGATTTCTCTGTAGAAATAAATATTTGAAAGTCACATTCTTGCTTACACAAAGTCCCTAATGATGATTATCATAAATGTAGTTTATCTGATTGTTTTGGGCACTAGTCTTGAGTTGGTTCCCTGGCAAAAGGGACAAAATCGTCTAATTTTTGGCTATTTGTATGTTCATTTGGTGCTAGTGGCAACTCAGGGTAGGCTGGAGCAATCCTGAAACTCTTGTATGTAATTCTCCAAACTCTTGACTAACTTTATGATCTGAATAAGCACTACAGAGCAACTGGTCTCTCTCTGCTGAGCATACGAGCCAAACTATAAATAAAAAGTTGGCCTATGAAATTGCATTCTTCTCTCTCACTAGCCAGAAATGTGGAATGTTCAAATTCATATAATCATTATATGTAATTTTAAATACAATAAAGCAGATGGTTCAGAACAAACCAGCTTCTTTTGGTTGCTGTTGTCTTGCAGAAAGAAAAATGGCTATTAATACTAGTGGAGGAAAATTTTAGCTGTGAAATTTGATTCCTTTGTTTCTTTACTTCTCTCTGCAATTAGGAAAATTTTTCAAAAGTTAAACAGTTATTTTGTATGTTTTCTTGTATCCCAGCCAGCTGATGTCTACTTAGAGTCTATTATTAACAAGTTTCTGTTTTGCTAGAGTCAAGATAACATTATTTTTAGAAAAGTGGCTGCCATTAATAAATGATTCAAAATTATAATATAATTTTAACATTTCTGAAGAGTGGATGCAGTCTGTCAATAGGGAAAACTACCTTTGATCTTTAAATTTGATGAGAAAATTAAGAGAAAACTATTTCATTTGCATTTCATCTTGAAATCTGATTGTTCATCATGTGTCAATGTGAAAATTTAACATCTGCTTCAATTTTTGATTTTCCATTTTTCCAGTCATGACAAATCCACTGTAGACATCTATTTATAGAAAGGCCCAGATTCAGGTTACTTTTGCTATAAGAAAGAATGTAACCTTACAGCTGAGCAGCTTCCCATCGAAGCAAGATAATTTCATTCTTGCAAAATGGGACATACAGTTGAAGACCAAGTAATCTTATCCTATAATCTAGTAGAAACTCTCTTGTGTCCTGTTAAGTAGTTAAATAAAAATACATGACTTCATCTAAGGACTTCTGAAACTAGTAACTTTCATCAGATTCCTCCCCTGCCATTTGACGATGACTTGTAAACGTAGAGTCCTTTTTCCACACAATAAAGACCAGTGGATTGGTGTCCTTCACTTGCTGGGAAAAGGCCTTGAAGAAGGTAAGACATACTGCAGATTTTTTTTTTTTTTTTTAATATATATTTTTCTGGGAAGGAAATGACAAAATTCAAAGCTAATTAAATCATAATGACTACACTTAGGACTTAAAGAGCTTTGTGCTTTACAGAATATTACTATCACCATTTCATAATTAGGGAAAGATGTGGTGGAGTGATTTACTGAAGGTTATTCTGAAAGTTAGTGATACTCTCACAAAGAGAATCCAAGCTGTGCAGCCTCCATAGATCACACTGAGTAAGTGAAAAGCAATGAGAGTCTAGAATGTCTCATTATTTCTGTTTTTCATTGGGCCATATGTGTGCTATTAGAAATACTGTATACAAATCTGATGCCCTTCCTGGTGGAGTTTAAACTCTTAATTGGGCAACGTGAAGAGAAGAGGGTAAAGCAACTGAAAGCAATCAGTCTATTTGATTTTTTGTCAGTTCCCCAGCTAGTTATTTAGAAAGATTGGGACATATATAGACATATGAATCTCCCTTTCCTAAGAGGAATTCATACTGGAGAGTGCCAATATATCATAAACAACAAGTAGATAGTCTAATTTTACTTGCTTTCTGTTATCACTTTCTTGAGAAAAGAACTAGGTTTAACAGACCGGAAAGTATCATGTCTTAGGGGAGAGAGAAAGTTGAGTAAACATGAAGGAAACGGTAAAAAAAAAATTAAATGGATGAAAGCAAGTAAATAGATATATAAATAAGAAAGTGAAAACAGGAAGTTTCACTGTGAGGCAGCACGATATGTTTTTCCTTCTCTTCAGATAGAAAAGGACAAGTGAATGCTACCTTATTTCTGGGAATGTCTATGAGTTTATCTTTGTGTTTGACAGCCAAATCAATACAATCATTTTTATGACACTAAATTAACATACTCATTGAGAAACACAGATCATTGCTCTGTGAGAATCAGTCCTCAGGAATGCAGCAAAGACTGTGAATGTGTAATAATGTTCAGCCATGTTAGACATTCCATAGCTTGCACAAAACAGCAAACTCACCTACTCTGTAAACCAATGCTGAATACAGTGAACAGTTAGTTTAGTCATTCCAAAGGGTTTTTGAACAAACTATCACCAGGAGGAAGAATCCCCTGGATTCTCATGGGGGCCAAGACCTCCTCTTAAAAGTTTGTTTCTCCTCCACTCCTGCAGATGGCCGTCTGGACTGCTTTAGCAAGAGGGGACAGAGCTCAGTGTTTCCAGCAGGATGAGATGATGAGTCTAAGAGATCCTTGGACTTGGGATTTAATGCCTTGAATAATTTTGGGAGAAACATCTAGTATGAGGAAAGGAAGGGGAATAAGACAGATTGTAGAGCAAAGGCTGGGTCACTTGCTCTCATGCCTGCCATGTTTATCCTATACGTCTGTGTTCGCAGTTCCTGAAGCCACTGAACATCTACCTGCATGTGATAATCCTGACAGTACCTAAAAGAGTGTAGACAAGGTTTACCACACGAACAGCTGTCTTTGATGAGACCTATTTGTATAAGAACATTTTATTCCTCCCACCCTTCCCCCCCACAAATAACTCCAGCTCAGGCAATTTGTGTGTATTTCAGGGCTGCTCACTTTGTTTTGCCTGCTTCAGAAGGTCAGGACATGACTCCTACTGACGTGAATCCTTTGCAGGTCTTCTGCAAAGAATGTGGTCTGTGTATCCAGTTTTACTAGCACTAGTCTGTAGGACTGCTCCCAGCTAAGCCAGAAGCAATTGGGTCAGACCCTACATTGCAGTAGATTGTTGAAAGAGAGTTTTTGTCTAGTCACCACAGAAAAGCTTGTTCTTTGGACTATGTCTAGGCCTTATCTCTGATAGACATCTGCAATCCAAGGGTGGTTTGAGATGTTCATTCTGTAATAAAATAACGCAACTCTTTGTGGCTGATGCTTTCTTTAAAATAGACTTAGGAAGTGCATAGATACAGGTGGAAGGCTTCTAGCTGACATACAGGGCTGCACAGAGGTTTTGGGTGTTGTGGGATATCAGTAGGATATTTCTATCCAAATCTCATGGGGGTCAACACTATCTTGATCTATGATGTATTGCAACTCTAATGGAGGAGAACAGTGGTGCTGCAGAGAGATGGACTATGGCAGCAGTGAGCAGTGTAATGGAGGCTGTGTAGTATGTAGTATTCTGATCCAAAATTAAGGTTACTCTTCATGACTTTTGTCTAGCTGCAGATTGGTACACACAAAGCCATGAATAACGCTGGTGTCTTCTCACATATGGATGCTTGTCCTGGTTTGTATTCGTTGGCTGTAAAGCTGGTACAAAGAGGAGAGAGGCCAAGCAGATCAAAGGTAAAGAATAGCTGCTAAGGTACAGAATGATGCCACAGATATATTACTGTCTGGGTGAGGATGTTAGACGTGTGTGTGTTGGCGTATGTCATTTGGAGCTCTTATATGTATGGTTGCTGGTGAGTTCTGGATAATGTGAATCTGAGGACTTGGCAGTGGTGTTGGTTAAGGACCCTACGTGTGCAGGAACATAGGTGCAGGACATTATTGTACCTGTGACTGCCAGCCTGGTGGTTTGCAGCTAAGAATTTATGATACTGTATGAAATCTAATGAAATTCCTTCATGATAGAGAGGGGATTGCTCTTACCAGACATACGGGTGCTAATGTAACACCAGTCTGCTTAAACTATATGAGGCTAGTGTTACGGCCTATGTCCATGTCACAGAGATGCAAAGAGACAAAGCATGCACCAGGATGTGGGATTTCTGGAAATATTTCAAAAAAATGGGAGTCTGTTTCATAGCTTTCTATGTATACTGCCAGACTGATATGGAATCAGGTGGTGATACTACTGGGGCCTGTGGCAACAGCAAAGAGAAGCAACGACTAAGGAATTTATCAATAATGACTGTGATGAGCTAAAATAGAAGCTCAGGCTTTTGGGATTAAATGTAGTAGAATTATTGAGTTTTTACTATTCTATGTCTTTGAAAGCTGAGAGATCACCTTTCATTATGTTAAAAGGTTTGTTATGTTATACTCTAAAATATCATGTTATGCAATTGTGAAGTGGAAGGGCCTGGAAGAAAATAACTCATAAAAGAGTCATTCTAAAATATACATTTCTGTAACTTAAGTAAAGAAAAAATATTCTGGATATTTAGTGAGAGAGGAGTGGGGGGAAAAATGACTACTAAAATGAGAGTTAACTGAAATTATACAATGGACTGATTTTTATGGCTCAGTAATAAACCTTTGAAAGCAGAGTTTTATAGCGCAAGTGCTGATACTATCTTAAACACCATAAAAAGTCCTGTACTGATACCAGATTTCTGGGATTTCTTTATGTATTTTTCAAATAGCTGGGCCTTTGGAAAAGAAATAATACAGATTATAGTAAGTACTACAGTTGAAGAAAGGTAGCTTTTTGCTCTAGTATAATAGGTGTCAATACTAAAAATTATTAACTTTCTAGCAATATACTGTAAATAACCATAATAAAAATCTTGACCTTCTGCAGTTCAATTAAAATCTTCAAAGTGAATTATGCTTTAAAAAAAAAAAAAAAAAAAAATTTTTTTTTGTTTCCCCTCCTCATTATGTTAAGTCTTCTCTTCACTCACAAGAAATGACGTCTTGGTACAGAAATGAAATATCTGCAAATGCCACATTTCTTACAGAGACGAGTTTGTGTGCTCTTGTTTAACTGTAATCATCATATCCATGCACCAAACTTGTAGTTTACTTATGTTTGTAAATTCATAAATTTGAGTCTGATCTTACATACACAGAAACACAAATTAATTGTCATGAAACTGATCTGATCTTTTCTCCTTCAAAAAAAAAAAAAATCCTTAGTAGGTAAGGATTTTTTGTTTTTCAGTGTTACACATTTTCATCTACTGCCATTTGGTTATTTGGTAAGTTATTACTCTAAAGAACAGTCTATTATGGACAAGAAAATATTTGTCAAGTTTAATCTCGTACTCATTTGCAAAGTTGAGTCTTCTTAAGAGTTAAGCCTGGGAACTGCAGCAGGAGCTCCAACCAGATGATTGTCTTGCGATTCACCACTTGTGATTCACCACTTGTGATTCTCCTTAAGCTTTTCTAAAGGTAATGTGGGAATGTGTGCAGAATCAAAGAACTACTGTCTTCAGCCCTTCCCATCTTTCCATGATAATGATTGATTATGCCCAGACAGGGATAAGCATATAACAATTTTTAAAAAGTAATGTATCTCCTTATAAAGAAGGAACCAGAACACAGTATCTACTGAAGTAGGTATATGCTGAAAAAGCTGAAGGTAAGAGCACTGTACTGGTTGTTCCTCAAAATGCCCTAGTTGTATTCTTCTCCAAAACCTGACATCGTAAGATGGGGATGGAAAAGCTTATTTTAAGCTACTTGCTTGTGGCCACTTGGGTAGTCTTCAGACTCCAAGTTTCAGGGGACTGGAACTTCTGCTCCAAATATTGGAGGCTGTGCAATTTCAAAGAATCTGGTAGCATCAATTTCAGACTGCAAGTACTGTAAGTACTGTCAGAGCCATGTGTGTGCTAGGCTGAACATAAGAAATCATTTAAATAGCATACACTTTTTATGTTGGATATAAGAGATGCAAATTCTTTGAGCCAAATGTTCATGTGGCACAGTATCTAAAAGATGGAAAGAGAATGTTTGATAAAAACTAACAGATACCTTTTACTATTAATAAGCATTGCTGTATTAAGCAATAGGTCAAAACAACTAGAAACAGTTTTAGAGTAGTGGAAAAAATAAGATTTGTCAAGAGAACATGTATTGTTTTTTTTGTTACGTTTGGACCCGTGACCTCTTCAGAAATGGCTTCCCTGTAGCTACAGAAGGAGAAACCAGGGAAAATAAGTGAATTCCTGAGTATGGTGTCAAAGTTTGAAGAAAATTTTTTATGGTCTTTAATTATCTCTAAATGCTTACTCACATAAGAAGAGATGTTTGCAAGCATTTGTATAGATATGTAGACATATAGATACTCTTAGGCTGTGAAACAAATTCCTACAAGAATTTCTACATGTGTGAAAAATTGTACTTCATTTTCATTTCTTGATTTTTTTTCCAACAGCTGATTCCAAGAATCTTATGAAAAGATATCCAACATGGTTATAAAGACCTCCAAGATGTTTTCTTTTTTATTTATTTTTCTGGTTTTGTTTAGATAGAATTGAATGCAAAAAAAAAAAAAAAAAAAAAAAATTGTAGTCTCTGCCCAGCTCTAAAGATAAAAAGTTTAGTCTTGGTGTTAAACATCTAGCCCAGATTCATGTTTATATTTCCAAATCAGGTATGTGGACATGAATTTCAAATTGAAATATCATTGCAACATTCCGTTCTTTAAGGGACATGATATTTTGGACTGATGTTTTTACCTCAGAGAATAAAGAGATTTGGTGGTTAATTAGGTGAAGGGCAGACACAGATAATTTTGGTTTTAGCTCTTGGAATGTCATCTTATTTTGCAGGATATATTGAAGGTTTCCACAGATATAGAAGATTGGCTACAAAGAGAAACAAGCAACCCCCAAATCTTCTACTGCTTCTAAGGACTGATCCAAGATGAGTGGCACTCCCCCCAAAAAGTAGCCATAAATTGAAGAACATACATCCAACCAGCTTGTAACAAAAAACAGTGCAGTGAGGATTCACTCTGCTGTTCAAAATAGGTTCTGTTATGTATCAGTCAAAACATATTTGGCCTCTGTTACCTTAATATCCTTTTTAAAAGAGGACTAGTCCATTGTTTCCTAGCACTGTGTAGAGAAGATTAATGTATGGTTATAAAGTTGGCTGTGGAAATTATATCCCTTGAAAAGTTGTTTCAGAGAAAAGTCACATCAGGTTAGCCAATGTGTCTGCATGCAGTCTTAGCTCAGCTAAGAAGTAAACCAAGTTATATGAGAAACAGGCTACACTTTGTGTTATAGTTTTAATAAATACCAAAACATAATTCACCATTTAGAACAGTTCAGTTCCTTATCACATGTGATGTCCTTTTCAAAGTATCTGGGTGATGAAGGATGAAGGCTTTATTTTCATATTTTCTATAAAACTGAAACGTATTTTATTCTTGCAGCTCAGATGATAATTCTGGGTCACTGCTGAACTCTTCCTTCAGGCAGATCTCCCACGAGTACTTTATTTCTTGTAGTATTAAGCAAGCAGGAGCCAAGTGAAGATTAAATCTGTAGGATGTCAAAATGGGAAACTAGATTACATTTCAGATGCAGATGTAAGAGAGAATAGAGTCACATATTTTAAAAATTCAAGAGTATCATATTCGTTATGCAAAGATATACATATGATTTGTCTTAGAACAGTAGCTAGCCATATCAAAGGATTTTTTCAAGTTTGACTCTTGTGAGGTGTTAAAAAGTACCTGGTATCACTGAAGTTTGGTTTAGGATTTTGAATGCTGACAGTACAGGAGTTGAGGAATAGTTTTCTTTGAGATTTTTACAAGGATAAGACCAATATTCTTCAAAGAAATAGACTTTCTTATCAATATTCATTCTCTTTTTATTCTATTGTACAAATGTTTTCCATCTTCATGGGAGCTTTAATTTGATCACATTAGTGTTCTACTGTTCTCTCAGAATAAATGGAGTTAGTGGCTGTTTTACAGTTTGGTGTAATTCAGACAATTATATTCTGTACATTGTGGTGTTAGTAGAAAGCCAAGAGCAAAGTGGCTCAGGGCAATGGAAAGCATAAAAAACTAGGGAATTTATACCACTTCTAGCTAGCAAAGAAGGATTTGCTCTCAGGTTTGTTTCATAGGGAAAAGAGTAAAATAACACATTTAGCTTATGGTTAAATGGTTTCAGCAGGTTTAGAAAGATGAAGACGTTTCACTTACCTGTTACTGAAAACTGGCAAATCAACTGAAGGCTAATTCCATTTTGAAACACAAATTTTGGATCATAGTGAAACCATGCTGCTAATACTAGCCAAGTTGGCAAGTTAACAGAAACTCTGTGTTTCATTATTGTTTCCTCTTTTGTATTCTGTTGATAGAATTTAAAGTGTTGGAAATGAGCCAATGTTAAGGTCTAATTTCCATTTAGTGGTATAATGAAGTAATAAACAGAATTTGATTCAGATTAAAAGTTTTTCCCCTCCTAACTAAAAGCATTTTAATATCTTTTTGTAGCTTCAATGTTTATACGAAAATAGCTGGTAGCTGCATGATTACATTAAAAAAAAAAAAGAGATAAATGCAGCTAATCTTCAGTGCTCTGAATTTTTATAGTATGTAGCTAAGCAAAGCAAAATGCTGTATTAAGCTCAGTCATGAATGTTAGCCTGGATTTGTCCTGTGATCAAAACTTAAACCAATATAACGAGGGCACTTCCTGCACTCCCTGCACCCAGCTCTATTGTTTCCCTTACTTATCCCGCACTACTACTTGCAGTGTTTGCTGCACAGTAATGCTTAACTCTAGTTATTACACAGTACCCATCCAATACTCAGATGAAATCTATATTTAATGAAGAAAGTGCAGAACAGATAGGAGGAGGCTTTTCTCTTTAAGTCTTAAAAGCACTGGGCCCAAATCCCGCACCCAGTGATCTTGTGTGAGTAATATTCATATCATGGAGTGAACATTTGCATATAATAACTTGGTAATGTCTTTGAACAAGACCTGATGGGAAAAAGAGAATTAACCAGAAGAAAGAAATAAGTCTTGATAGGGTTTGAGGATCAATTAAAAATTCTTTACTTAATACTTCTTCTGAGGTTAATTTAGATTCAAGATCTTTAAGTTTCAAACTTTTAAGCAAGGAAACCTTGAAAGAGTTTAAAATCTTTGCAAATTTAAAGCATATAAACCTGGAGCTTTTAAATTGCTAATGATTTGCTCTATCTAATCATCTTCAACAACAAATTATAAGGCAGTAGTTAAATCTGTAGGCCAAATTCACTCCTTAGCCGAATGCAGAAACCACTTACAAATTTAGGGCTACTACAAGGTTCATATCTATTCCTTAAAGTGCTAAGCTAAGAATTCACGTGTTGTATTACAACAATATTCTGAAGACTGTTTTTTTTTTATATATATATTTTTTGTATTTAATATTTTTAATACCATGCCATTTCATTGGGCTCATAGCTGGAAGAGAAATTAAGTTGTGTGGCTGACTAAGGAGGGTGCTGTACTTCTGGAAAGGCTGGATGCCCATTTCTAGCCATACTTAAGCCTCCTCAGTCCACTGCAGACAGGGATTAATGATTTATCTATGAGCCCTATGATACCTTAAAGTGTAATTTTCTTCTACTCTTTCCCAGTGGTAAACTTTGAAAGACCTTGCCTTTGTCTATAAGCAGAACGGAAACTAGTGTTGGGACTCTCTGAAAGTTTCCTGAAAAGTAAAATTTTTCACTCTTAATTCTAACCAGAAGACAAGAAACTGAAGGGCTTCCAAACACTGCTTGAAGATGTGCTGGAGGTGAGCCAATGTAGTAATCCAGAAGAATTCAACTGCTATGCAAGAAGGGTAGAATAAGCCAGAGGTAAGCACTGACAATTGTTAGAAAAGGTGGCCAAGTTATATTTTCTGCATTAAGATCATTTTGCCAATGCTATCACCCAGCAGGCAGGAGAGAAAGCAAGCATGGGTGGTGGACAGTGTGAAGTACTGACCTATGATGTGGAACAGGTTGATTTCTCCCATGTTTGCTTGTGAACAACAGGTCAGAAACACTGCAAAGAGATAAGGTATGCCTAGGTAGAATTATCCAACATTTACCCTGCTCAAAATCATGTTGATGTTAATAGATATTTTACTAATGGAATTGCAGGAAAATTGCACCTGGTGTACTCATGTTAGGTTTTATTTTATTTTGTTATTACAGGCTATTTAAGTCAGATTTATACAGCCACTTCAGGAGCTGTCTGAACAAATCACCACTGAGAATAGGTATATATGGAGCAGAGGAGTTCTTGTTATCATCTGTGACTGCTGCTGATGGGAATCACGGGCACCTTTATACACTGGATTAATAATGTTGATTTGTAGACAGGTAGCACAAAGACACAGTATGGCTACATGCCACTTTCCCAAATTTCATTGAGTCATGCTTTTATGTTTTTTTCTCTGTCGTCTTTGACGAAATGCAAGCAAATTGTATATTTGCTACCTGTACATCTCCAGTGTATGCATAGTATAAGTTCTCTGATCCCACCTTGTACCAGAAGTTAATAGGGCTTTATTTATGTGTATGCATACATGTACGTGGAGAGGGAGAGCACATGTTTATCATCAGGAATTGTTCTTTTAAAAAGAACAAGCCTAGCGAATAATTTATCATACTTGCTTGACAGTTATGCCTCTGCAGAGTGTGGAGTGTTCCCAAGCTCAGGTCTTGTCATGTCCTGCCTGCTCCTCAAATTGTATCCCCTTCTATTTCCTGAAAATGCTGTGTGTTTCTGCTCACTACACACTACAAAAAGCTTTGTGAAAAATCAAGCAGAAAATATTATATGTCTTGTCCATGACTTTGGATTAGCCTCTCTAGGAGTGCTTTGCCATGGAGTCTTGAGATGCATTGGCAAATAATGAATGATGATAAGCTTTTTATTCAAGATGTATCCATTTGGGCTCAGAAGCTGTAGATGATGTCCCTTATCTCATCATTGACTTGTTTTGCAACAACCAAGCTCTGAAACATGATAAAATTGTGAAATGTGTTCTATGAATTCATACACTTCAGATTTCCCTATAACCTTCATAATTAAAGAGATTACCCCTTTCATGTGGAGTGGACTGTATGTTGATTTGAGCATTGGTCGTATCTTTCTGAAGTGATGGACAATAGAGCTAAGTGTAAAACGCAGATCTTTATTGTTAAGAAGACTGTTTTAGTTTTTTTTTTCTTTTTCTCTCTCTCTCTCTCAATAAAATCACAATGTCTTCCTTGGGGTTTCCAAATATAGTAACAACTGTGGATGTGGAATTTTTCAGCTTGCTGGAAATACCTCTGGTGAATTACAATGGCCTGTGCCCTAAACTGCAGGGCCACTAGACTGCCTGAGAGCAACAAGAACCAATTAGCCCAGGAAATGGGCATCTAAAACAAGCTGGCACCAAGGGCTTGCTTTGTATATTTCTTGCTAAGACACTGACCATCTGACTTGTCTGGAAATAACTTCTAAAGGATACTCAGTCATGAACTCCACAATCCAGTTAATTATTACTTGTCAGAAGAACTTTACCCTGGATGCTTAATGTCTAGTTACACTGACCTTTACAATAACACTTGCAGCTGAGATAACTACTTAATAGCACCCTGTCTCCTGAATGCTGGCTTTCAGAAATAGGCAGACCAGACTTCTGATACACTTTTTCTTTTGTTCAAGACTGTCACCCTCTCTGTCCTGCTTTTATTCAAAACCTTTCATCTAGCCACAGTGCAGATACAGCTATGGCTCTTTTCATGTTGCCTCTGTCCTTTTGGAGACAGTCAATACCTTCTCCAAGCACTTCCCTGTACTTAAAATTTCAGTGTCTTTCTTTAAACAGGTTTTTCTGGCTGAAGGGATTTTTCTTGCTCGTTACAATATTTTCACTTGATATAGCATTTTATAGCTCTTATCTCATAAAACTAATTCACTAAACATGCATGTAATGGGATCTGCAATTTCTACTTTGCTCTCAGCTTTTAGTACAGGCCATTTATAAGACCTAGACATGTGGTTTTCAGAGCTGATTGTCCGAATGTTTCTTCTCTACCTTTTCTCAGACAGCGGCATCACATTGCATAGCCAGGTAGTGAGTAAGCAGAAGAACAGCAGCAAGCCAGGTCCTTCGGCAGCTCATGCATAGAAAAGCTGCCACAAAACTGCGGCTATCAAGGCTACCAGGTTCTCAATGTCTACAACCACATGGACATTAAAGCCTCTCACAAAGCAGCTTCCTCTGCTCTGAGATTCACCATTTGTGTCTGCACAGGCTATTGTGCAGGCTCACTTGGCTGTTGTTGGTGGTCAGGTTCCATTTTGGGGTTAACTATCCAAATCAGGTGCCTGGGATCTTTCTGAAACTATGCAGGCCACCCCTGCAGCATCCTTCTGCCACTTCTGCTTGGGTGGAGGTGGCAGGAAACATTGTGAGCCCTGTCTCCCCAAACACACCACAAAACAAGTCGTTGAGAACCTGGGGCACTTGATCTCTAGCACAGGGAAGCTGACAGCTGGCAGAGGCTCAGATGGTATTGCCTCAAAATGTGGAAATCACTCAAAATTTGTTCCCTTAGAATGTTTCAGCTTTGTTGAATCATCATTATCAGAATAAACCTGTTCTATCAGAAGATTTTCCACCTGATCTTGTGAGCAGAACAGTGAAAACAGCACACATTACAGGAGTAGATTTTGAAAAGGTCATTGACTAAATGCTCATTTTCCACCTTAGCATATTGAGGACTGAGAGCATATTTCAAGAGCAGAATGATGCCCAAGTGCTCAATTGTCTTTGGAAAGTTACATTCTTTTTTCTCTGAATGTTCTGTCCTGAATGTCTGCTACTGATGCTGCTTACCTGAGTTTGCCCTTTGGAAAATTCCCCTACATGTACTAAAGTACAAGCTGTACTAAATTTTAAAGATTTAAAAGTTCCCTCTTACTTTTTGCCTGTAGCACTTTAAAGTTTGAATTATCATAGTTTAGGAAAATCATTTTATTTTATCCTTATTTATATGTATGCAATAGACTAAAATCACCACCTTTGAATACTTTCTGATTTCTCCAGAGGCATGTCTGACACCATGCATCAGAAAAAGTGGAGTTTCTGCAGTAGCATCATAGCCACCTGCCTGCACAGGTAAACAAACTATATTTTTATCTATATATATAGATATGTATAGATATTGATATTTTAAAAACACACTTTACAAATAAACAAGTAGAGTTCACTTCAAACTACAATGAAGCTAGAAATGTTGACATTTTAAAATTTCAAAAGGGACAATAATTGTTTCTTAAACAAGTGGAGACAGCAGAAAATAGGAACATTGTTTTGCCTGAAAAGAAAAAAATTAAATAGTGGTGTGTTGTGTTTGTGCTCTAATTTGCCGGCATGCCTCCCAGCACACACAGATATGTGGGGAAAAAGAATTAGAAATAAAAGCATCCAGCAAAGTGGTTTTTTTTTTTTTTTTGACGGTTGTATTTTATCCTACCATATCATGATTAAATACAAATAAAACTAAATAAAAATTGCTAGCACTGGCAGAAAACAAAAAATGAAAAGCAGAAAACAAGAGTGGCAAGATATCACTCATACTTCCTCTGTGTCCCCTGTGTGTCCTTTGATAATAAGGCAGGTAGCACCCCTGTATTGTGCTGCTGGTCATCACAGTTCCTTGACTATTCAACCTAATACCAAGAGGAAATCAGTAATAAAAGAACTCAAATACTCAAATGGCAAGCACTACGATTCTATTTTCCCTACTATGTGACACAGTTTACACTTATCTCTGCATCTTTCTGTACTCAGTTATTGAGAGCAAATTAGTGGGATAAGACACAGAAATGATTATCTGCCATTTTGTATTGGCCATTCTGCTAGCTCAAAAGTAATAAGTGATATGAAAATTTTAATAGTAACAGAAACATTAACCTTTAGTAAATTACACTAATTGCATAAAATATTATGTTCATTTTAATTAAATCAAAGGAAAAACTTCAAAGCATGAATTTCAGTTTAAATATTTAAGTAGTTACTTACACTGTGGTTTCTGCAAACAGGATAGTGCGAGATGCTAGAAAAATACATTGTCTGATACAGCCAGCTCTCTAATGGCAGGATGCAAAACCAGTTGTAGTCACTGGAAGTCTTTTTGCTGACTCCAAGTATTTTGAATCAAGCCTTCAGTTACTGTGCTTTTGTTGCTTATTTTTGTAAGCATGTTGTATCATATTCTACAAAGCACTTCCAGAGCTCTCCCAGTCAGGTAGGAGCAGGTTATCAGGCAGGCACTTGTAGCTGCTGACTGTAGGTGTGGATTTTTTTCAATCGCTTTACAAAATACTGCAAACAAAATTTGTCAATATTTTGTTTGCTTTATATTGTACTATATCTGGGCTCTCTACCAATGCTGTTATGAGTCAAAAAAAAACAAGTACCTGAAGAATTGCATTTTGAGCCATAGCATGTCATGTTTCAGGAAAAGAGAGAGCAAAGTGGCGTCAAAGCTGAAGAGTGAGAAGTGGCAAAGGCATGAAGTGTGGGTTATTCTGAAATGAAAGATAGAGGGAAGAGCAGTATAAACTTTGCAAATTCCTTGAAATAGGTTTAGAAAATCATTCAAGAACAGTTCTTTATGAAATCCCTCATATAAAATAATGTTCTGTCTTACACACACAGTCACAAGCACATTTATCAGTATCTGAATAAAGGATGCTTTTGTAGCCAATATCATAGCACCAATATGAGTGTAGTACAAAAAACTTGTGCCCTGCATTAATTCAGTGTTGTGTATGCTGCTATAATTTTATTTCTAAACTGATAAAAGGGGAAAAAAAGGTGCAGTTTATAAAGAAACTGCAGTATGATTACACCCTCTTTATCAGAAGTAAACAGCAACCTATATGTCTGATGTAATGTGTGGCAGAAATTGTACAAGGGATGAGTCTAGAACAGGCTAGTCATAAAAAAAGAGGAGTGCCCACTGCTGGTTTGCTCTTTAGGAAATGACAGTGTGCACAGATGCTTTTCATCATAAATCTTTTCTGTTCATTTTTGTAATTTTTTTTTTTTTCTGAGTTTTTCTGTAAGGGTGAATTCACTTGTTTATTTAGGAACTCATAGGCCTTAAAGTCACACGTGGCTCTAGTTGGTGTTTATAACAAATATTGTTTACAGGAAAAGGTTTTCCTTATGATGGTTTGTAAATAGCAAACTTCTGCTCGGTAGACAAATGTGTGGTACGCAGGCACTGTTTATCATCTTTGACTCTATAAAAGCTGATGAATGTTTCTGTGTTTGCTGCATGTTTTTCAAAAACTTGTTAGCTCTTATCTACATTTTTCTTGACTGAAACTAAAATTCAGCGATAGTTTAGGATAGTGGTCTTGGCATGTAAAAACACCATTTTGACGCAAATTTAGATGCTAATTTAGAAAATATTAATTTAAATGTTGGCCTTCTACAAGAATTCATGTAGTAGCCCTCTTCAAATCAACCTTTTTCGTGTGTGTGTGTGTGTGTATACGTACCTGTGCTCCTGCTTTTCTTGGGTACACATGTGGTGTGAGAAACTTCACAGTCTGGAAAAGACAGAAGGTCCAAGGCGAGTACCCTATAAGGATCATCATCCTTTTTTAGATAGAGCTGTTTTGAGTACTCTGAAAGTGTTTCGGTTAAAAAGAAATGACTGGCAATTCCTTTTGAATATTATGCTGATGAAAGGGTGGATGAATGCTATTGATTGCTATTAGGGCTTCCGAAACCTGAATTTCTGAAATTCTGAAATTAGGGCTTCTGATGATCTTTCAAGGTCCCTTCCAATCCCTAACATTCAGTGATTCTGTGATTCTGTGAAATAGTAATATTTTATGTCATCATTGTACATATTGTATTGTTGCAACATTCACAGGCCTCAGATTGACTCATATGGAGCTCAACACCTTTGTCCAGTATAAATAACATCCCTTTGATTTTTAGCATGCCTGTAGAGATGTTTGTATAACCCTAACACTTAAAATTGGGAACTAGCTGATACAGAACTACATCCTGAGGTCAGATATGGATAATAATTGTATGGATATCACAGAATCACAGAATCCTCCAGGTTGGAAGAGACCTTCAAGATCACCTAGTCCAACCTATGACCTAACACTAACAAGCCCTCCACTAGACCGTGTCGCTAAGTTCTACATCCAAACATCTTTTAAATACATCCAGGGATGGTGACTCGACCACTTCCCTGGGCAGCTTGTTCCAATGCCTCACAACCCTTTCAGTAAAGAAATTTTTCCTAATATCTAATCTAAACCTCCCCTGGCGCAACTTCAGCCCATTCCCCCTCGTCCTATCACTTGACACGTGGGAGAAGAGACCAATAATATGAATCATAAATAGTTTTAGTTTTACTAAAACTAATGTCCCTAGATCTAGGGACATTAAAATAGTTTTGTCTTTATAAACAGGATAGTTTAAAAGAAAAACGAAGTTGAAAATTATCTAATCTGGCTGCTTACAGTTGTAGTAGTTACCTGCTAATAATTAAAGGTGCTGATCTTTTCTCTCTGGTGACAGCGATAGGACCTGAGGGAACGACATGGAGCTGAGACAGGGGAGGTTCAGGCTGGGTGTTAGGAAAAGGTTCTTCACGGAGAGTGTGGTCGGGCACTGGAACAGGCTCCCCAGGGAGTGGTCACTGCACCGAGCCTGCTGGAGTTCAAGAAGCATTTGGACAACGCTCTCAGACATGTGGTCTGATGTTGGGGTGGTTCTGTGTGGAGTCAGGAGTTGGACTCGATGATCCTAGTGGTTCCCTTCCAACTCAGGATATTCTGTGATTCTAAGAAAGACAATAAGCCTCATCCAACAAGGATGGAAGTGAAATCCTCATTGAAAGTATTACTGAGTTCTACATGTTTATATATTAGCTGAGTTTGATCCTACATAATCCAAACCTAGGGGAAAAAAGGTTTGTGTAGGAGTCTTAATTCTGAATCTTTTATGTTGAAATATCATTTCAAGTGCAACACTTTATAAACTTTCAGTGTAATTGTATTTATTTAAAAATGTTCTAGGCTATTGATTTTTGGTAACCTCTCTCTGAAAAGTTAAAATGTGGTTTTGTTAGAGGGTAATTTTATATTTGTTTTTCTAAATACATAAATAAATAATGTCTTTCAATTTCTGTTTAGAAAAATAACTTACACCATAATAGCAAGAAATCCTTTGAAAAGCTCGTGGGAACACTGTAATGTGCAGGAACAGGATCAGAAAAACACTTATTCAAGGTGACAAAGAGGTACTGCTGTGACCAAGAGGAATGAATTAGCTTCTACAAACTGATGTGTTTTGAGAGAGCTACAGAAACGGTATGATCAAAAACCACTACAAGATTTAGAAACATTGCATTGCACGTGTGACAAAATCTTGCATCAACTGTTAATGACAGCCCTTCATCGGAGCTCCTTTTAGCTTAATCTTTTGCTTGCTGATATTTTTTAACATATATTATCCCTAAAATAGGTGAAGATTTCTGTAAGATACAAAAGAATAAGAACTCAGGTGAAAAATAATGTTCCTGTGATTGCCACTGTCTAAAGAATGAATCAATGTATTTTATCAGTGCTACCCAAAATCTCAAGAAAGAGAAAACTGAATAATGCTTTTCTCACATTCCTAAAACCAGCTTTCCCAATTGCTATATGACTGGCACACTCACCAGAATCACCACAAGCTCACAGAACAAGCCTAGCAGATGTCTATATAGGGAATTCAGAAAAATATGTTAATTACTGCATTTTTTTTCAAGAAGTCTACATGAATTTCTAGCTAGATATAACACTTGCACCAAATTTCAATGGATTTTACACAACTGAAAATTATTTAATAAATTTAGAATTTTCATGCTTTACAGTCTGAGAACAGAAGCAATCTTCTTGAAGTGTTACTCTTCTCAGTCCCATCAACATTTTATTTATTTTAAGGTCTTTACAAGAACAAGTTTTTATTTATGACAAAAATTTTAATGCAATCCCTTTTAAGATCTTTATTATGAGACTATGAAAGGAATGGAAAACCAAAATTAGCTTGTTTTTCTTGGAGTGTGAAAGATGTTGCATAATTTTGAATCTAGATATAATCACTGGCCAAAATCCTAACCCCATTTACAGCTTCTGTTTTAATGTTATAGTAGGTTTAGGGATACTTCTCACCACGAAGCTGATGTAGCAGCTCATGCTTTGGGAACAGAGTGTTTTTGTGCTTTGAGGAATAAAAAAGATGAAAGGAAGTGTTCAAATGTGTCTTTGAGTGGGGGGTAAGGAGTGCAATTCATGCTTTGTTATCAGTCATCTTCCATACTGTGCATTATTACAAAAACGGTAGAGAAGGTAATTTGTCTTAGACTGAATTCCTAATATTTTCATTTATTGTCCATGCAATATAGGTAACCTAGAGGCAGACTGTTATGATATAAAAATGATAGTGGAGTTTCTATGTTAAAGAAACACAAACTTTAATTTCTAGGTGAAGTGTATTTTCACCAGAAATTTGTCCTTCTGAGCCAAGTATACCCCCCCAGTTATGAGTAGTAGTCCCATTACATCAAATTCATTCTCAACTGTTTCAGAGCTGTGAAGAAATGGTGTCGAATATCTTTTATTCGCAACCATTCCATCTCTACAGGTTTCAGAATGAAAAACTGTGCTGTTATTCAAGCATTATTCAGAGAATACTCATTAGAAGTGAAAAGTGGGCAAAGATTTTAATAAGATCTTTCTATTGTTTTATGAAATATGCAAGTCAGTCAGCTATACTGCATATACAGAGCAAAATTTTTGCAATGTCTATAGCCCTAAATTGTTCAGCTGTCCCAATAACAGCATGCAGTTGGTGATGTGGCAGTTCCACAGCCATCTTACCTCTATGGCTGCTAGTGCCTCACAAAGGACTGCAGCTTTGATTTTTTCTTTTGTGAGACACAACTGGAATGAATATTAGCACAAAAACTTACAGGTGTGTTGTAAACAATCCTTCGGGAGGGGTCGACGGAAGGAAGACACAGTCGCTCAATATGAGTGATCAGTAGACTTCAACTTTATTGCCTGCATAGCTTCCTTATATAAGCTAGCAGATAATTAGCTCATACTTATTGTAAAAGCTGAGCTCACTATTGGTTAGAGACAGACCCTGTTTGCTCAAGACATTTTCGCACACTGATAACCACAAGTTCCTTATCTGTGTTAACTGAACCGGTTGCCAGGTGCCGCATACGTGCCTTGGCTCACACAAGTTGTGTACGATACATTCCTAACTCTGTCTCCTTGAGCTGCTCAATCTTCATGCGACCTCTCTCGTCGAGCCAGTCCTCCACACAGGTGACAAGAGGAGAATACCAGGTTATGGTTAAGAAGGTAAAACCAGCATCTAAATCCCAAAGGAAACATCTGAGTGCAAATAGTTACCAAGCAGCTGATGTTAGGCAGGACCAGCATTGCTTCATCGTATCAACACTGATCAGGCAAGACCTTATGACATTGTTTGTGGACACTTTGTGAGGCAAAGAGGCTCCAGAAAGATATTCACAGTTTTGCCATCATGTCAAATGACAAGAAAGGGGGAACTGGAGCAATGCCTCATCCCCTCTGGACAGCGTAGAACCTGGCCAGTTGCCATGTCTAAAAGGGGTTTATACAGATGCTAACCTCCTAAAATTAAAATTCCTTACTAATGCCTGCATTCATGAGGTGTTTGCCTTTCTCACCTAGAATTTGCAGAAAGCCCTGGTAGTGCTGCCTTGCATTCAGGCCCAGAACGGCTCTGCTTTGAAAAGCTAGGCCTGTCAATAATCCAAAAGCTGGCCAGAGCAACACTGCCTTGACTTGAGAAACCCTATCTAATAAGCGTTTTCGACACAGGATGGACACACCAGAAGCAACCACACAATCTGTGACTGATGCAGCACTGCTGGTAGAGTCCCACGTACTAGGTGTGGGACTGGTGGGGTTGCATGATACCAGAGGTCAGCTCTGTAATACCTCCTCAGTTAGAAGGAATCCAGCAGTAACGCTACTATCCTTTTTGGATAAAAGAGAAGGAAAAAATACTTGTAGACCTTCACTCTAAAGAATAAGCTCCAGGCAGAATTCAAAGGGGGCACTGCTTTAAGGCAGTGTAGGAAGTTAGATGCATGCATGGGTTCATAATTTTCCATTGGCTTGCTCTTGATTGCTTTCTCCTCACCAGCTGGGCCATTAGGATTATCCTCAGCAGGTGGCTAATTTCTTTCCATGCTGTCTATAGGAAGCCAGGTGGGTCTTTGTGTTCTCTGGGTTAGGAGCAACTGACACGCTCTTGGTTTTATAGCTGTGAGCAATGCTTCAGAAGCATAGTTCTGCCTAAGGTAAGGGTGTTTTTTGAAAAGGGAATCTGAAGAGGTTGGTGAAATAAATGCAAAGCAACCATTTGAATTACATATGATGCTGCACATGTCTTTCAAAGACTTGTGGAGAACCCCAGTGTTGAGGTTATCAGTCTGCTGTTTCCACCCACTGAGAATGTCTTTAAATTCCAGTGACAGAAAATGAAATAGATACTGCAGATTCTCTAAAGCTAGCACTTTAAAAAAAGAAAAAAAAAAGGGGGGGAAAAAAAAGAAAGAAATAAGAGAATTTTATGAGATAGCTAATGTCTCATGCTTTGCGTGCTGTGTGACTGGACAGGTGTTTTGTGCAGAATCCTTGGGGAATGTCTGCATTGATATAAACAAGAAGGAGTTTTCATTTCATGAATCACTAGATTGGCAGTGATCCATTACAGCTTGTCACAGACATTATGGAGCAAAACTGAAGCGCTGCCCTGAATTTTATACCCCTGTGACTGGAAAATTTGAACCCAGGGACCTGTAAATTGGGTGACTATCTGTAATCATCTATGGCAATGTTATTAACTACTATTATTAATGTGAGCATTTTGGACACTTTTTCTTAATAGACTTAAAAACCGGATTTAGTGATTAACCCTTTAACATTGTACTAATGATAACTACTCTCTCCTGTCAGAGACAAAATATGATAGTTTTGAATATCAAGCAATTGCATTATTCATGGAGTATCACATCACTATATAGGAAGATTTGTGAGTTAATCCCTGTACAGTGATAGAGTACCCCTTAGATGCGCACTGTATACAATAGATACAGTAGAGAGTTGGGCATTGCTTTATTACTGACAGTATGAGTCAGGGGATGTTTTTGTGCCTCTCATCATACTCGAGCAAAAATTCTATGAATGCTCAGTAGATATTGGTGGTGAAAGCTGAGATAGCCAAGATAATTACATATCCTTACTCCCTGTAGCTCAGAAGAGCAGAAGACTAGATGAACGCCTATGTGAGGTATAGAAAACAGCATTCTTCAACAGTGGTGAATATTGATGTGGAAAGAGCAGTTTTTTTCTATCTTGGCAGTTGTTCTCTTGCCTGAGAGGTTTATCAGTGGCAGAATTATTAGTACAAGTTTTGAGGCAATTACACTTGACTTTCTTTTATTGTTATATGTGTGGCTATTTTAAAGTTCTTTTTGTTTTTTCTTTTATTCCCTTCCAAAAGTCTCTTGCTGAAGCCACTGTCAGTCTGGTGCTAGTAATTTGGTATACTTCCCTGTACTTTAAGGATAATGTTTTGGTGATCATTTTGCATGGGATGTTTGTGCTATTAGCTAAACATAATATATGCTTCTTTCAAGTGAGGTATAATTCCTGGATAAATTGTATATAGCGAATATTCAGTGCTGAACTTGGACCTTATTTACTTTGGAGTAGTATAATTTTGCTTTTGACTGTTCCAGCTGTCACCACTTTGGGGATGTCATTCAATGCAGACAGCATGAGCAGAAACTATTGCTATCATTTTTGCAGAAAATATTTTTGACCTTGTGAAATTCGAAAATTTTATTTCATTACTTTGAAAGCTAAGATTTAGCATAGTGAACATCAGGCAATCTGTAGTACTTAATCTACTAGCTCAGCAGAACACCAAATTAATTCAAATTTGAAAAGGACTCTCCATCTGTAGCAAAAGCATGTTCTCAATTACATATTGAATTAAATAAGAGATAGGAATATTTCTGAAAGCTTGAAATTTATGGTTTCATTAGACTGAAAAATTAAACCTAAAAATGTGTAAAAATCCACATTAATCATTTAGTTTTAGCACATAAATGCAAATGGCTTGGAACTGAGCTTCATTTCAGACTGTAAGTAGTAATTACCTAGTGACACCTCATGAGCTTCATTAGAACCCTGCTTTTAATAAAAGTGGGGAACACTAGGGATCAGCACAAATAAGAGGATTATGGTATTTAATCGGCACAAAATGTTAATGATAAAGCTTCATTAGATAGCATTTCCAAATATAAAATCAAGGAAGATTTTAAGTGGGTTAAAAATTAATTTTAAAGTATTTTATTTGGTGAATTCTCTTTTCTTCTGTTCATGAACTCTTTGATTTGTATGAATTAGTTTTGGTGCTTGAAACAATCATATTCAACAGTTAGTAGATGGATAGTTCTTTCTGCCAAACTATTGTCCCTATATGATGCCAGTCTACAAAATCATTTTTTGTATTCATTAGAAATTTAGTATTTATTGTCCACCATTTGGGATATTTAATGATTGCTTTCATCACAAAGTTGTTTCTGGTCCATGGCTGGCCTATGTATTGTCCATAAGACATAAGTTCATGTACAACCTTATATACATGAGAATTTTCAGCATAAAGATGCTGAAATATTTTAATTTGTTCAGACTTATGAACAATAGTCAAACGATGTACAGAATTTCATATAACAAAAGAAGAGTAGCAAATAGAATTTATGGAAAGGGGATAGATTTTTATTCAAAAGAAACCTCACACCTATTGTTTTTTCTTTGCTTTATCTTTTCCAATATCTCACATGATGACTGATTACCAGACTGAGTGTTAGTTGGGGAAAATTTAACTTCTAACATCTGGGTTTTAATTTCCCTTTTTCTTATGTTCAAGAAAAGATATAAAACTTCAGATGAAACATTGATTCTATAATATCATATTGATATTGTTGTTGTTTAGCATGTATTAGTATTATCACAGTGTATATATAAGAACATTAGGGGAGGAAAAGGCAGTGGTACAAATACCCACAGAACATTATAATTTACCTTACAAATTTAATCTACTATTGAAAGCTCAAATTGAAGAAAATATACTGGAAAACATTTCTCAAACATAATGATTTTTTTTTTTTAATGCCACTTTCTTCCCACACCTTTGTTTAAAGTAATAAGAAAGAAAACTGGAGAGGTAATGCTTTGATTATTTTTCACGCTGGCTCTCATGCAGCCTATTCTAGATTTTAGTTCAATATATGAATAACAACCATTAATCTGAGGAAATACATAAGGGAATCATCATAAGCACAACAGGATTTTAGGGTATATGCCCATTATGTGTAGATAAGAAGACAAGGGAATTATAAATTTCTTAAATATTAATGAAAAGAGAAAGACCTACTTCTCACTCTGCAAAGCAGATGTTGGATAAGAGGAGTACAATCTCTTTTGCTATTCAAGCTTGCATGTGTAAATTCCAGTAAGTGAAATGATTAAATAACCTTCTATACTTTCTTTTCTCACACTAGTGTACCTAGGTTCTGTATTTTGCTGATGCTTTATTTATTAGTCACCCCTAACCTATCTCAAATACTCTGTGTGTGAGGGAAATTCTTCTGATGGTGGTTTTGTCAGTTTATACATAGGACAGTATCAGATGCCTTATGGCATCTTCTGGACATCATGACCCACCGTGAGGTTTTCTTTAACAACGTTTCGTTAAGGTAGAACAAACGTACATTTGGTATTCCTAAAAGGCACTAAGACACTTTCATTCTTTGTTTTATGCTCTCATCATGCTCTTGTAATCTGTCTTTTCATTTATAATCTAAAAGTTTAATGAGTGTCTCATTCCATTGCTTGACTGTTGGCTTTATCTCATCTTGTGATATCCTCACCACAGAAGCATTATCATCTGTGAGGTTTATAACTAGGCCAAGTACTACCTTTCTAAACTCCTCTTCCATCTGTTCATACACACATCCAAACGTTCAGTTCTTTTTAGCTAGTCATGCGGAACTTATGCTTGTATAAATTGGAAGGCTAACTAAGAAAGGTACTCAAGCTGTTTGGGTTTCTATGTCCAGCTACATAAATAGCCTACACAACATGCACTTCAGAAGATGCATGTGACCTTTGCACTTCTGAAATTGTATTTTGAATTGTCCCAAATGTCCAATTGCATGCCATTCATCCTACTGATCTGTACATGAGACTGATATTTAAGGAGTGGGTCCGAAGAAAAAGATTTTTGTATGACCTCTTTCAAGCACAGAAACTTTACAATTCAAGATTCCTATGTAATAATGAAAGTCAAGGATGAATCCTGGAGAATATCTTTTTCTGGTTGGGTAGCTGCAATTTTGTATGATTTCCTATATTTTTCTCATTAAAAGCCACACTATTGAGTCATTCTGTCATTGCATCCAATATGTAATCTAGATGTTCACAGCAATAATATGTTTATGACTGTAATTATCCTTGAGTTCTGCATTGATTCCTCTTCTATACCATGATTTTAACTATTTTCGGTGTTCTGAAATTCCCGTTTTTTCTCTTACACAGTATAAGAATACGTTGACTGTTGATCTTAATGCAATCAATTTCAAATTTATTACTTTACCCAGTGCTCATTGCACCGTGCAGCTACAGCCTTAACAAAGCGTTAGTGCTGCTGTTTTTCTCATTAAATTTTCCTAAAGGCCATTTTAGAACCCATGTATTTTCTTCATTGCTGTTGGTGCTTCATTACAATAAAAAAGAGACTTTACTCTTCTATAATTTTTCTTTCTAATTCACTTTGTAGGTTCTTGTTAACCTGTTTTTTTTTTCCAAAAATCTTCAAATACCTTTCTGCCCTGTAACATGTAATGCACAAATTTCTCAGAATAATGTTATCTGTAGCAATCAAATTCTTCATACCTGGGACTGAAAAAAAGTCAAATGTGCTTAGCTCTGTGTCATCTCATTATCAAATGACCTCAGAGAATAAGATATTTTAAAATAACACAATAGCAAATAGATATCAGAATTTCTGGAACAGGGAGAGTGCATGCACGTGATTTTTCAAACATTTCAATCATTTATAAAATCTCAAATTTCAGATGATATCAAAAAAAAAAATTCATGTTGGTCTCAAATTACTTTTGGTTACCTTGAAACCTTATCTGATTTAATAAAATGTTTACAACAAGCAGCTCTTACGCTGAGAGGAAGTCGAAAAGTCTTATTCTGGCACAAAATGATTCCCATGTGTTTATCTTTTTTTGATATTACTGGGGTCTGTAGATGAATCCAGGAACATTTATTGCAGCAAGAGTTTGTAAGACTGTCCCTGAAATTTGAACTTGTCCATCATAAGAATTTTTGCTGCCTAGGAAGCAGTGCCTCCAGGCTGATCGAATAAATACAACTGTTTCATTTTCCTGCCATATGTCTAGACCCGAAATATAAAAGTAATATATTACTTACAACATCTGTGACATTTAGTACCAGTGGTACTAATGATAGATGTCAGAGGTGTTAATGATAGATGGTCAAATACAATAAAAACAGAGCTTAAAGTCTTTCACTTTAGTTATAAATGACTATGGAGTCAAAATCTTTATTGTTGACACTCATGTCATAAAATTTATTAATTTGTTTTGGAAATAACTACTCTTCTCACGTTTGAAGTGTGAATATTCAGAACATACATATACAACACGTAGAACTGACCTTTGAGCACTGTAAAAACAAAAAATCTAAATTCACTTAATAATTAATCCCCAAGAAATAAATCATTAAAAATGAAATATAAATAACTGCATTATCTAGTGGCACAGTTGTGTGTTAACTAGAATGAACATAGCTAATCCTCTACAGTCTCCAGATGCAGCTACTGGTTATTCTCAAACTCACAGTCTTTCTGAGTTTGAAATCAGTTGTGTTGTTCCAGATGCAGCTCAGATGGTTAAAAATGTTAGTTCATAGCTTCTCCTAGCATGTCATCACCTCTAAGAGTTATCACCACTTCTATTTGCCAACCTAAGAGCACACTCAGTCATTACTAACTTGCTTCTGTAAAATTATCTGGCTTAGAAAAAAAAAACGCTATTAGCTTACGCTAACGTGGAGTGCCAATACCTAGGTTAAGCCAATAGATCTGAGGAGACATTAATGGGAAGGAAAGAGAGATGTGGAGCAAAGAACAGTATTTACCCAGCACAGCTGTAGCCAAAAAAATGCACATCAGACCATTGTCTGATGACCCCAAAGACATTCTTATACTCTAATATTCTTTGTATTTAATTACAGTAATGTTAGTTGGACCATGAGATGCCTGGTTAATAAAATAATGCATGAATTTTGCATAAATATATATAAATATTGCATACATCTAATTGCTTCACCTGAAATTTGGTGTTTAAATAAAAAAAGTCACTTGAACATGATCACTTTGGGTGGTCAACATATCTGATCAAAATGATATAACTCTTATACCACAGAAGTAATATAAATCTGTTGAAACTCTGGGCTGTTCTGTGGTAGATGTAGCAAAAGGTAGCGTTTGTCTTTTTAATAATAAATCTCCAGAGTTAAGAAACTCTGGACCAAATTTATATGATTTTTATAGTGTGAATCTGATTTTTGGAGCTCGTTTAACCCTTTCATTTTAACTGATGTTACAAGGGTATTTCTCAGTGCAGTGATATATTGCAATAGTATAAACACACTAAGGATTGAGTCCCACGTGAGTGCTGATGAAGTGAAAGAGTAGTAGGAGTGTAAATCAAAGATTTAAACTTCTTATTCTTCTGAATTACCAATTTGGCTTAAAAGAATTTTACTCCAGATTGGAAATCATTTTGGAAAGATCTAATTCTATACGTTCAAACAGTTAAAATTACAACCAGTCTAATATTACCAGTTTTATTGGAATTATCATAGAAATTAATTCAGTATATTATTATTGGTTTTTATTCTACTACCTGTGGCAATCAAATTCTAACAGCTGCACAAAGAGTTTAAGCAGTACCTTAAGGTGAAAACTCTTGTGATTAATTGTTTCTAGAACCACCGTTAGTGTAATAAATATGTAAATATTGGATAATTTTTCAATATGTCTGCTTTTATTCGATATTACCAAAAATAATAAGGTAAATTAAAGATCAGTTTAAATATACATTAATAGAAAACAAGCAAGTTATTCTTTCATTTGGAGAAGGCATTGCAATTAAAAACAGGCAGCTGTTGCGGAAACCTTAGGGTTTAATAGGGAAAGCTATAAATCATGATTTATAGTGAAAGAATGCAATTTCTTGAAATGGATCAAGCCTGAATTAAACCTGCTCCAAATGTGCACTTTATAAGTTTTTTTTTTTTTTTTTATCTAGCTCTATATGATCTGCAAAATGTCACTTAAATGGTAGCCAGAGATGTAATTTGTATTTCCCATGAGAAAACAGAAACTAAGTTAAAGCTAAAGAGAGTATAAAGCACCTTGCACATTCCAGTCATCAATTCTTCCTCATAACATCTCTACAAAGTCCCTTTTTACTGCAGTTATTTTTTTAATACCAGCATTGGACATTTCATGGTATCTCTGGGGTCTTTGAACTTCATGGGATCATATATCTAAGGAGCAGTTTTCTATCACAGACTAGTAAAAGAATAGGGAGCAGCATTATTTCAGAGATGATTTTCAGAATGAGCATGTATGTGAAGGTATAGAGAAATGTTTATGTAGGGGAAAGCATTCAGCTTTTCTGCATAGATTTAAATTGACAGCCACTCCTGTGTAGGAGAGCTTTGAATATTTAACTATTTTGTAACGTGACTGCAGCTACAAATACATTAATTTTCCATATTCACAAATTCTAGGAGTACAAATCATAGGGACAGCTCTTCAATATATGAATTTGCCCCATAACAAATGAAAGTTAAATTGTCAGTGTAATAACCTGGGACAGTTTTGGACAGTAACATCCTAGCTTCTTTGTGAAACTGGAGAAGCATAACTCCTGACAGGTTTTTACCTCCTGTTGCATTCAGTGTCCTGTCAAATGGCAGCTTCAGTTCTGGAGGGCCCAAGATATGAAGTCTTCACCACCTCCCTGTTCTTCCTCCTCTCTAGAATGAGAAGGGTATTCAGCAGTTCTGCAGAGATTGTTTTCTTCATGTGTGCTGGAAATGATGGCCACCAGCAGAAGAGATAGAGATGGTACCTGGAGCTTCAGCTACTGGTGGCTTCATGCAAGATAAGCTAAAAAGGATAAGTTACACACATAAGAATGTATCTATTCTATTGGCAACTATTGTTTTAATCAAAACCAAACTGTATTTCATTTTCAGTGCTGGTTGTCTCTGTCAAAATCTGAACAAGGTTACTGTGGGGTATATCTCTATGATGATAGCCATGTAATATTGCCACCGGTGCTACAGACAGGAGCACAAGGCAGATGGGTGCTGTCATTTTCTCAGAGCTATTAGCATTTCAGGAACTGAGAATAACCCTAAATATGTTAAGAAATGGAAATTATTAAAAACCAAGAAAGGATTAAAAAACAACAACAACAAAACACGCAACCAGGTAAAAAAACAGGAACCGACTTCTGAGTAACATGCTCACTTTCCTGATCCAATTTGATAGCCTATTAAGGCCTTTAAATCAACAGTACAGTAGGAGAGAGAGACACACATTTTAAAATTTAGTTACTCTTGGTTTAAACTGTAGTATTCCATAAAATAGATAAACCAAGAAATGTTACAGTTTTTATCCTAATTTTCTGAGTTGTTAAATGTTAAACATGGAAAGATGCTGTGTAACTACTAAATAATTTTAGGAAATTGGAGCATTCTGATTATCTATAGAAAAAGGTGTTTCGTTGACTGCTCAAATGAAGATTTGAGACTTCATTGAGAATGATTGTCAGTTCCAAATATGAAGGGAATATGTGTGAGTGAAGGTATATATGTGCACATCTATATAGAGAAGAGAAATAGCTCAATGTTTGTTTTACTTCAGCATGAAACCAACATTCAAATCCTGCTTTGGGTGAATCTGTGCTGTGTGTTTTGACTTTCTTGCAGTACATTGTGGTGTTTTGGCCCTGGCTAACAGCTGAGCTCCCACCAGCTGCTCGCTTACTCCACCTCCTCAGAAGGGTGGAAGAAGGCTTGTTGGACAGGTTAAAGTCAAAGAGATTGCTGTTGTGGGCAAAACAGACTCAACCTGGGGGAAAAACAACCAAATCTACTGCTAACTAAAATAAATATGTGATTACTAATTTGGGTAATGGGGGGAAAAAAAAAAAAAAAAAGGAAAGCATTAAAACAACACCTTCTCTGGCTACCCCTTTCCCAGGCTCAACTTCACTCTTTCACTCCCGAATCTTCTACCACTGCCCCAAGTGGTGCAGGGGTTTTGGGGTTCTGGTCACTACATAGCAGTTTCTCTCTATGCTCCTTCCTCTTCATGTTTTCTGCTACAGCCTGAGCTCTCCACAAGCTGCAGGGGATATCAGCTCTGCATGGAGTACCTCCTCCTCCTCCCCTGGCCTTCATCTTCCCTCTGCTGTTTCTTGCTTTTTTTGTACCCTCCTCCTCTCTCTTTCTGGTATTTTATGACCTATCTTAAATGTGTTTTTACAGAGGTACCACCGGCTTGGCTAACGGGCTTAGCTGTGCACTGTGGTGGATCCGTTGCAGAGCTGACTTGTTGCAGATCTGACTGGACCTGGCTGTGTCTGGCATGGGGGCTGCCCTGGCCTCCTCCCACAGAGGCCACCCCTGCAGACACCCCAGCAACCACAGTTTTGCCACCTACACCCAGAAAACACATGTGAAAGTGCCATGTAAAAAAAAAACCACTGAAAATGTTTGACTTCATCCTAAGGTAGAGCTGGAAAAAATTGTAAAATTTTAATTGTATGGGAAATCCAGTTCCCTTTCAAAATTTTTGCCCCTCTGGTATACACAATGGGTGATGACTTGCCCTGCATTGAATGTGAAAATCTGAAACTGCAAAACCTGGATTGGTTAAAAATTAAATGACATAATTGAGAATACAGCCATGTGGCTGAGCCTTTGTTTTCAGAAAAAAATCATTTATTTAATTCCTTAGCACTGCTAATTCAAACTGTCATCTTCTCCCTCCCCACCAAAGGCATTCTCAAATCTAACGCTGATTAAGAAAGAGTGTATCACCTCTGGAAAACTTAACCTTAAAGCTTCTAATTTTCAATAGCTGAGTTGCAATTAACCAATTACTTTTATTGTTTAGTGCTCAGACTTTAACAGCCTTAAAAAATGCTGTTATAAACATCAGTTGTTTATGATCCTGCAGTTGTAAGACATAATGCTATTTGCATCTTGGCAGATATTTCATCTCTGGTGGCTGGGAGATACATCATATATCTCTGCTTGAAAGCTCTTCAGCAGCATTCCATATTTCCTGTCATTAGCAGTGCAGCTGCAGGTCCAATCACATCCATTTTGGCACAGAAGTCTGTTCTCCTAGTTCACCTTTGCAGCAGCTGTTAAAGAAAAAATCCCTTGGATTTTAGTCAGCGCACTAAGTATTCTGTAAAGATTGGTAATCACTCAGACTGGCATGCTAGGAGGAGAAACAAAGACTCTGTATCTGACCTTTTCCAACAGGAACTTCCAACATCATATTGTTACAAGATTTGCTTACTTACAATTTTAAAGTAAATATCTACAAAATGTTCTACTATAATACTGAATGATTTTTTGATTTTTTTTTTTTAAAAAAGGGCTATCAGCAAAGACATATTCAGATTCTGCCTGAAGTAAAAGATAACTTAATGCAGATGTCATAAAGGAAACAAATGTACAGAGAAAAAAAAAAAAAAAAAAAAAAAAAACACA